>JANHMN010000001.1:245382555-245427725 GCA_030674055.1 Rhabdomys pumilio | reverse complement strand
CATCACTGTTGTCCAGTCTCACGTGTGTACATCACTGTTGTCCAGTCCCATGTGTATTCATCACTGTTGTCTAGTCTCACGTGTGTCCATCACTGTCCATCTTTCTCTCCAAGCTTCTTTCACCTCAATTTTTCTAAATCTGATGAAGGGGCCACCAACCTCCTAACTTGGGACACTGCCTTTAACTATATCCTCAAACTCCTTTATTCATATGGCATGACTGGTTTTTTCACGTTGTTAATGATTCACAGTGAAGATTAAATTTCCATTTGAATTTTGGTAGTAACATCCATACCATTGCTTCCTGCACTACCCATACCCCTTTAAACCCTGTTCTCTTTATCTATGGATGTTCTCTTTTGTCTATGTTCTCTTTGTCCTGCCTTTTCCGTATCTGCATTCAGCAATGGCTACTAGATACGGGTATATGAAAGCCTTGCTCCTCTGCTGCAGCTGTGTGCCACTTTCACATATAGTTTATAATCCAGAGCTCAAACTAGATCAAGTTGAATAGTGAGGCTTCTGTCTTAGCTGGCAATCTCTTTTCTCATGTCCCTTTGATCCTGAGAGCACAAGACAAGGAGAAGTAAGGAGAGTGGGGGAGAGAGTAAAGTACACAATGGAAGCTGGCCATGCACTAGGTGGTATACCACTTGTCAGGTGTGTACAAGAACCTTGCATTAGTCACCAATACAGAAAATTCAGGACATAACAAGATAAAGATTTTAAAATCACAGTTTTGTAAAGGGTTATAGTTTAAATTAGCAAATTCTTCTTTAAAAATATAGAAATGGTAAAAGAAATAGTAAGGCACATAGAGTCCCCCAAATATGCTATCTCAGAATAAAGAGTCCTGTGACAGAAGACATAGTTCTACTAGAGCACAGGGCCCTAGGGCTGAACCTTATTATGGCAAAGAAAGGAAGGAACTAAAGGGGAGAGAGAGAGAGAGAGAAAGAGAGAGAGAGAGAGAGAGAGAGACAGAGAGAGAGACAGAGAGACAGGGAGAGAGAGGGCAGGGAGAGGGAGGGAGAAGAAAAGAGAGAGGGAGAGAGAGAAGGAGAGGAGGAAGGGAAGAAAGGAAGGGAGGGAGGGAAGGGATAGAAAGGGGGAGGGAGAACCATAACATAAAACCAGAGAAGGATTAACTTTGGCTAACAATGATCTGAAATTTTTTCATAAAAAGAAAAATGATAATTATAACTTTAAATGTTCCCTCAATGTAAACTCTTTTATTTTTATGTTACATATCTATAATTCCAATATTTCTAAATTGGTAATATTAATTGATAGACATTGATTAATGAATTAGATTTCTGAAGAGAAACACAGTATAACAATTGAATTTTAATCTCCAGTCATTTGGCAGTCAGAGAAAGACTTCTCTTTAGTAGTGTTATTTATAACTGTGTGTGAAATGATGAGATTCATAATGAATATTCATTCTCAAATATAAAAATGATTATGAAAGTTGTCCTAGTTAGGGATATCAATGTTCTGATGAAACAGTGTAACCAAGAGAAGGTTGGGAAGGAAACACTTCTCACAATGTAGTCCATAATTGAAGGAACTCAGGACAAGAATTCAAACATGGCAACAACCTGGAGGCAGGAAGTCATGCAGAGGTCATGGAGGGGTGCTGTTTACTGGCTTGCTCCTCATAGCTTTCTCAGTCTGCTTTCTTATAGAACCCAAGACCACTAGCTTAGAGGTGGCACTACCCACAATGGGCTGTGCCCTCCCTCAGTAATCACTAATTAAGAAAATGCATACAACTGGATCATATTGTGGCATTTTCTCAATAATTGAGATTTCATCCTTTCAGAAGACTCTAGCTTATGTCCCATTGACAAACTAGGCAGCACAAGTGATCCCTTGTCAACTGCCATAGAACAGCTGACGAAGCTCTGAACACTCAATGGCTTTTCTAGCCCAATAGTCAAAAGAAGAAAAAAAGAAAAGAAAGGAAAAAGAAAAGGAAAGGTCCCTCACTGTTTCACACAAAACCCCCAAGGTCCTGGTAGCAATTTCTGTCCCAGTTAGACATATTCTTGCCGTGATGAAACACTATAACTAAAAGCACACTGTGGAGGAAAGTATTTATTTTTCTTACACTTTCACATTTTGGTCCATTATTAAAGGAAGTCTGGACAGGATCTTAAGCAGAGCAGGAACCTGGAGGCAGGGATTGATGCAGAGCTCAGAGAGGTGGTGCTTCCTGGCTTGCTCCTCATAAAGCTTCCTCAGCCTGCTTTCTTATAAACCCAGAATCACCAGCTCAGGGATGGAACCACAATAGGCCAGGCCCTCCCCCATCAGTACTTAGTTCAGACAATTCCTGACAGATATTATTGAGGAAATGTCTCACTTGAGGCTCCCTTCGTTCAGATAACTCTGGCTTATGCCAAGTTGACACAAACCTAACCAGCACAGAGGATCTCAGAAATATCAACAGATTTAGGATATAGAAATAGACATTCCTTTTCTAGAAGATGGCAAATTTTAAAAACTCAGCTTACACTTGCAGTGAAATACTACAGATTATTTAGAGTAACTTCATAAATGAATCATAGGCGAGATAATCCTGGATTTTGCATTACCTCTCAATTTCAGCAGCTCTCTGGGGATTCTGTTGTGATCCAGAACAATAACAAGGAAGAAATAGTGTATTTGCAAATATGTGAAACTAGGACCGAATAATCAAGTGAGTTTTAGTGGAACCTATGATCTCATTGGAAAGAGAAGGCATGATATAAATGTTGAATGCTTCCCTTGAGGGGCCACACATACACAGCATTTATCTTTATTACCCGCCATCCTCCTAACAGTCAGACTCTCAAGGGTCCAGACGCATGTTTTTGCCCTTATTCAAACAAACAGGCTAGAGCACGTGGTAATACGATGACTGTACAAATACAAAAGACACACTCCCCAGGCATATTTGAGGCATCGACTCTGATAACCAGAGAACCCAGCCTTTTGTAATCTGTCAACAAACTAATAAATTACGTTGGACAAGTGAGGAACAACTTCCTCCCCGTGACCATCTGCACAGGGAATAAGTCAGCCATTAGGAATCCAATAAAAGTGAGCTTTGACAAGATAAGCAAAGGCTTAATACTTCAAGTTAAGGTCTAATCCTTTTAGGAACTGATTAGCACACACTTAAGATTTTTGGCATTCTATCTATAAATATTAAGAGATTATTAAGAAATATGATCAGGCAACAGGGATGTACATCTTGAGCCCTACCCTGGATGTACTGTGGAGTCTCATTTCTATTGACGTCAAAGAAGTGGCACTTCTAAGACAGAACCACACTTGGCTACTTTCTCAATTACTGAATCAAACTCAGATTTACTTAAGTCTTCTGTAAAAGATTAGTTATCTAAGCCCATTAATATATACTTTGGCTATGGAATTGGATTCAGAAGGCCTACATTCATAGTGATTTGATTTTTATTAATTTTTAAGTTATCAGACTAGGTAATGAGTGTTCGTTGTAATTTTCCATGCCTATAGTTGCTCTCATTCCTCCTCCTTCTTTACCATACAATCAAGAGCATCCAACATACCCTTCATAGCAACCTGTCAACAACCTGACTGTTAAGGTGAGTAAAGAGTCTGGGACTTGAGGGAAAATAAGGTGACACTCTGTGCCTACCTCAGCTGTGAAATTCAAAGTCGTCTTTAAAGCTGTGTAAAAACTTCGTTCTATAAGCTGATGAGAAATAGATTGGAAGAGTCCCGGGTACATCATTCATTATCATATGCTGCCATGATGAATTCCTGGCTTACTGTTGTGTTTCCTATGTATGCAGGTTTCCAGAAGATTCTCCCAGATGCAAACATTTCTTAAATAAGATCATAATCATCTATTATATCTCCTAGCCTACTCTAAAAAGTTCTGTGAAAACAATCTATACAAACACACATCTACTCCTATATGTATGTGCATGGAGAAAGAAATTATACACACACACACACACACACACACACACACACACTGAGGCAAATGCACACATTTATAGTAGGTGAAATTTTAACTTTTTCTAAAACCTTGGAACTCACAGTACATTTCCTAATGAACCTTATCATTCAATAGTCTAAAACCTGTTGCTAGATAATAAGAAAAATACTTTGAACATAACTACTTTAAAATAATTTTTATTTAATTCTCTGAGAATGTTCATACAATGCATTTTTTACAAATAAGTATAGATTTAATTTTACCTTTTGGGTCATATCATTCTGTAATAAAAAAAAGATATATCCAGCAAAAGAAAATTAGACATGTTCTGGGTTATGAGTTATATTCAAGTCATAAATGTTATACAAGGGATTACTTACATATATCCAACTATAACTGATATGATTTTTAAAGTGAACTAACTCCATTCCATTAGTTTCCCCTAGAGAACAAAAAGGGAAATTTATATTTGGAAAAATGAGAAAAAAAAAACCCTGAGGATTAAAATATTTAAAAATACACTTTATTGAAGGAAACTGATGATCTAGGATACAGAAGACTTCAGAAAGACTAATGCTTATTATTTAATTTAGATAAACAAAAATTCTATCTTTGGAAAGCTATTCATCTTTGTACAAGTTTCCGGAAGGTCAAATTCAGTTCACCGTGCCTTTTGTGTTTCAAGATCAGCCATATTTTAAAATACATCTTTCAACATTACATTTTCTTCTCTCATTTCAAAACTCTTTACCTTTTGCCTTTTTCTTCTTGAAAACTTGCCAAATATGTGTCAAATGTGACCCTAAACCATCCTCCTATATGTGCTTAAAAGCCTTTTATTCCTAGTTTCTCCTGGAACTTTACTCAATAGCCCCCATTCTCCTTCGCGGCACATACACAAGCTTTCCTCATTTGTCATTAGAATATCCAAGATGTTCAAGGCAGGAACTGTATGAAAAGTCTTAGTCTACCTGCCATCCTATTCCCATACCTCTTTGCAGGAATGTTTTCCTTAATTAGTCTCCCGCCCAGCCTTTGCTGTGTTTTAACCATGACTTACAGACTCTCACGTCACTTTGCTGTCATGTCATATATTCTGGTCTTGGCCACTGATATCTTGGACTCCAAAGTGCCACTGACTAGTTTTCTTCAACTCTGGAGAATCATTAGAGCTAATATGGACGCCACAAATAGCTCTGATGTTGTCTGACTTCGCCTCCCATGGAAAGATTGGCATGTAGGTCCAACTGTACACAAATTGCATCCCTTGTGCAATGCATTTCTGGTTTGTTCTGAGTCTCAGAAAAACAAATCAACAAGGATGTCTGTCTGCTTCAAAATTACGTAAAGGTTTATTTGTCCATGGGCAACATTGAGATGATAATGCTTGATTCAAACATACTGCATTTTAACAAGGGGGAAAGAGCCTGAGGAAAAGAAGGTCCACAACAGGCCCAAAGTGGAATCCAGCTCAAAGGGAGGCCCCAAGGCCTGACACTATTACTGAGGCTATGGTGTGCTTAGAAAAAGGGACCTATCATGACTGTCCTCCAAAAGACCCAACAAGCAGGTGAAAAAGTCAGATGCAGATATTTACACTCAACCAATGGACAGAAGCTGCTGACCCCTGTGGTTGAATTAGGGAAAGGCTGGAAGAAGCTGAGAAGGAGGGTGACCCTGTAGGAAGACCAGCAGTCTCAATTAACCTGGACCCCTGAGATCTCTCAGACACTGGACCACCAACCAGGCAGCATACACTAGCTGATAGGAGGCCCCCAACACATATACAGCAGAGGACTGCCAGGTCTGGACTCAGTCAAAGAAGATGCACCTAATCTCAAGAGACTGGAGGCTCCAGGGAGTGGGGAGGTCTGATGGGGTGAGAGATAGGGGGGTGTGGAGACAGGATTGGGGGAGGTTGTATGGGGTGAGGAACAGTCCGAGAGTGGACCGGAAGGGGTATAAAATCTGGACTGTAAAAGAAAGATTAAATAAAATTTAAATCAATAAATCAATAAATAAACATACTGTGCACTATTTTAAGTACTGGATATTTAGCTTTTGAAGCACAACCCACGCCAAAATACTTCCAAAAACAGGCTCTATATTTTATAGTAATTAATTTTTTCTCTAGCAACTAATGGCGAATTCCAAGGATTACTTTTTACATTTCCCCTCCCTTGGAGGGGAAATTTAAACACTGTTTGACTTTATTTGCTTTCCATCATTAGATTTTCTTAACAAAGGCAGCTTGCCTTACAAGTACACAGAATCAACAGTTTTAACTTGTAACATAAATTAATATCTAGGACATGTCAGCTGAGAATCTTAGCTATTTCCGAAAGCTGCAGATGCTATGAGAGGGAGCCAAACAGAATTTATCTTCCAAGTAATACTGAATATGACAAAATCGTACAAGGATTTTTTTCCAAACACATTTTCAAACTAGACAATAAAGTGTACACTTCATGAAAAACTGAAGTTTAAATATCATCAGCTAACGATAATCCTAAAAGACACAAAATGTTTCAAAGAGATTTTTTTACTTATCTGTACTATTTCTGGTAAGTATCAAGAAGAAAATGGGAATAAAAATACTTGAAATCTGTACTTAATCAGTCATCTGTTATATCTAAATTCTGGCCATCTAAGTAAACAAAGATTTTTTATCAGGCAAAGTTACTCATTGTAATTATTCAAATTCCAAACCGCTATTAAACTCCCCCCCAATCACTGAAGGGAACCCCAGGTTTGAATATTATGGCTTGATTCCATTTTCACCTTCATATACTCCAAATATCCATTTGAGGATAAAAATGAGCAGACCATGGAGTAATGCTGAAACCTATCATGTGCTTTTCGTTGCCAATCATGAAAATCACAAGTGTTTGGAACACGTAGACTTACTTTGTTTGTCCAAGGAGATTTATTGCAAAGGCAATGTAGCATTATAACAATGAGCTAAGATGAGATGGTATCCAAGTATTCCAGTTTTTAGTGCTTCTTAAACTATCTTTGATTTTTGTTTGTTTGTTTTATTCAACTACAAAAACTTAGAAAAGATACAGAATTAAGAAACTACCTCTAATTAGTAACTACAAATGTAATCTTAAATTTTAAATTTAAAAGTCAGCAATGCAACAATTGTAAAACCATACACATTCCTTTAAGTCCAAACACAGAAAAATGAACTTTTATACATACTGTAGTATCCCTTTATCACTATACAAATTTACAAATACCGTGTACAATTAAAAAATTAAAACTGCAGTTGATAAGTAATCAGAAGAAAAATCTAAACTACTAATTTGTGTTTCTTTTCAAATACCTATTTTAAAATAATTTTTATTAGAGAGTTGTGAACGCGTAGTGCTTTGGAAAACTGTTTCCACAGTTTCTTCAGATGTTACACTGTACAACCATAACACAGCATTATCAAACTTCAGAGGTAACACTGGTACAACGATATTGATTAATACAAATACCTTATACAAATTTAATTGTACAGTAATCCTTACTGATTTTTTTTTTTTTTTTTTTTTTTGCTGGACTAATAGCCAATCCACTTCAGTAGTCAGATTTTGTTTACACCATCTTTTCTTATGCTGGAGTCTAAGCCATATTTTGGAGTACTACAGGTTCTTTTTATTTTTCTTCTCAGTGTGGCAAATTAGGTACACGGTGGTATGCCACAACAGTGATGACATTAAGCTCGATATCTTTTGTTAAAATGAAGTCAGCCAAATATCTCTCCTAGAGCATCATTTTCACTTTTAGTTAATAAAATATATGAGCAAATACTTTAAAACATATTTAATTGTTATATATCAGAACTAAATTTAACATATATCAATTATACTTTACTGTAATATCATGGATATCCTATTCTATTCTTCTTTCCTTATTTACGCATTGGAACGCCACTATTTAGAAATGCAAACTCTAGGGCTGGAGAGATGGCTCCACAGTTAAGAGCGCTATCTGCTCTTCCCAAGGTCCTGAGTTCAATTCCCAGCAACTACATAGTGGCTCACAACCATCTATGATGTGAGCTGATGCCCTCTTCTGGCATGCAGCTCTACATGAAGAGAGAGCACTCATACATAAAATAAATATATCTTTAGAAAAGCAAAGCCTTTCCTATAAATTATCTATGTATTATATTTTAATAGAGGGTGCTCATGGTTGCTGACTTTGGTTTATAGGCCATAAAATTACTGCTACTACTATTACTCCTACTATTCAAAACCTAAAAGCGTCCCATATTGGACTACCAGTAGCTTTGTGAACTTATGCTCTAAGTGCCTGGACTGTGACATCCTGACTGTTGCTCACTTTCTTTGATGATAGCATACTACTGATTGTCTTAGTTAGGGTCTTATTGCTGTGAAGAGAAACAAAAACCATGGCAAATCTCATAAAGGGAAACGTAATGGGGGCTGGCTTATGGTTTCAGAGGTTTAGTCTATTTTCATCATGGTGGGAAGCATGGCAGCATGTAGAGAGACATGGTGTTGGAGATGGAGTTGAGAGTTCTACATCTTCATCCACAGTCAGTAAGGGTAGAATAAGACACACTGGCAGGACTTGAGCTTATAAGACCTCAAAGCCCACTCACACTGACATACTTCCTCCAATGAAACCACATCTATTCCAACAAGGCCATCTATTCCTAATAGTGCCACTCCCCATGGGCCAGGCATTCACACATAATCTATGGGAGCCATTTTTACTCAAACCACCACCCTGGTGTTGTAGACTCATTGTTTTTCTTTCCCTACCACAGACCTATGAGCGTCTTCCTTCATAAAATGCTATTCATACATGAGTATCCCAGACAAGATTTTCTCTCGCTATCTACATGCTATTAGTTTCATAATAATCAGAAACAACTAAGTCCCCTCTAGCAGTCTGTGGACAAAATTATAGAGAGACTATATCATTTAAAATTTTAAATTACAATTACAAAATTTAAAAACCTGTGATCTCACATGGCCAATTTTAGCTAAGAAACAATCACATGTTTTATCCTGGCCTCACCCCTTTACTTTTGATAACTGACCCAGACAAAAAAGAAGTCCACCTGCCATTACCTTTAATATCTTTACAAGACTGAGTAGTACACAGAAACCTGATAAGCTGTACTCATCTCTCTTGTTAATTATATAATTATTTAAAATTATTTCTCTATAATTAAAAATCAAAATTGATGCTTGTACTTGTAAAAGTACTTTTTATTATTATCCCGAATGATTGTAATCTCTGAGGCTTACTGCCTCGTGTGCTAACCTAGGCACTGTCCTAGAAGCTTCTAGCCATACAATCTTATCTAGGCCTAGAATGTTTTCAGACTCTGAGACTTCTGAATAAACTCACCCTTTCTGACCTCTGCCTGGCTGGTTTACCTCAGCTGTTCTGGCTCAAACTCCCCTCCCAGCTGACATATTCAGTCTGGCTTTTCTCTTGGCCTCTGAATTGCTCTGTTTGGCTTCAAACTAACTCTAGCAATCTTTTCTAATCTTCTGGCTCTTTCTCATTTTCTTGCTTGTTATCTCTTCGATCTGTCTCTGGTAAAGCTGCCTCCTCTTCTCTCTGTGCTTCTCTCTCTTCTCTCCCCCTCAACTCCACTGTCCTGCTCTCCGCGAACTCTACTGTAATCCCAAACTGTACTCTCTTCTTCCTTACTGGCTGTCTCTCCTTTAAGTAGCTTTCCTTTCCTCTCTTCTCGTGAGAGTTGGGCATATACTATTGTTTCAAATCTTTCTCTGATTCATCACTTTTTCCTGCCACTGAATTAGACAATCAAACACGTAAGCTTCCTTCTACAAACTAAATTTACCTTCGTTGTTTGAGATAAAAGGTTAGTTCTAAGGCATGTCTGTATTCCCAGTCAGAGGGATTAAGTGTGTATAAAGGGCTGAGCCACACCCTTACTAAAAACAGGTCCAAATATCCTGTAACATTTACTTATTTTTTCATTGACTAGAGCAGATTTTTTTAACATTCTTTAGCTGCAGAGATTTTACTTGAACCAAAAGAGTTTCAAAATTTTTGTTTGATATAATTAATAGAAGAAGCATTAATGGAAACTAATTTAAACATAAAAATCACAAAGATCATATTCTAGCCCAGACGTTCTCTTAAACTAGGTATAGATAAACATTTGTTCCATTGCCTTTCAGAGGACAGGAGACATGGACTCAGAATCCCAACTACCAGTGAAAATGATGGGAGGACTGATGATAAGGAATGGAGCTAGGTGCATGTACCTAAGTGCCTGTTCACTGCGGCAATTTTTAGTGCTAGAAGCCATTTCACATCTCCTCCTCCTATAAGTCTCTGCAAAGGGATGTGGCCCAGGGAAAATGACTTATGGTGTTAGTTGGGCTTTGGCCACTGTGCAAAATGTCTGAGAGATGCAAAAGGAAGAAGAGTTATCTGGCTCACAGCTTCAGTGGTATCAGACACAGTTAGCTGGCTCCGATGCTTTGAGCTTTCAGGAATCCATTACTATATGGTTATAGAAGAAGTGATAGTAGCTGCTTGCCTCGTCACAGCTGGATTCGAGCAGAGCAGAGGAAGGCTGACTCAATAACAAACCGTAGCAAGCTTCATCTAGTTAGGTAATATTTCCTGAAGTTTCAACGCCCTCCTCATGCACTGCCACCGAGACAAAAAGGGTTTTGAAGGGCATTTCAAGATGAGCTCTGATAGATGCCAGCATATGCAGACTATACAGTAGAATATCCGTGTGTACTGTTCAGACAGGATGAACACATGTTGAAATCCCTTGCTCCACTCCAGCACAAATGCCTGCACCAGTTAGCATTTTTTCACCTCATTAATTAAGGAATAGACACAGAGACATAAAAAGACCTACATATACCTTAATGACAGATATCAATGGCAATAAGGTAAAGAAGCAGAAACTGGGAGAAATAGAAGCAAATCTGAAAATAAAAGAAAGTCATAAATAATTTATAAATGCAAAATGATTTTTTACATTCTTGGAAGCATAATGAAAACATTATGTATATATATGTATATATGTGTGTGTGTGTATGTGTGTGTGTGTGTGTGTGTGTGTGTGTGTGTGTGTGTGATTCTTGTAGTATGCACTAAAGGAAAACTAGGAAAGAATGTATATCATATCCAAATTTAGGTAAGACAAAATTATAAATGTGAGAAAATGTAGAAAAATTAGAAATGCAGTACAGGTTATTCAAGAATCTACCTGTATGGAAATCTAGAGATATAAAACTGAAAACTAAGAAAATTACCAAAGTATTCAAGGAAATTTCCCAAGTACTTGCCATTATTTCAACTCAAAAAGGTTCATTATAGGCAAAATGGTGCCTTACACCTTTAATCCCAGCACCCGGGACACAGAAGCAGTCAAATTCTGAGTTGAAGACCAGTCTGATCTACAGAAAGAGTTCCAGGACCCCCAGGACTATACAAAGAAACACTGTCTAAAAAACAACAAGGCCCCCTGAATATATGTAACAGATGTGCAGCTTGGTCTTTATGTGGGTCCCCCAACAACTGGAGTTGAGACTGACCCTGGCTCTGTTGCCTGCCTGTGGATCCTGTTCCCCTAACTGGGTCACCTTGTCTGGCTTCAGTGGGAGAGGAAGCTTTTAGTACTGCAGTGACTCTATGTGCTTATGGAGGGACAAGGGAAGCTGTAGTGTGTGAAGGAATGAGAAGGGAGGAATGGAGGGTGGATCTGTATGAGTGGGTACTGGCATGAAAGGGGGGCTGACATTGGGGTGTAAAGTGAATTAATTAATTAATTAGTTGATGAATAAATGAAAACAGCAAGAGGGGGAAGGGAGAGAGGAAGGAAGGAAGGGTGTATCAAATGCTCATAGTAGTGGAGAAGCCCATGCAAACAATCAAACCCCAAGTAGAAACAACAGACCTCAAAGGCTTCCAAAAAGGAGAAAACCCATTTACATGTGAGTAGTAGATGGACTATGATGTTAGATTTCCCTGCCTCAAGTGAAGGTGTGTGAAAAAGAAACACAAGGATATTCTGAAGAAACTCTCCGTTCTCATCAGAAAATTATTCAGCTGCAAGTATAGACTAGACTCAGACAACAGCTTACCAAACTGTCACCTCCCTCACACCTGTATCCCTTTAAAGAAAGCTAAAAGTAGATTCTTGAGAGTACTGTACCAATAACGCCATCTTGCCTTTCAGGAAACAGGCAAATCAATACAGACGAGGACAATGATGTATAGTTGCGTCTCAAGGTAAACGCTTGGAAGGCAACTGAGACAGAAAGGAGCTCGGACTAGAAAGCAGCTCAAATAACTCAAAAAACTTTCCTCCTGCGCACACAGAAAGAACTACATGAAGTACATATAAGAAGTAGAGTTTCAGAGCATTGTAGTGATGGTGAAGAATCTGTTTATAGATATTATGTTTATATTATATGTTTATAAATAATATTGTCAATGTATAAATAAGAGAAAATATTTCGCAAAGAAAAAAGTCACTCGCATCAGAGAAAACAAGTTATACAAATAATTCAGGAAAATATGTTATGTTGCAAGACAGTGTTCAGTTTTCAGCCCTGAAAATATATATGCAAGTAGTATGACATAAATTGAGCACATTCCACTAATGTATTTAGAAGAGTGTGTGTGTGTGTGTGTGTGTGTGTGTGTGTGTGTGTGTGTGTGGTGTAAAACCACAATTAATCCCAAAAGAGACTATTTATTTTAAAGATAAAGAGGGCAAGAAGAGGCATATCTGAGGGTTTGGAGAAGGAAGGAAAAAGATGGAGTAATCTAATTATGCTCTTGAAAATAAACACATTTAAAAAATAAGGACGCCTTAGTTAATGCAAATAAAATACGATAAAATTTCCATTTAAAAGCAGTTTCCATAATGTGTCAGATAACAAGGCCTTATCAATGATAGACAGCATCTACATGATGCTGCCTCGAGTTTGTCATTTCTATTGTTCAGTAACATTGCACCCATTTTTGGCACCATAATATGATACATTATATATTGGAGATGTTCTGGTTTAAATAAATTACTACAGCTGCCATAAAAATAGTAGTCATGTAGTCATGTAAAGCACATAATACATGATGATAATAAATTACTATATTGCTGATTAATCCTATCCTTTCATCGTTAATAGTATACTCCTACTTATAAATCAATGGTGAAACAGTAGTATACAAATTCTGTGTTAAGTTCAAAGTAGGCTCATAAAGTAGATGTCTATGTATTCTGTGATTGCATCAGACTCATGTTAGACACACACGGACCTGTGTGTCATCTAGGTTCAGGAGATGGAAGTTTGAATGCTGTTTGCATAATGGTAAAATCAATTTACAGCTCCTTTCCCGTTACCTATCTCTTGGTTAGGCAGAGCACGACATTTTATGCACAACTTTTACAGAAGAGTAAGCTGAGAACATTAAATAGGTAAATTATATTTTGAAATATTATAATCTTATAAACATCTGAAAATGAGTATACATTGAAACAAGAATGATTATGGTTTTGAAGGGCAAACTAACAAGGTTTTATTGAGAAGTAGGAAACAGCTCCCTGAAACAGGGAGGAGGTCTGAGAATGGGCTGCTCAATACTGATCTTGATTATTTCTGGGTAGAACACTCTGAATTATTCACCTTACTTCTGGTACTCTTAACTTCTGAATCCAGGAAGCTGCTTCTCAAGCAATGGAGAGCCCGTGTGCCTTGCACTTCCCATCTGTAACACACCCCACTGTGCCCTTCATTCCAGCTTTTTTGAAGATTTGCCCTCTATAACCCAGGTTCACAGTCCTTGGTGTAAACTGTGGAGAATAGGAGTCAGATGACTCCTGTGATTGTCCTTTATTCCTGATTCATAATTGTGATGTTAGAGGCAGGTGAATGAAAGGTAGATGTTAAATAGATGAATAGCTAAAGTTTTTTCCATTTATTTTGAAAAAAAAAATATATGTATATATATATATACACACACATATATATACATATATATACATGTATATATATGTATATATACATATACATATGTATACATATATATACATGTATATATATGTATATATATTTACGCTGAAACATCTTTAAATTATATCTTAAGATATAATTTAAAGAGAATAAATTGAGAATAAATTATTATATGTAACAAATACTTAATGACACTCATATTTGGATATTTTATTTGTCCAGTGATTTTATTTTTTTGTCACTTCAAGCCCTCCCTACAAATGTCAACTTGACGTTTGTTCCTTCTATCCAAGACATACCTCCAATCAAAGAACTCTAGGCTCATGAAAATAGAAAGTATTTTTTTCTTATAAATGACAACAATTAATTGATGCTGGCTTACAGGTTCAAAGGTTCAGTCCATTATCATCAAGGCTGGAGCATGGCAGCATCCAGACAGACATGGTACAGGAGGAGCTGAGAGTTCTACATCTTCATCTGAAGGAAGCCAGAAACAGACTGGGTATCCTCAGGCAGCTAGGAGGAGGGTCTCCAAGGCCGCCCCCACAGTGACACACTTCCTCCAACAAGGTCACACCTTCTAATAGTGCCACTCTCTGGGCCGAGCATATGCAAACCATCACATTCCACTCCCTGGCCCCTATAGACTTGTTCAAACATGAGTTTATGAGGGCCATACCTAAACATAGCATAATGTAAAATACATTTAGTTCAACTTCAAAAGTCCCTGTAGTCTATAGCAGTCTCAACAGTGTTAAAAGTCCAAAGTTCAAGATCTCTTCTAAGATTCATCCAATTACTTAACTATAATTCCCAGAGCAAGGTAGGAAACCAACTGTGCAAACTCCAAACTCTGCATCTCTATGTCTGATACCAAAGATCTCCAACTCCTTTTTTTTTTCTTTTTGAAAAAAAAAAAATCTTCGTTGACTGCCACAAACTTCTTTCACTTGGGCAGGTTCCACTCACTGTTAGATAGACCATGACTCTGGCATCTTGAACATCTTGGGGTCTCCAAGGCAAATTCAGTGTTACGCCTTCTTGTTTCAATGGCTGGAATCCACACATGATGTTTTGGGCTTCACCAAAAGGCTGGTGTCACTTCTCCAGCTCTGCCCTCTGTAGCACTAGAACTCAGATTGATCCACTCCACTGCTGCTGCTGTTCTTGGTGATCAGGCCATGGTACTGGCATCTCCAATACTCTGGGGTGTTCTGCTGCAACTAGACTTCACCAATAGCCTCTCACAGGCTCTCTTCATGGTGCCAAGACTCAACTCCTTTGCATGACCCCTTCAGTCCTGGGCCATCAACTGCAACTAAGGTTGCACTTTCACCAATGGTCTTCCGTGGCCTCTCACAGTGCCAAGCCTCAGTTGTTCTCCATGACCTCTTCATGTCTTCAAAACCAGTACCGCCTGGGTGACTCTTACACATTACCAAGTATAGCTGCAGCAGGAGGTACAACCTTGCCTATCTCTGGAACACAGCTTCTTTGTGCTCTCAGAAAACACTTCCCAGAAGATTTCACCTCAGTGATGCTGGTCTCTTTGTAATCACTACTAACTTCTTAGCTCCAGCATCAGTTAACCAACCAGCACCAGTTGCCCCAGTAGTCCCTTCTATTCTGAACTCTAAAGCCAGAGCCATGTGGCCAAAGCTGCTGAGTTCTGCTGCTTGCTGGGACTGGAATATGTTGTGCCTTATTTTATTACATTATCTGTTTGTTTTCCAACTCCTTCACTACCTAAACTTGGCTATACTGGAACTTGCTCTGTAGACTGACTTTAAACTCAGAGATCTGCATGCCTGTCTCCTAAGCACTGGAATTAAAGGTGTGGTCCATCAAGCCTTGATTTAAGTTTTTCTTTACCTAAAACTTGCTCTGGCCTTGAACTTGTCTTTGCTTCCTGGAACTAAAGGTTTCTACTACCAGCCTGGACCTAAATTTAGCTGGGTGGAATCTTGCCACAAGGTCATTACTCCTTTAATTCAATTCAATATCCTTGAACACGGGACTCAGCTCCATTTCACTTCCTGGTGACCCTTTAATACTCTGAACCATACATTTTAACTTTCTAACCTTGCTACACTTGTTCAAAATGTTCTTTATGAGACTTAGCCAGAGAACGAAATCTATGATGGGTATTTCTGAGACTTCCACTGTCAGTGCAATTAATCTGAGTCTCTTCACCTTAGACTCAGGTAGACTCTTCAGAAAGGGGCACAAAGTAGCCACATTCTTCACCAAAACACCACAAAAACAGTCTCTAGGCCACATTTTGAAATTTTTCTCCACTGAAACCTCTTGGACCCAGTCTGCATAGTTCAAATCACCCTCAGAAATAAAATCTTCCTTATTCCTACTAGGATAGCCCATTAAGCTCAACTGAAAGCATTCCACTGCTTTCCAGAGTCCCAAAATCCACATTCTTCCAAACAAAAGCACAGTCAGGCCTGTCACATCAATACCCCAGTTCCTGGTACAAACTTCTGTCTTAAGATTTTACTGCTGTGAACAAATACTATGACCAAGGCAAGTCTTATAAACTACAACATTTAATTGGGGTTGGCTTATAGGTTCAGAGGTTCAGTTCATTATCATCAAGGCAGGAGCATGGCAACATCCAGGCAGGAGAAGTTACATCTTCATCCGAAGGAAGCTGGGAACAGACTCAGAAAGTATTTTCTATTGCCCACTAGACATATGTGATAGCACAAGCTTACATGAAAAATTATAATATTTTACATACAATTATACATACTATAAATCTATGAATTATCATTGCCTTATTTTGGACCTTCTTGTGTTTTATTTTCTTACTAATTAGTAAGAAGCTATTCTTGGAACTAGTCTAAACTGTATATTTTATTATTTTAGTGACTAAATAGTTGTTTATGGAAAAACAGCATGAAAAACTTAAGAATAAAAAAGTTCATGGAAGAAACACAACATTTTTATATGATTATTGTCCTTTAGAATTATTTTTATGTTAAACTTTAAGACAAAAGTTAAATAACCTATCATATATCATATATCATCATAACCTAATCCAATTATTTAAATTATAACAATAATGAGTTTTATAACAAAGCATGTGGAGATTCTTTTGCTTTTCTTTTCGCTTAAGTACAAAAAAAAATAGGTATACCTTGCTCTGGACAGGAGGAAGAAGACTTCTGACTTAGATGGGTTAATAGTTACAGTTTTCCTGGAGGAATGTAAATTGAAAAAAAAATCACATGTGGTAGATAACTGTCAAACTTGAACATCAGAAAGGGGATAGAAAAGAGATGCATCCTGGAGTCTTTGTCCAAGCAGAAAAGGGGTTTCAGAAGTTGTCGATGCAGCATCACAAACAGTACTTAAGTCTGATGTTGCTGCTATGGAAACCTAGCCTTTCTCCTTGCCTCGCTCTGGCTCTCTCCTGTCCTCCATTCACCTGCTCTTTCACAGCCTTTCCTTTATCCTTTGTCTCCTCTTTCTTTCCTTTCTTCCATTCCCCTATGCTTTCTCTTTCTTTTGTCTAAATAATTTCCATATGCCCACTCTCCATCTCTTCAAAACATCGCCTTATCTCCTTCTCCTCCTCTAAAGAAGAAGTAACTGTCAACTTTGTTCTCATATTATCAAGTTTTCGAGCTTAAAATTTGTTTCCAGTAAATTCCAAGGCACACATATTTAGTTCACTCCCGACTGAATAAATTGCTAAGCAGAGAGATCTGAATAATTATTTAAATAACAGCTAAATCCATCTCAAATAAAATGTATGTAATAGTACCTACTCTCTGTAGAAAGTAGGCTATAATCTATCTGCTGACAGAAAATGGAGGCAGGAAATTGTGAAGTTGAAGCAATGAGAGGTTTTCTTTTAAAGCTGTAGTAATGAATGAGCCCTCCCAAAACAAGGCCCAGGAGTGATGGAGTCTATGACTACAAAGAAGGCATTATGAAGAAGGAGAATGGGAGAGAAAATTTGAGAGGACTAGGGAGAAATGATACAGGAAAAGGAACATGAAAAGACACATGGGCACAAAGCATGAGGCAGACCACAACTGTAATCAGCTTCCTCCCCGAGGAAGAGCAGGGAATGGGGATCATGCTACAGCTTGGAGATACCCCCATACTGTTGTCTGCGGTAACTGTGAAGCTTTGTGTCTCAAGGTTCCCTGGCGATCCCGTGGACAGGAGGACAATGTTACCCTCACACTGGAGTTATGTCCCCAACATGGATTGAAGGACCTGGAACAATATATGGTCTGAGGTGAAAATACTGTCATTCATAAAGTCTGCACATGGTTCTGTTTAAAGAAAACGAGTAGAATGATGTGTCTGTACTCCAGGTTCGTATGAAATGAGTATTCCATTCAGCTAGCAGAGGAAGAAGCATCTTTATACAGTTCATATCAGGGAGACCTCAGTTGTTGTTGCTTTTATAGAAAATTACTTTAAATGATTTCATTCTGCTATTACTGTTATGGGAAAAGAAACCCACTACTCTCTGCCCTTCTCATGGGACAGAACAAACATACATAGCGGCCAAGCAAGAACTTCCCTGTTGTACACTAACTCAACATAATTATAAACGTTGATGGCTATCACTTTCTAAAAATAAACCACATCATTTTAAAATGCAACTTTAAAGCAAAAAAAATTATAACACTATAAAAATCATAAAATTTCTAATTAGAAGCATTGGTCAATAGCTGACAAAAGATGAGAATTTATGGCCTGAAGGTGTTTTTAACACAACTGTTTTCTGTGTGGGTAACTATTGATGTGTGCATTTTGCTAATGATGGAGAACTTGAAGGGTCCAAGACTGAGTCAATAAGATTTCTTAATGCATTCCCTTAATGGACCGTTTACTTTCTATTTTGAGGGCTATCAAGGCTGCATTACTTATTTAGTTACCTATTGGACTTAGAAAGTAGCCTCTCAAAGCTCATACTATGCGTGGCATTTATTGGGTGCCTGCTCTTCCACACTTAAGAAGTATAATGTGCTCATGGCCTTGTCCTTCCCTTCCAATAGCATGATTATATACTGTTTTTAATATACTTATTATTTTTCTATTTGATAATATAATTCTTTAATAGCCATATGGGAATCTCCATGCAGCTAGTTAAACATGGAAAAACTCTTAAAGGGAGCTATGTGGGTGAGCTTTTTCTCCCTTGAGCCACAAGAGGTTGTAAACTTCTTTTCTTCCTGTTAAAACTCATTTCCCTTCCTGGTTCCCACTTTGTCAAAAGTTTTATTGTAATGTTCCTGGAATGTATTTTGCAGATTTTTTTCCTGCTTTAACTATGCATTGCAGTTCCCACTAATATTGTTTTCTGTTAGAGAGCTCTATGTCTTCAAAAGCAACAGTGTTTAATCTTTTTGCATTGTATTCTGTATCCTCTTGTCAGTAATAAATTAATATACGGAGGAAACAATCAAAACTTCACAGTCTTGTGGCTACATGTTTATGTTTTTCCCATCACACAACTATGATTTGGAACAGATACTTTCAGAAGAGTGCATTTTGTGCTTTCTTTGAGAATATTGTTTCTGGAAAGTTTTACCAGCCACCCTCACATCCTGTCCGGCTCCTGCTTCCGATCATCTAGCAGAGATTCTGCCTAGGAAGCATTTTGTCACTACTGCTGTTTGTATATCTGCTTCCCTTCCACATGTCTGTCATCAATCAAACTATCAGCAAATTACTTGTCTACTTAGCTAAACTGTAAATGTTATTTAAAAAAAAAAAACAGTCAAAATGCAGTATGTGCATTAAAGGGATAAAATGTCTAATTGAGACTATAAAATAACATTTCACGTGAGTCAATTAACATCTAACTACCTGTAATATGGACATTTCAGAGAACTTACTTTATAGTAATGGTTCTGCAAACATTCTGTCATTTAAGGACCACAGAGCTGGGAAAGTCCTTTGTCTCTCAGGCCTGGAATTCTTCCATTACTCATTTAAATGATCTTATCATTTCATCTGATACCTTAAGGCTGGGATAGGTTGGTGATGGGAATTACTCTCACAGTAGTCGATATCAAACAGGTGCACATAGGAGAAACAAAATGGAAATTACTAGTAAAAGAATTAATAAATATTAAGCTGATGCAAAAATAGTGGGAAACGAATCTAAATGGAATACATGTGTATCATTGTGCCCTTTTCAAGAAACAAAACAAAGGAAGTATTTAGGCAAGAGTTATTTTTATCATATCCTAAATCAAGTTCTTCAGACTATGCGTCTATATTTTTAGAAGTGGCAGAAGCCTCAGAAACACTTAAGACCACACAAAAAAACAATGCAGTGTCTTAAAAAAAAATACTCACAGTAAAACATCTGATGTAAATTCAAGTTGAAATTTAATGCTGGGAAACCGGCACGTGGTGTGCTAGTATAGGTGCTGAAGGCATTGGGTTCAATCCCGGTACAGAAATAAAATTCACAAATCGGTAAAGGCATCCAGTGAAAAGCATGATACGAAAACAAAACAAACATGTAAAGTTGTGTGCAAAGGAACAGGGTGAACCTGGGGAGAGGTAGGAGAGGGACGGTAAATATGATCAAACCATTGACAAAATGCTCAGAGAAGTAATTTTCAAAACGGACCCAACACACACACACACACACACACACACACACACACACACACACACACACTCACAACATGGCTACTTAGGGAATACAGTCAGCCCGACAAGGAGCAGGACAGACCAATATAAAATATGGATGAATTCCATGTTAAGAGAATGGATAGAGTCTTAGAAGCATCAGGACTACGATGCCTTTGATCGATTCTTTTTTTTTTTTATAAAGATCTATTTATTTTATGTATGTGCGTACACTGTAGCTGTCTTCAGACACACCAGAAGAGGAAATCAGATTCCATTACAGATGGAGTGGTATCTGGGAATTGAACTCGGGACCTCTGGAAGATCAGTCGGTGCTCTTAACCACTGAGCAATCTCTCCAGCACCTTTGGTCAATTCCTAAAAGCGAAAACTTTGAAATGCTATATGGGAGGATGCAGCAAGCAGGGAAGCTCTGCCCAGGTGTTATCAGTGACTAGCCTTCGCCATCGGAAATAAAAAAATAAACTCTGAAATCATTTTGCTGTTGTTCATGAAAATGTTACTTGAAGGATATGTTGGTATCTAGCACCTGTTAACTGTCATTGAAAAGACTGACCATGAGTGGGATCTGTTGAGTCACAGTAGACTCCAACCTGAGTTACATTTCCTGGGCTATTTCTGTTTGGTTTCTGCTGTATTTGAATTTTTTTCCTTTTCCATTGCTCTGTGCCATTATGCACTTGTTTCAGAAGCTTGGAGCCCTTCCTCCTCAGAGCGACACAGTTAATTTGGGATTCTCCTTGTCATTGAGCATTGCCCCTGGCCTTTCACTGCCCGCTGTCCTTCACTAACGCCTTTCTCTAGTGTCTTTCACTGGTGCACTAGTATCTGCACACTCAGATCCAAAGCAGAATACAGCATGACTCTCTTCATTCACGTTTTAAAGCCCAAAATACAATTACATCACTTCCCATCTTCCTCTTTCTTCCTTCAACCCTTGTTTTTGTCTGTGTTATTGTATGACAAAACTTTTCCTAGGGAGACACTACACTTGTCTACTCACCCCAGATATGGAGCCCAGAACATTTCAAAGTACAGATACCACCAGAGTCCAACTTGGTGAACCCATGAGTTTTAGTGGGGTTATCTTACAGGAATATGAGTAAGGGGCAACTTAGAGAGGGAGAAATAACTCAAAGACAGGTGCATTGCCAAGGCCCACCTCAGCCTAAGCCACAGCACACAAAAGTGGAGATCCTGGAACTCAGTGCACAGCCTGTAGGCAGCTCAACAAACTGGGGAGTGTCCCTTCCAAGTGATGCAGTTGGTTTATACATCTTCCAGGCAGCTGGAGGGGTTTCTACTTCTTCAAGGCAGCTGGTCTTGTCTCAGAGTTTCTTTGTAGCTTAACTTGTCTACAATGGGAAGGGGAGGAGGTCTGGGAATATGGTCAGTTTTAGGGACTTCCTGAAGCTATTTTGGATTGCTCAACTCCTATTTAGGGACCTTTGCTAAAAGATAGAATGCCTCAATCTAGGAAAAATGTTACACAACACAACAGCACTCTCACTTCCTCTCAAACTAATCACCTCGTTTTCATTGATTAGTGTTGCTACCCACACTTGTATAAATATAAATACAACCTAAGGCAGCCATTCAGTATTGCTTGTGTGTATACAGTTTCAGAAGTGGCCATTTTATTAAGCAATTAGGGTTTCATCCCTGAAAAAGACTAAAGCAGTCATTAATTGATTCTAGTTCATCCTATAGAGGTAGGTCCTGTGATACTCCCCCTTTCCATGTTAGCATGTCTGCTGATACTGTTGCCAATCATTTAGCCAGAAACACTGTGAGGTCTCATGGGTGAAGGTTCCATGTCATATCTAGAAGACACCATGTGACAGCAGACTTCCTTGTCCTGTAGCTTTCACAAATCTATCCACTTCATCTTTCATGATTTCCATGAGCTTCAGGTTCAAGAGCTGTATTGTAGACGTATCCACTAGACCACTTCAGGTTCAAGAGCTGTATTGTAGACGTATCCACCGGACCACTTCAGGTTCAAGAGCTGTATTGTAGACGTATCCACTGGACCAGGCTTCCTGCCACCAGCTGACATCTACTTTATGACCAGTGGTAGTGTTCCTATCATCACTTCCTTTTTCTGTAGAAAGAAACTTTTTTGATATGAGCAAGAGCTACATTTGTCAGTGAGCATGTTTTAGAACGTGGTTAGGGCTTACACTGATCTAGTAAAGTGGCAGTGAGGTATCTTTCTCTAAGAACTGGAACCTTACTAGGCTAAGCTTGGCTATCTTTCCAATACCAGGAATGATTTCCCTCTTGGTCTTATGTGCAAATCAGAGATCTGTTAGCTACTGATAGGAGATGTGCATCGTTGTTGGGGACATCCTGCCAGGCTGGTTATCATTGTGGTTCATAGGTTTCACTGTTAGCCAGACACGGATATTCACTGCTTCCATCCTTTGCAGCTTGCATGATACTTTCTGGTACTGTGAAAATCAACTACAGGAAGGAGATTTTCAAGGTAAACCTGGCTCAAATTGGTGTGTCCTCTGTGCAAAGTGATCAATCTCTTCAGCAACAGCAACTTAGGATCTGACCTATTATCTCTCAATGGTAAAAATGTCTTGACTATGTAAGTTGAGGTGGAATAAAACTGACTTTACGATTGTAGATAAAAACAATATTTCTCATGAATATAAGCTAAGCAATATCTTTTCTAATTTTATATAAACAGAACATAAGATAGTCTAAGATATCTGTACCCTTGATAGAATATTTTTAGGGCAAATGTGATTAAGAGAAAATTTGCACTGAGAAGAGGTCATTAAATAAAAGAAGGGATAAGAAGAATGCAATGAGGTCCAATAATAATAGTTAAAGCCTGCCAATTAAGAAGCAAAAGTAGCAAAGAATTATTTATAACTTAATTTCCTCTTACATAACTGAGTCTTGGTGTAGAGAACTACATTATTCCATAAGTGCCATGAGATAACTATGGGCCATATGTAAAATGTTCACTTATTCAATTAGTATGTTTGAAAGTTTTCAACCTTCTATTCTACTAAGTCCAATCACTACAGAGATAATCACACAACGAAGCTCTTATGGATTGATTAATTATTATTGACCCTAAATTAAATTTAAACTAGTCTATTGTAATGGCTGTCCTTCGTGCAAAGAAACCATGTTTACCTGTGACTACATTTCACACTTTTACATAAGTAAATGATTAAATAAGTACCTAAAGTAAATATACAAATAAATAAATAAGAGCGTTTAGTCAAATTTTCATATTTTAAAAGGTGAGTGAATGAGTGAATTTTCTCTTGGATAACATATTCTTCCAAATTTTAGTATAATAGCCCTTTAATGTAGCCAACTACATTAACAGATGATGGACATCTCTTTATAATATAAGAAAAATTAAATTTATAAGAAAAATTTATAAGAAAAATTAAATTTGTTCAATTTAAAAGTAAAAATAAAATTACAAAGCCAACAGACATGTGCTGAACTCCCTCACACAGCCCCTAGTTCAACCGATCTAAAACTAAAACAAGATGCTTGAGGATACTGTGTTGGAGTGGAGGGTGAAACTATCTCATCGAGGATGCCAAAAAGACAATGATCACACTGAGGGGCTGACCTTTTTTTAAAAAACAATACAGAAGAATATGTCAGGTAGAGGGCTTATAGTGTAGAAATGCACTTCCTCCCTGACACTGCTGGCCAGCAGTCTCCTATGGCTCAAATGAGGGAAGTTCAGGAATGAGAGTAGATCAGGGTAGAGGCAGAACAGTAAGACAAAGTAATTTGTCACATGAACACCCTTATATAACATAGTGAATAATTAAAGTTTTTTACATTTCAAAACTGGGATTTTGAACATCATGAAATAATTTTAATTGTCCAAAAATGTTTTCTAATATTCTATAAAACTAAAGGACTATATTAAAATTTTCTTCAGGAAGGAAATTACAGTTTTAAAATTTTAGAAATTCAAGGTTCCATCTAAAGTAGATAGAGAATTCATCTTCCAGCTTATGAAATGTGAAAAGGAAGCCACAGAGGGGTGGGGGGGTTTCAAGAGAAAAGAAGCTGGGTAGAGGAGCAGATGGGGAGGAGACCTACAAAAATAAAGTTTTGTTTGAACTTACTATAGTGAAATGTAATGATGTGCATGACAATTTTTTAATTAAACAAAGAAACAAAGAATAAAATTGGTATTGTGGCTGTTCCAAACTCATCATATTAAAGCTTATGACACAACATAATGAAAAACATATAAAGACTACTTTTTTCATGTATATTAAATTCACTCCAGCATGGTTAATATGACAATTTTATCAAAATATTTAACTTTGAGTTTTTAGCATCATTGGCAGGCATAGATGTTGACAAATATTGAGTCAAATATTTGCCATCTGAGATGTCAGTCAGTAATCTCATTAATGATCAAATGGGTAAAACTACTTTTTTTTTTCAGAAGTATCCTGAATATTTGTGAATCCACACAATTTTATTAACACTTTTATCCTGAGCATTCCAATAGATCAAGCAAGTACATTTTCATCACACACCCCCCCTCATTCACAAAAAACGCACCTGTGTTGTGAATACCAGAAAACCTCGTGTTTAGTCTTGGGTGGTCTATTTGTGCAGGTTTGATTAAATATGTCTTTTCACAACAGGTGACTTTTTAATTGTTTTCTTATGGCAACCCACTTCTTGCTCGGGCTTTGTTTAGCTCGCATTAGTTTTCAGAGTTAACGACCATGTGTGAAAGAGAACATGCTGAGTACAGGTGGCCAATGGGTTGTGTGGGTGTTGGAGCAAATGCAGTGGGCAAGTGATTTAACTTTACCAATTAATGCAGCAGTTGAATAGTCCTCCAACCCTGAAGGCTTTTCAAACTAAAAACAAGCTCAGAATGGCATTTACTAATCCAAGTATGAAATGAAGAATGAAACAGCTTGTTCTTGGAATTTGTTGGCTTTCTTTGGAGAAGTAGCATGTCTTTTTTCCTTGCACAGCTTGAGGGCCAAATCAGTTTGTTCGGTGATTTTCTGTATAAGAAATGCTATTAGACCTTGGTATTTCTTCACTCCGACTTTTGCATCTCATTGTTGTCCTAGATGCCTGCCAGAGCAGGAGTGTGAGCTCTGGAGCTGCCTAACCGATAGATAGGGAGCATTTCTATAATGAAAAGCATTATAATCATGGCATCCAAAATAAACTCTTGTTACTAGATATGCTTAAGATAACTTCACAATAGAAACTCAGAAGTAAAATCATTATGACTAGAAAATCCTCACTGAGGAGAACCAAAAGGGCAAAGTGGACTTATGATGATCTAAACTGCTAGCAACTAGGACCAAGTACAGAAAGTTTCTTCAATGAACCAAGCACCTCTTTCCTTCCTTTCTGGAAAAAAAAAAGAAGAAGAAGAAGAAGAAAATTGTTTGCAGTTAGTTTAGGTAAAGGAAACAACATTTGAAGACTTGTTTTCCAAATGGAATGACCCCAATGGACTGCTATGAAGACAAAGGGGTCCATGAAATAAGGACAACTTAAGCAACACAAAGGTATTTGCAGAAATTTTATTTATTTATTTATTTATTTATTTATTTATTTATTTATTTAAAACTCCAAATTTTATTCCCCTCCTGACCCACCCACTGACTGTTCCACATCCCATACCTCCTCCCTAAACCCTGTATCCACAAGGATGTCCCCACCCCCATACCCATCCCATCAGACCTCTAAACTCCCTGGGGCATCCAGTGTCTTGAGGGTTAGATGCATCTTCTCTGACTAAACCTAGACTCAACAATCCTCAGTAGTACTTAAAGTAGATACTGTACTCACATTTTTTTCAAAAGGAAATACTAGAAACCGAAATTGAGGAAGAATATTTCCTTTCTCTGTTTCTAACACACAAGTAACTATAGTGGCTACAACATCACAGCAATTGTAGCTGGGACCAAGACTTTGCTTCAACTTTGGAAGTGCTCACTAATGTGAGGACATAACATCAATGGTCAAAGATAAACAGTACTGTCCTAATATCTTGTTTGTAATAGTTCTGCCTATTTCTTAGGGTCCTTGGATATTCACAACATGAAATTAGTAGCCAAAAATCTCTGTGTCTGTAAATCTCTGAAACTAACTGATAGGAACCCAAGAATCCCTAGGAAATTAAGAGAAGATAGAGTATAAATAGGTGATGGGAAAAATAGACCCACTGAACTGAACGTGAAACTAAATGAAAATTTAAAATAAATGATGGAAAGGCTTCTCATGCTTATGAGTTTGTAGAATATTATGAAAATTACTATCATAGAAAAAGTAATTCTCAGAATAAATGTTATTTTTAAAAAGCCTTCATGAAATTCTTACAAAAATGGTAACACAAAAGTGTATATATTACTTTTATTTCCTCAGATGAAGGAATAAGATGAGAGCCATATCCAAGCCATAAAAATACATAGCTTGTTTTTTTTTTCTTTTTTTTTTTCTTTTTCAGAGCTGAGGACCAAACCCAGGGCCTTGCGCTTGCTAGGCAAGGGCTCTACCACTGAGCTAAATCCCCCAACCCCCATAGCTTGGGTTTAAGCTAGAGTGTTTCTTTCTCTGTTCTATCCTCCATACAGTCTAATCTTTGAGCTGACTAATTCAAACTTCTCTTGGCTTCTAACTGAATTACTCTGCTTGGTTTCATACTAATTTGGGCAATCTGTTCTCATTTTCTGACTCCTTCTCACTCTCTAGCTTGTTCTGTCTTTACTTGTGTCTAGTTTCTTCTGTCCACAACCTGTCTTTGTAAAATTGTCTTGACCAAATTATGATACATACACCCTCTTCCTCCTTTTCTTCACCTCCCTCTCTCTCTCTCTTTTGCTCACTTGCTCTCCCTTCCTAGCTGCTCTCAAGTAGCCTTTCTTTCATATGCTGTTCTCTTATAAGTTGGGCATATCCTATCTCTGACTCATTCTGTCAAATCTTTCTCTGATCCCTCACTTTGTCTGCCCCTCAATTAGGCATCACTTTGAAACATAGCTGTTTCCTTTTACAAATAACCTTACCTTAACCGTTGGGGATTAACAGTGTACTAAGATGTATACTGCTTTACTATAATTGGTGGTGTGTCTGCATTCTGGATGAGTCATAAAGACCTAGAAGGTCTTTGGATGTAATCCTTTGCCAGAGCAGCCGTGTTGCTTAATTAAAATTTCTCTACCAATAAATAATCTAGATAACAAAGACAATTCTGAGCAAAATGAATAATGTATTTGATCTCAAATTATACTACAGAACAAAGTAGTAAGACCAACATAATACTGAAGCAAAACAGAAATATAGACTTGTGAGACAGAAGAACAGAATAGAGGATGCAAAATTATGTCCAACCAACTATAGTCACGTGATAGCCCACAAGATGCCAAAGTACACACTTGAAAAAGACAACATCTTCTACAAAAGGTGTTGTGAAAACTGGGTGTCTAGATGTAGAAAAATGAAATTAGATGCTTTTCTCTTACTCTGAACAAAAATCAATCACACATGTATCATGACCATATTGCTAAACTAGAAGAAAATATAAGCAGTATTCAACAACATGCAAGAAATGGCAAGGACTTTCTGAATAAGTCTTTACTTTTTCAAAAAGTTAAAGCCCAAAAATTGACAGATCAGATCTCACAAAACTAAAAAGCTGCCACACAACAAAGGAAACAATAGACTAAAGAGAAATACCACAAAATGAGAGAAAAAAATTCCCATGTCTACATCTAATAGAAGAATAATATCCAGAATATACAAAGAATTCAAAAATAAGGCATCAAAGAAAATAAATGACCCAGCTAGTTCTGAAAAAAAAAATAGCTTAAAATAACAAAAAAGTAACAAAAAGTGTTTAACATTTTTAACAATTAGGGAAATGCAAACTACTCTGAGATTAAATCTTATTCAATTGAGAATGGTTAATAAGAAAACAAAGAACAGTAAATGCTGGTGAGGATGTGGGGAAAGAGAAATAGTAATTTTGAAACTACAAAAATCAATGAAGAGGTTTCTCAATAACGTAAAAGAGGTCTACCACAAGACTCTACTGCGCCGCTCCTGGGCATACTCACAAAGGACTCAATATTCTACTACAGGGATATTTGCTCACCCGTTTCCTTTGCTACTTTTCTCACAAAAGCTAGAAAATGGAAACAGCATGGAAGTCCATCAATTAGGCTAATAAAGATGTGAGAAACATACATAATGGAATTCTATTCAGTTATTTTTGACAAGTACAATCATGAAATTTGCAGGTAAATGTATGTAACTTGAGAAGACTGTACTGTGGTAACCTAGTTCCAGAAAGGCAAAGGTAACATGTTCTCTCTTCTTCATGGATCCTATCTCTGCATCTTTAAATTCAAGCACATAACTCAGAGCGACTTTTTTTTCTTTTTATTTTATTTTATTTTTTTTATTGGATATCTTTTTAACCATGACTTAAAGGCTGGTATTTTGCTGCTAGTTGCCTGAAGATTTTTTTTCCAAATGAAATTAATTAGATGATATTTTACTTTCTCAGTTAGGTTGGTTCTCAAAGTCATCATTTTGGTTCTCAAAAAATTAATTCGGTACTAAAGTCATTTTTAATGATTTTCTCTTGTATGTCATAACTATTTATTTTTATTTTATAAAAACTACTACATAAAAAAGATACTACCAACCAAAATTCAATATACTGAGATTTTATAAATATAGAGAGAATTACATTCACTCATCACAAAGTTAGCAGTAACCCCTTTTCTTTCTTCCAAATGCCAAGTTTTACAGATGTTTTAGTTGTGCTATTTTGGTTTTGTTGTATTTTTATATAACCTTCTGCTTACCAGCTTTGTGTCTCTGTTATGATACCCAAGAAATCCTCATTAACTTTATATGAGTCATGTGTATACTGAGGCAACCTGGGCTAAATTCATCTTTAAACCCATTTCATACCATCTATCTGAGTAGAAAGAAAGATGTTAAGGTGTTTTTTTTTTTATTATTCTGAGAGTAAAAGCACATTTGGATAGTTTTAAACTTTATATATCCTCATCATTTTGTTTATATTTTATACATGGTGTTTAAGTTGGAACATCAGCAATACAACCACAAACAGGCTTAGTCTCCTCAAGATACTCAGGGATCCTGCCCACCTTTTTTTCCTCCCCTTCCCAGATCCCTCCCTCCCTCTAACTCCTGTCATTATTTTGTTCCCCATTCTAAGTAGGATTGAAGTATCCACACGTTGGTCTTCCTTCGTTTTAAGGTTCATATGGTCTGTGAGTTGGATCATGGGTATTCTGGGCTTTGGTGCTAAAATCCACTTATCAGTGAGTACATATCATGTGTGTTCTTTTGTGTCTTGGTTACCTCACTCAGGGTGACATTTTCTAGATCCATCCAAGAACCGGGAATAGCCACTAGAAAGTCGCAAATGCCAGGGAAGCAAGAGGTTCCCAGGACCCAAAGGGGATGACATTAGCGAAAATACCCTTCAAAGGCGAGACAGAACCTGTAAAGACCATCTCCAATATATAGGCATGGCCCCCAGTTGAGGGTTGACGCCACTTGCCCATCTCAAAAATGTTTAACCCAGAATTGTTCCTGTCTAAAGGAAATACAGAGACAAAAAATGGAGCAGAGACTGAAGGAAAGGCCATCCAGAGACCACTGCACCTAGGAACCCACCCTGACGCTATTGCTGATGCCAAGAAGCACTTGCTAACAGGAGCCTGGTATTGCTGTCCCCTGAGAGTCTCTGCCAGCACCTGACCAATAGAGATGCAGATAACCACAGCCAACCTTCAGACTGAGCCCAGGGAACCCAATGGAAGAGCTAGGGGAAGAACTGAAGAAGCTGTAGGGGCTTGCAACCCCACAGGAAGAACCACAATATCAACTAACCTGACACACACACCCCAGAATTCCAAGGGACTGAACCACCAACCAAAGAGTATACATGGAGGGACCCGTGGCTCCAGCAGCATATGTAGCAGAGGACTGCCTTATCTGGCATCAATGGGAAGAGAGACTCTTAGAACTGTGAAGACTTGATACACCAGCATAAGGGGATGATAGAGTGGTGAGGCAGGAATAGAGAGGTGAGTGGGGGAAGCACCCTCATAGAGGCAAAGGGGAGGGGAGATGGGATGGGGAGTTTGCAGAAGGGAAACTCGGACAGTAGAAAATATTTGAAATGTAAATAAATAAAATAACCAAGAAAAAAAGAAAAAGATACTCATGGAATGGGAGTGGAAGGATAGGGAACTAATGTTTAGCTGTATCTAGTCTGAGGATGAGTCAAGGCAGCAAGTCTGTCTTAGTGCCAGAAAGAGAAGGAACATTGGGCATGTAGATTATCTCTCCTTCTTTTGAGTTTCCATCAGTTACTTAGTATGAGTGGATGTCAGGTCAAACATAAACAGATAAGCACTGTGTGTTCTTACTCATTCGTGGAACATAAACCAGTAATCCCAGAGAAGCATGAAGCTAGCTTCTGGAGAATAGAGGAAGGACAAATGGAAAACTATTGGCCTAGGAGTGTTAACTTGGAGATATGCAAGTTAGGTAAGTTCCAGAGAGAGACTGCACAATGGAGATCCTGGGGCTCATAACATGGTACTGTAAACTTACTTTTCCTAAGAAGATAAATATTATGCTTAAGTATTTTCTCATAAAATTGAAAGCAAAACAAAATGGGAGGGAAACAAGAAGCCCTTTCAGAGAAGACGGACAATTTATTGCACAGATTGCAATGATAAATTCATGAGCACCTAATTATTTCCCAATAAATCATGTTTTGTAAATTGTATATGTACAGCTTTTTGTATATTTACTCTGCTTCTGTGAAGTTGTTTGGATAGGTAGGCAAATGATAAACAGCTATGATAGCTATCTAGGAACAGGATAAACCAATGATAGATGATAGCTAGATATATAGGTTATAGATGATAGATTAGACAGACAGACAGACAGATGAGATAGATAGATAGATAGACAGACAGACAGACAGACAGACAGATATAGGTAGACAGATAGATAAGAGATTAGTTGACTCAGCTGCTCACCCTGTCTTTTCTGTTCACCTCTGACTACAGAACACTCTATTGATTCCTTAGCCATACGTTACAGGAATATTAAAAATGCTCTCAAATGTCCATTCATGGTTTCAGGGTCCCTTTTCCAGCTCATGTTTCCCTGAATGTACTTTGCCTTCTGCTCAGTTTAGTCGATTACATCACAAAATTATCTTCACTTGTTTGCATGATACTCAAGATACTAAGATACCATCTACCTTGACTTTTGTTTTGTTTCATAAATTTTTAAATCCACCATCAAAATCATGCTTAACCTCAATGAGCTCAATGACTTTGCAGATGCATTTTGTGTAAGATCCTTGTCCTTTATATCACCAAAGGAGTCTTGAAAACTTAAAGAAACATTATCTCTAAATGCCAGTAGTCTTCCTGAGTTATATTAGTTCTGAGACTAGAAAATACACTTCAGTTGTCTTAGAATCTTTCTAACAACTAATATTTTGCTTGTAAGTGCATTTGTAAATATACGTGTTAAATTTAATTATATCCCCCTTTTCTGCTTTATCTAATGCATAGCAAAGTAAATGTAGATTCTAGAAGTTATTTGTATCAAATGCTGAATATGTTTCTGCTTGACACTTAAACCCTAAAAAGGAAGAGAAATTAAATTAAAAATTAAAACAAAACACTAACCTAAAAGACACTCCAGCAAAACAACAGGGGCCTTTTATGAGCGGAAGGATTTAAAGGGGCAAGCAGGAGTCCCCTCGAGCCTTTCATGAGGAGGCAGCTGTACTGCTGGCTACACTCTGCAATTCAAGAGATATTTTTAAATCTGTTGTTATTAATTTGAGGAGGAGAAGTCTCTGTCGAGGGGAAAATCCAAGACTTTCTGTTTCCTTTTCCATCACTCACGGTCACTCTAATGTCAACACCATTTAGGTCAAATTTCAGGCATTCAAAATGTGCAACTTCATCCAGCTGCAAGAGCTAAAAATCTTCTAGAGCCCCACAGCCTGACTAATAAAATATGTCTGAGGGTGTTAGTAACAATGAACAGGTGTGTACCTTCCCCAAAAGGCTTTCATATGACATGCGATGTGTGAAGCAGTGCACTTGGAGTTTGTAGAAATTACACATAATGCAAGGCATATCTGGTTTTACTAATGGATACTCAGGAATTGGAACTCTTTGTCCATATAAATCCTGTAAGCATATCTTATTAAAAGATATCATAGCACTCATGACAGTTAGCATACTTACTGGGTACAGGCGTGGTCCCTGATGTCCAATAGCCTGACCCTGGATCTTTCTTCTTCCATTACTGGAAAGATTAAAATGAGTAAGGTCTTGGCTTTTAACTCTCAGTTTCCTTCAAGTATTTTGTTATTAGTCAGCCTTCTCCTATCCTCCCTCTTTTCCTACATCCTCCTTCCTTCTGTATTCATCTCCTGTAGTATTTTGTTGCTGCATTCTTTTTTGAGCCTCATCCTTTCTCTTTCCTCTCCCCAAACCAGACAAAATTAATCAGGTCAAGAGTGCACTTAAAGCTCCCCTAAAAATCCCTCTTCTCCATAGTGGTTTGAGTTCTACTTTCTCAGCCTCCACATTTTTTTGTCTGATTCCTCTCTCAGTATTCATAAACCAAATCGCTAAACAATAGAGACCAATTGAACTGACCTCAACTGCGCCCTTGTTGTATCTCAGCAATTCTTTTATTTATCACTTGTTGACTCCCTGTCACATTCCTCCCTGCAGCTGTTCCAAATGTTTCTGAGGCTCTCAAATCCCCAATGCCAGCCCTCTTCCCTCCCTCTTAGCACATAACCTCACCTCCTACTGAGAAAATTAAAACCATCACGACCCATGTTTACACAATGAGTGCTACTCATCCACTCAAAAATATGTGAGCATCTCTCCCTTTTTGCTTTTGCATTGTCCTAAAGAAATGATGTCTTTTGCAAAGAAACAGAACTATGCTCTTGTCGAATGTTGTGGGGCTTGAATGGACACAGAACATCTTAGACACTATATATAGGCTCTGTATAATCTTAACAGGTTTTTTTTTTTATTCCAAACCCTCAATCTCTGAAATAGAAGTAATCATTTAATTGTGGGCATCAAATGATACTTAACAGCAGTTCCTCAGATTTAAAAATTATACTTATCGTTATTATTTAAAAACTCACAAGCCATAAGCCCTTTACCTCTATTCACCCTTTCCTAATAGCTATGATGTTAATAATGAAAATAATTATAGTAAATAATGCTTTCTCTGTTTTCTCATTAAATTACCTTCTCAGAGATTCCTTTCATTGCTCAATTATTTTTATTCAACCGAATTTATTAGATAAATCTTTCTGCTCATGCATTGCAAAGCTATTTTCTTTAAAAGAAAACAAAATGTTTGCCGTCTTTCAAGCCAATAGCCCATTACTGAGGCTTTCATCCGTATCCTTGAGAGAGCTGGTTAAACAAGCTACTTTATTTTCTAAACAGTTGTTGAAATCTTTAATGCTATTTCCTTGCCCATCTCAACTGTATTTTGAAAAGCACCATTAACCCTTGCTCATCCTTCCTCATCTCGTCAAACTTCAATGTCAAACACTTAGACATGTGGTCCTGGCTGCGACTCTCTTCTGGCTCCCTAACTTTCTCTACTCCTTTTCTCTAATCTTTCTGTTTCCTTCACCTTCAACACTTTCTGCAGATACTACCCAACCTTGGAGAAAGTATTGTCATGTGCTTTTACCCAGGCTTTCCTTGAAACATTAAAGGCTTTACTAAAGCCTTTAATTAATTTCTCACAGTGTGAAGTAATGGTCAAGAAATCCTGTATTCTTTTTAACATATTTTTATGCTAATACACACTTCAATGTATCTGCAGTTTGGTATCCATTTTAATGCTGCTGTTAATAGTTTTCTTAAAATTTCATATTTATAATTTCCTTTATATATTTTTATCTTTAAGCTCTCTCTAAATTCATATAGTACATCAGGAAACCTTATTTCCTGACAAAATAGCTCTGCTTCTTCCCTATTTCTACTCATTAGCTATTTCATAATCAAATCAGCCAAGTTATGAATCATAAACATGTTAAGTTAAGAGCAGTTACTAATCTCCACTCTGTCATGGATCTGGATACTCAGCAGCAAACAGGACTTTGTCCGTTCTTAGAGGCAATTCTTGAACATGAACCCATGCATTGAGCAATTGATGCAAGCGTTATGAATGTCAAAGCTGATATAATGAAAGTCAGATTCTCCAAGTATGTGGGGTGGGGAGGGCAGAAGAAGAGAGAAGGGAGACAAAGGGAAAGAAACAGAGCTGTTGGAAGCTATATACTAAGTAAGAAACAGCTCTTCTTCAGCCACAAGTAGAGAAAAAACATGCAGTTCGATTTGGGTGATTTGATTTAGATCTTTCATTCCTTTCTTTTCACACTCCTCCAGGACCTAGCCTCTATGTCTAATAACCCACCTCTACAGTGAGCATGTATTAGTCCTCTAATAAGCACGCCTGTTTTCATTACTCTCAACTCCTACAAAGCTTAAAAATCGCAATGACTCCTCCTTAGATCTCGTTTCTTTGGAAGTTCTTTGGCTCCTACCTTACACTGCACAACACATGTTAATATCACACACATCAACCTATGTCTAAATCATTTTGAGTTTTCTTTCATAATTTATCTGTAGGCTTATGGGCAGGGAATCCAGAAAATATTTTTATCCAATTTTAACTCTTGCATAGAATAGAAACAGCCTATCTTGTCAGTTAAATGAAACGCTTTGGGAAAGTATTTTACATAGTCTCAGGAGTATTTTACTTCTCAGTACTGTCTTACTTGGTTTGAATAATAGATGGAACTATCAATTTTTTACTCTTTATTCATTTAACAAAAATTAAGCGTGGAATTATACAACAGGAAGAATATTAATCATTTATTCACCTTAATATAAAAGAGAGTCATCTTCAAGTCAATGATTTCAAGATCTGTTCAAATTTTTCTAGCAGCATCCAAAGATGAAATTATTCAAAGTGATTGCTTCTTCTCTCTAATTAAATAGTTTTTAAGAATAAAATTGTAGAAGTTTTATTTCTTTGAAAAGAAATGGAATGAAATAATAGAATTGTAGTTAATATTGTGTTAAGTAATTTAATTGTATCCATTGAATTAGAACTGTATACTGTTAAATAGCAAGAAAATAATACCCCATAAAGTTGAGGGCATTTAAATACAATAAAGAAACCCAACATATATCTATAACTAAATTATATGAAATTTATGGAAATGCTTTGAAAATTATATACAAAGATAAATACCTCAGTAACACGAGGCCAAGAGAAAGAAATAGGGAAGAAAGATTGGAAATGCAGTTCTGAAAAAAAAAAATTACTCTATTATAATGCTTTGTTTTCTTGAAGGTATATTATTTATAGTTTATATTTTTTAGATTGTTTAACTTTCAATGTGTATATATGTGTAGTAATATAACCTATAAAACATTCTTTTAAACTATATTCTTCATTGTGAATAATTAGACAAAATCTACTTTCTTACCTATAACCTATAACTATGCATAGATAGTAACAATGAAATTACTACTATCTTTTATGAATACCAACTAAGCTATCTTTTTTTCTAAAAATAAAAGTAAACTGACAACATTGGTTCTTATATTTACTTAACAATACAAAGTAATCAGTTACTCATAAGAGGGACACATTATTAGGCTCTAATGCCAGTATTTAGTACTAGTATTCACTCAATTACCAGTATTCACTTTTTAATAAAATAAATAAAGAAATACATTTATATAAAGGTAAAATAAAAAATCTGGTAGTTTTTTAAAAGATAAAATTCATGATAACAGAAAAATATTAGATCTGGAATAGAGTTACTAGAAATAACCACAGAATAATTCCTACAATATTATTAGAATTGTTTAGTTTTCCAATACTAAAAACCATATCATGTATATGTATATGTATATGTATATGTATATGTATATGTATATGTATATGTATATGTATATGTATATGTATATGTATATGTATATATGTTCTAAGTCGGCAAAAGTTGAGACTCAATCTCAGCTGATTGAGTTCAAGGTCTTTCTGACTAAGAGAGGTTTTAATTGGTGAGTGTGAGAATAGAGAAGACATAAAATATCACTCTGGAGAAGAGGAATGAAAGTTTGGGTGAGACAGCAGGTGTTTGAATGGAAAGAACATAAACCAGCAGACATATGGATGTGTAGGAGCACATATGTGAGTATGGTTCTTCCCTGACTGCATTAAGCAGTGATAATACTGATGAGAGATTGTTCTGCCAGAGTTGTATTTAGAAGTGTTTGGCTGTGGAATGAGAGCAATAGATAAGGGAGATAGGACAAGATGAATGAAGTAAGTCATGGCTATGGATACATAAAGAAGACCTATTTGTAACTATTTGTAGATAGAGATGCATTAAAAATTGTGAAAAGATAATGGAAAATTATATACTAGTGGTGTGAAAGAAGGTTTGAAATCATAGGAGATACTATCATTTCCAGCTCTAAAATATAGAAACTACAGCACAGTGCATAGTATTCCTTCTAGAAAACAAAAAATAAATAAATAAACATATAGTATTCATTCTAGAAAAACAAACAAACATAAACAAATAGAAAAGTGTAGACTTAGAATCTATACAACCTATTTTAAGAAGTGATTTTAAATGCTTTAACCTCCCTTCTAGCCTACTGCCCACCAGAGGTAGTGAAAAGGAAAGGTTAGTAGGACAAAGAATGTGGACCTCTTTGTAAATAGTTCTTTGGGGTGAATCCAATCTGCATTGTCAGGATATCAGCAGTTCAGACCACACAAACCAGCAATAGTAGCTTAATACACTTGCAAACACCATTCACAAATCAGCAATGGCAGTTTGACCCAGAAGAAAATGCAAGTCTGCCAATTGACCTGAGTCTGCAAGAGTGGCAAGAAGCTGCTGGAAAATCATAAGAAGTTCTTTAGTGTTTTTCTCTCTATGAAGTCATGAAAAACAATGACTAATGAAGAAGGCAAGGCAGCCCAATCAATGCCACAACATTGTTAGTGAAGACTAGTGTTGGCAAAGTCCAATGAAGACCAGCAAATAGTGGCAAGGTGAACCAATGCCATACACCACTGTCCACTATCCAATGGGTTATATTTATACCCTTTCCAAACATTATGTGTTCTTTCAAGCTTCTGTACTACCAAAATACCATGTGCCCTTTTTCTAGGCAGCTTCCAGAAAAACACCAGCTATCTGTTCTCAGCAAAACATCCTCCCACATGTCTGCTTCAGCAAGAATATCCTCTCAGTTTCTAGAAAAACATCACGATATAAATGAGTCTCCAAACAAACCAGAAATTTTCACTTCATAGCCTCTTTTCTGTTTAAAAAACTGTGTTTTTCTCTAACAATCACAATCTACACACAATAGAAACAATGTAAGAACCACAAAACTAGAATTTCACATCATACCAAGATAGTCAAATAATAGCCTAACAGAAAAACCTTAAATTTCTACCAATATACAATAATTAAGCAACACAAACTTAAATCTTTATCAATAATCAATAATGAAGTAGAACAACCTTAATTTCTATCAATATACAATTAAGCAAAATATGCTTAAATTCTTATCAATGTACAATAATTTAACAAAACAACCTTAAATATCTATCAATATATAAAAATTAAGCAAAAAAAAAAAAAAAACCCTACCACTCTAGCCAATAATAACCATAACACATAAAATGACCAAAATTACCCACTCCAACTTTTGGGATTGGGACAACAGTCTTCTTACATATAGACAAGTGTCAGAAAAGACCTAAGTTTCTGGTATATACTTCTGATGGAAGTATAGAATAATGTTTTATTTTTATCCTGCCTTGTCTTTTTTAAATTTTACTTTTTTCTAGTGCTAGAAGTTGTTATACACACTACTTGAGTATGCTCAGTGCTTGAGTATCTGTGAATTCTGTGAACTGTTGTGGGTCTCTGTTTTCCTCTGGGATCAGTGGCCACACGCCTGTAAGGGCAGAGAAAAAAGAAGTAGTGAGCAAGGTTTGGAAGGCCATGAGTATGACAGAGGGATTTCTGGAGACAACTTCAGTGAGATAGCTCTACTTTATTTTTCCAGGGTATATAAGGGCTTTTAGGGGTTCAGGTGAAAGTGATGTTTGATCATAACACAGTGCCTAATTATAATACAGGCAGGAGAAAACAAGACTGACAGGGTGAATCATGCAGTGTTTGCTGGAAGTTCTGTGCAGGATCATCCTCCAGGTAAGGTCAGATATCCGTGCTTAGAGATACTGTCCAGACAAGGTCAGGCAGGGAAGAGGAAACCCTGTTGATAAAGGGAGTCCTCCATTTTGTGTTGAGCTGGAAGAGCTAGCTAGCCTTACATGGTGGGCTGCAACCTTAATAGCAGGGTTTAACAAGCTACAATAATGACAGTCCTGGCATCATATTTCCCACTGGTACAATAGACACAAGAATACTGTGGGAGTGAGCAATTATTTTCTGACTAGATTTAAGGCCCACTCGAAAGGTTAAATCTAGTACTACTATCAAGCCAAGACTATAGGGCTGGACACATCATAGACCCTAGGTGAAATCTACTACTATTTTTTTTTAATGAATATAGTATTAAACCAACTCCTACTCACTTATCATTATAACAATAGATTAAGACAAATATCTCTCAGCCCTCATTAAATGGTAGTTATTCATTTCACATACAAGTAACTTAAATCAATAGGCTTATTTTCCTCCAAGACTTTGGACATTTTTATCATAATTTTACTTCTCTATTTTATGGTCTACACCTGTACAATATATTCTTTTCATGTTTTATCAGTAATGTGAAAAGCAGTTTTGCTGAACATTTAATTATAATAGATTTTTAATTACTAAAATACATATACTACCCTTTGAAAACCCAGGGGCCAGGATCTAAGAGGAAGAATAAAAAATGTAACAGACAAAAGATAGAAGAGTTTTAAAATATTATCTTCTTGGCATGACACAACCAATACAGTCAGAATTTTGTAGCAGCTGTAGGTGTTTACAATGAACCTATACAAGGCTAGACCTATCAGGAATGATCAGAAATTTGGGACAGACTCACAGGTCTCTACTGCTTCTTGCTGAGCAATTAGCTTCTGATGGATTTGAGGTTGGTGGAAAACATTATTTTCTGTTATGTGCCTATTGATGAACTCACCAGCCCATAATCATTAGGTTTGAGCCCGTAGTCACACAAATGGCACTGGTCAAACTTAATGAGTCAAAAAACAAGACATAAAGATGAGAATGAGGGGGAAAGACTTATAAGAAGGAAAAAAGTTGAAAGTGTAGAATAGGAATCCTAGAGGGTAGGGGCAACACTAATCAGAATACAAAATGTATGAAATTGTTGGACAAATTTTTGAAAAAGAAAAATGGGAGGCCTTATAATAGTTGTGTCCTTCAGAATATGACATGTGTTTTTTCAGGCTTGGATCAATTTGATGATCATATATCTAGGTGTTTTGTGTGTGTGTTTGTAAACAAGCCATTTTGTTTATGATTGAAGTCACATGGGAATTTTTCAACTGTGGGCATAGAGATTTTAGTAAATTGAATTTTATGTTATTATGTGTTCAATTATGCTCTTCTGAAATTCTCCATTCTTTGACTTCCTGACCAAGCTACATGCACTATAATTAAAGTTTTGTTTAATGTTGTTCGAAAGCTCATTAATGATATTTATTTTTAAATCAAACATTTTTAGACTCAAATAAACAAATATGTAATATGTATTTTGTATGTGCATTTGTCAGAACAACTTCTATTGTTGTGTCTTCAAATTCACTAATTATTTCATCCACATTACAGAATCTGCTTTTCATAAGGGCCACTGTTTTATTCATCTCAGAAATTGTAGCACCTTCCTCTGTTAAAGTTTGGGTACACTTTTTGTATCTTTCTATTATTTTTAACACATTCAGTTTTTCCTTTTGCTTTTAGACCATATGGAATGCAGTTGTAATAACTGTTTTAATGTCCTCATTTGCCAATCCTGACATCTGGATCAGTTTCAACAGATTTCATTTTCTCATTATGTGCTATATTTTCCTGACTGTTTGCATGCCTGATAATTTTTTATTTGGGCGCTATATACTGAAATTTTTACCTTACGGGGTGTTGGCTATTTTTGTAATTCTATATTCTCAAACTTTGTTCTGGAATACATTTACATTACTCAGATACAATTCAATAAATTTGGTTATGCAGTAAGATCTCCTAGAGGACTGGGGGCAGTGCTTAGGCTACAGCCAATTCCTCATGACATAGGGGACATTCTTCTGAGTGTGCTACAAATGCTCTTTCTACTGTGAGGACTTGGCATGACTGATGGGAAACAGTTTATTGCTAATTCTGGATGAACTCCAGGTACTCTTCCTTCTTTTTCTTTCAGGTGGTTCATTTCTGCCTCGCATAGTTTTCACACACCCATACTGACTGAATCTCTGATAGATGCTACCTAAGAAATTCTCCTAAAGATCTCTAGTTCTCTGTGCATCAGCCTACAATTACTCTGTCTTGAGTACTCACAGGAGCATTCTTCTTGCACTGTTAACCTTTTTTCTTCTACTCTGGAAGTATTCTTGAGTCTGTAAGACAAGACTACAAGAGAGTTTGCCTCACTAGTTTCTCTTATGATAATATTCACTTTTTTTCTTGTTTGGTATCTGCTATCTTATCATGTATTTTTTTCAGATATTTTTTCAAGTTATTTATTTTATTCAGTAGCAGAATACATCCAATTTGCATAACCTTTGGATATATATATCACTTCCTGAGAATGGTGATCATACAAATGAGTGTAGTCCATAGGTTGCCTTTTCCATTCAGGGATTCAGCAGTTTTGCTATGAAGAGTTACTGACATTTACAAGAATGTACATTATTGTCTTAGTTAGGGTTCTCTAGCTTTTGTGGAATATTGAAGTGGAAATTTCTGGTTTCTTTGAAGACTCGATTGTGTCATGTGATGTTTTTCTGAAACTGTATTATGAGAGGATGCTCTTATTGAAGCAGACACATGGGAGGATGTTTCACTGAGGACATACATGTGGTGGTTTTCTGGAAGTGGCCTGGAAAGGGGTCATGTGATGTTTTACTAGAGTAGGTGCTTGAGAGAACACATGATATTTGGAAAGGGTTTAAGTATAACCCAACAGACAGTAAAGAATGGTGTGTGGCATTGGTTTACCTTGCCACTCTTTGCTGGTCTTCTTTGGATTTTCCTGCCACTGATCTGAACATTTCATTTTTCATTTTAATAAGGCAATAAATTTTCATTTGTAGTTACAAATAAATTAAAACTTTGTAATAAATTGTTACCTAAAACATAATTACTGTTTTCAGTTAAGGTCCTTGCTCTGTGGGCTATAACATTAACAAAGAAGTAATTCTTAACTTCAAATTTCAATGTCTTTTAATACAATATGAGATTTTTTTTATTTTTAGTACTCCATGATTAAAAAAGTAAAGAAATCCAGCCTCTATATAGTACCAAGTTATAATCTCAACTTCTTAGGAACTAAAGATGGAAGGATAAGTAAAATACCAACCTGAGCAAACTAGTGGAATCCTATTTCATAAACAGAAACAAAAAGAGATCTGAGGATATAAATTCTGTGAAAGATCACTTGGCTGGTACAACTGAGACCCTATGTTGAGATCTAGAATTATAAAAATATTGAAATACATATGTCTGTATACACCATACATACACTATGCATGATGTATGTACATTATAGTTTTATTCATGAGAATTTTTCAAGAAATAAGCATATGCTCAGAATTCTTAAAGTACAATTAGGTGTTTATAAAATATCACCAGGAGTTTATATTTTGATAAATGTATTAGAAAATGATGCTGTTAACCAATAACCAGTGTTCTTTCATGCAAACAGCAACACAGCCTGAGTATTTTGAAAGTAGCCTTGCTGTTTCTGTATATTTTTCTGAAAATATGTGATTCTGGTAAACTTATATTTGAGAACCAATAGATATGAGTTTGAAAACTACCACCCATCTGTTTAAATTGTATAATTAAAACAAATAGCAAGAATAGATCTGTGGGCAGAAAGTAATGCCATACCTACTTAATAAATTATGTAAAATCATCAACTTTGAGCTCAGCTTGGAATGACCATCAGTCATGATTTCTAAAGCTTGGCCTAATTTCCTTTTTTTTTTTTTTCTGTCATCAGCCTCATCTCGATCCTTCTCCTGCCCCATTCACAGTCATCAACATTACCACCATGGTTACAATTCTTAACAATGGCCTCATCCTCTTGTCATTCCTCGCTTCTTCAGGAATATTATACTACTAAACGACATAATGAGAGTTCATCAACATATGCTTAAACCATACTCCATAGAATTTACAGTAATCAGCACTTTCATAAAAGTCTTTTGTGGAGAGAAACAATAGTCAGTCAAGATGTTTGGATTGCTGAAAGACGTAAGGAGACAGGTGGAATCACTCCTTCGGAGTACTATGGCTTCTTAGAAAATGCATTAGAACCAAATGGTATTAGTCAGTATCCAAAACCAGTTTTGTAAATATAGATCAACTGCTTCCTCTAAATTTAAACAATCCTTCCTAGAAGGTGAAGGGAGATTCTGAAAATAAGTATAGCTTACAGGGTCAGGAAGCATCTGAAAGTAACAAGTTAGTTAAGGCTCCTCTCTGAGTTTGAAAAATAGTGAACAATCACTGGAGAGATGAGACTCCCTAACTCACCAAGGTACCTGCAGATCCTTCAGGGAGCTCCAGGGGAATAGCTGTCACAGAACATCACCAGTGCTTGAGTGGGCTTTTTGGTGCCATTATGTCATCCATGCTGCTATACATAATCCAAATAAACTTACTGGTTCCCTTAGAGAGACAACTGGGCCTGGGAGAATTGTTTCTATATACTGTTGTTATAGGTGCCCTGTCTAGAGTGGATCTCCAGATCTTGTTTATATCTCCCTATGGAAAGTCACAGAAGTATATGTCTAGCTATGTGTAGATGGGTCTGTGAATGACTACAGCATTAGAAAAGTCCACTAGCATTATATAACTCTCTACAATAATGATTGGTTTAAAAGAAATTAGAAAATTATAAGAATGTTAACCTAATTTGTAGTTTATAAAATGTCTAAAATGATCAAACCTAGTATTTCTAACAAGAAATTATGAAAATTATCTTTCATTGTTTGCATTAACTTATTTTTTCACTTTATATTCTCATTGCAGCATCCTTCCTCAACTCAGTCCCACCCTCATACTCCTTTTCTATTCTCCTACTTCTCCTTAGAGAAGGAGGGCTTCTTATGGGTACCAACCTGCCTAAGCACATCAAGTCCCAGTAGAACATAGGCACACCCTCTCCCACTGAGGCTAAATGAGGCAACTCAGGTAAGGGAAAGGGATCCAAAGTCAGGCAATAGAGTCAGGGACAGCCCTGCTTTAATAGTTGGGTATCCATATGAAGTCCAAGTTACACATCTGCTACATATGTGTAGGGGGCCTAGGTCCAGCCCATGCATGCTCTTTAATTGGTGGTTCAGTCTCTGCAAGCTCCCTTGGGCTCAGGTTCGTTGACTCTGAAGGTTTATTTGTGGTGTCCTTGACCCCCTCTTGCTCTCATTCTTCCACAAGACATCCCATGCTCTGCCTAATGTTTGGCTGCGGGTCTTTGCATGTTTCTATCAGCTACTGGAAGAAGCTTCTGAGAAGACAGTTTTGCAGATCCTGTCTACAAGCATGGCTGAGTACCAGTAATTGTGTCAGGGGTTGGCTCTCTCCTTTGGGTTGGGTTGGAAGTTGGGCCAATCATTGGCTGGCTAACCCGTCAATCTCTGCTCTGTCCAGTATGTAGGGTGGACAAATTTTGGGTCACAAGTTTTGTGGGCAAGTTGGTGCCCCCGCCCTCCACTGGAAGTCCCACCTGGCTACAGTAGGTGGCCACTTCAGTCTCCAAATCCCTCGTTGATAGGAGTGTTTGCTAGGGAAACCCCAGTAGATTCTTAAGAACGTCTACTATCCCAGCTCTATAGCTTGTCCCAGAGATGCTCCGCACCAACTTCGATTCTCTCTCGGCTTTCTCGTCACACCACACCCCTGCTCTCCCTCCACCTGGCCCCCATCCTACTCTCCACCCCACTCCGTATTGTTGTGTTTATAAAAAGATAAAGGGAGGATATGTTCTATGGAGGTGTGGTGAGGTATGGGGAAAAGGGGTGACTCCGTGGGCCAATGCTGAGTCATCCCTTTCCCCTGAGAGACCAGCCACACAGCTATACGATAGTATAGTATAGAATAGAGTTTATTCAGGGTATGGGGAGGGGAGTCAAGAGAGTAGTAGAGGCAGAAAGAGAGAGAGAAAGAGAGAGAGAGAGAGAGAGAGAGAGAGAGAGAGAGAGAGAGAGAGAGA
>JANHMN010000001.1:245200835-245382545 GCA_030674055.1 Rhabdomys pumilio | reverse complement strand
AGAGAGAGAGAGAGAGAGAGAGAGAGAGAGAGAGAGAGAGAGAGAGAAGAGAGAGAAGGGAAGAAGGGAAGAAGGGAAGAAGGGAAGGGAAGGGAAGGGAAGGGAAGGGAAGGGAAGGGAAGGGAAGGGAAGGGAAGAGAAAGAAGAGAAGAGAAGAGAAGAGAAGAGAAGAGAAGAGAAGAGAAGAGAAGAGAAGAGAAGAGAAGAGAAGAGAAGAGAAGAGAAGAGAAGAGGAGAGAAGAGGAGAGAAGAGAGAAGAAGTAGAGGCTGGCCATGGGTACCTTGAGAGATGGGGGAAGGAAATGGGGAGGTGGGAGAGAAGCAGAGAAAGTAGCAAGAGAGCAAGAGAGGAGCAAGAGAAGGAGGAGAGGACAAGCAGCCCTTTTTATACTGAGTCAGGCATACCTGATTGTTGGCAGGTAACTATGGGTGGAGCATACCTGGCTGTTGCCAGGTAACTGTGGGGTAGAGCTTAGACACAATAGTAACCCCTATCCCCACCCCCATCATCCAGTCCCCTTCCTCCATCCATCTCTAAAGTCTATTTTAGTTCCCCTTCTTGGGCCTTATTATTAGCTTCTGGGTCTGTGGATTGTAGCATAGCTATCCCCTATTTTATGGTTAGTATCCACTTATAAGTGAGTCCATACCATATGAATCTTTCTGGATCAGGATTACCTCACTGGAGATAATTTTTTTTCTACAACAATCCATTTGCCTTCAAATTTCATGTCCATGATCAAATAGGCTTCATCACAAGTATACAGGGATGATCCAATATATGAAGATCCATCAATGTAATCCACCATATGAACACACTGAAAGAAAAAAATGATCATCTCATTAGATGCTGAGAAAGCCTTGACAAAACCTAACATCCCTTCATGTTAAAAGTCCTTAAAGAGATAAATGATAGAAAAGCTGATAGCCAGCATCAAATTAAATGAAGAGAAACATAAAGCAATTCCAATAAAATGAAAGACAAGATCAGCCCACTTTCTCTGTATCTATTAAATGTAGTACTTGAAGTTCTAGGCAGAGCAATATGACAATTAAAGGATATAAAGGTGACACAAACTGAAAAGGAAGAAGTCAAAGTATTGCTATTTGACCACATTATGATAGTATACATAAGAGACCACCAAAATTCTACCAGATAACTCCTACAGCAGAAAAAACTGTCTTTGTAACAAGTGCCCAGTGTTGCTTCCCTGGCTGTATGTTTGTTGGTAAGGATTTCATTTAGAAGGTGGATAAGGACCATGGCTAATATGATTTCAGATTAGTTGAGAAGAATCATATCACATAGCACTGGAGAAGTTTGCAATTGTATTTATGAAAACAGCTTTGTTCTCCACAACACAAAGGTACTAACATGATACACAATATTATGAAAAGCAAGTCAAGCCAATCATTTCATAGAATAAATAAATTTGATTTACCAAGGATGGTGTTCTAGTAAATCTCAAATATACTGCATAAAGAAGAAGCCCCTCCCCTTATTTAGCTTTTTGCCTAGATCTTTGCTACTTTGGATGGAATGAGCTATCAATCTAAAATGATAAAGGGTCTGGCCATAGCATATAGAATGAGGCAAGTTTATCAGTAGGGCTTTAGTCCCTTGCAAGGACCTTAGAAGAGCTTTAACTAAATGGCAAATAAAAGGAAAATGAGCCCAAACTCTAGATTAATGTCAGTAGAATAGCGTTCCTGACCACATGCCAATGCTGTAGATTTCCCCAGAGAAAGCTCATCTCTTTCCACAACTAACACAACTAACCACAGTCCTGAACCAAAACAAAAAAAAAAGTTTTACTTTTAATACAGAAAACTTTGGAATGAAACAAGATAGTCTTCCCACTGCATTAGTTCTCCATCTTTATTAAAGGAAATATACATCAGAGGTCAAGTTACATAAGCGCGGTCACATTCCAATATAAAGCAGAGCTTCATTAGTGCGTTGAAGACTCCATTAGGTTTGATTCATGCCCACACGTCAGCATCTGTGGGACTGTTTCTCCCAACAACTTTAGATTTTGTCCTTCTGTGTTCTCACCAGTCAGGGAGTTGGCTTAACAGCCTCCAGCTTATTCCTTGACACCAAGATAAATCTGGGAGACTATTAAGAATGCCAACTAAGTCACTTAAAATACAGTATCTCATCAGAATGCATATTGTTCATTTGTCTACTCTCGACAAAGACTTTTTAAATGTACTCTGGGAATTAGCACCTAAAGGTGGTCCATAATCAGTGGCTGTTTAATACCACAGGGCAATTAATTTTCCAGGTCAAATTCTCCAAAGCTATGAATAAGTTTTATAACAAAAACTAAATGAAATACTGCTAGTTCAGTACGTAAGTGGTACTCTCAGTATTTCCTATGGTCATAACTTAAGAATAAGTACATAACTCTTATGACTCCTGAAGTATCAGAAAGGAGAAATAGAATTATACTCCCTACATCTGTTTCTCTAGTTACTTTATGTGGCTATTTTCCTCTGTCTTTAAAATTATGTTTCCAGGTAGGTGAATTAATTTGTCCCTGTAGTGTATACGCATGTATATATCTGTAACTGTATATACACGTAATTTTAGTATTTGCTCATTGTATGTAATTTTTAAAAAATATATAAATTTACCATCTACATAGCATTGTTCTATCATCTCCAAAGCTTTCTAGAAAGGAAAATATCTCCAATTATGCCTTCTTTCATGAGCTCACTTAGTATCAGCGTCGCTTAGTGGGAAGTGATCAGTTCATGAGACAGAGCTGACTGAAGGAGACTGAGGAGGTGAGGTGGGCTCTTTTTATGTCCCTTATGTCTTCTTATGTCCTGATTTTCATAATGTAACAGAAGGTGTGACTTAGTAAAATGTGTCTAAAGAGTAGCTGTGAGAAACCAGATGCAAGCAAAGTTCTTAATGAACATGTTACATGATTTTTACTTCACCACAAGATCCCAAGTCAAGCCCGGTGACATTTCTACCTCAAGTAATACAATTTTCACAAACTTCAAAACTCTACCTCCAATAATTCTTTGTATAAGTAGAGTCTGCTGGATTTTGTTGTCGCTTTTATTTCTGAGTGTGTGGATTAGAACTGACTTTCCCCACAGTGACATTTCCCCACATTATAATGAGGTATTTCCTGTTTCTGGACTAAAGACCTAGATGATTGAAATCTTCCCAGAAATGTGTCTGTGTACGAAATGATAAAAATATCAAATACAAATATATTTCAATTGTTTATGTTACATGTGATAGTGTGTTATCACATTGTGGTGGTTTGAATATGCTTGGCTCAGGGAATAGCACTATTAGGAAGTGTGGCCCTGTTGAAGGAAGTGTGTCACTGTGGGCGTGGGCTTTAAGACCTTTATCCTAGCTACCAGGAAGCCAGCCTTCTGTTTGCAGTCAGACCACAATGTAAAACTTTCAGTTCCTCCTGCACCATGCCATGCTTGCTGCCATAATGGTAATAGAATGAACGTCAGAACCAGTAAACTAGCCCCAGTCAAATGTTGTCCTTTATATGAGTTGCCTTGGTCATGTTGTCTCTTCACAGCACTGGAAACCCTAACTATGACAAACATTAAATTTATTACCATTATTTTTTAAATTTTTGTTTTCTTAAATTAGTAGATGGTTCAAAACTTGCTAAAACTTTGATACTTAAAAGACAATATCTAAGATATATGTTTATAGTAAACAAAATGTCAAAAGATAGTATTTCTTTTAATTCATGCCTAGATAATATTTTTATACTTCTTTCTGTTAATAAAAATATAATTATCATAATAGACCAATATCAGATTCGGAGACTTTCCTAAATCAGGAAAGTAGTATTCTGAGCTTTGAGAAGAAAAGTTACAAGCCTGGTTCCAGTCTCATACCCTACAAACCCTTTTTATCTCCAGCCACATTTCCTGAGTAAGTAGCTTCTTCCCTTTGCTTTCCTTTTTCCCAACACACCAACCAACCACCTGCAAACCCACAAACCTAGTTCCATATGCCCTACCCATTACCCCTCCTTGTTCTGGAGCCAGTTTTAATGCCTAGTCTGCAAGGACCAGATCCTTAACAAAATCAAAGAAGAAATTTTCCCTAAATTAAAGAAAGACATATCCACACAGATACAAGAAGCACACAGAATCCCATCTAGACAAGATCAGAAGAGAAACACCTCATGGCATACCATAGTTATACAGAACAACAACAACAAAAAAATTGAACTGCAAGAGAAAAAAAAATTAAGTCACTTATAAAGAAAAAATCTTGTATTCTAAGTTCTAAAAGACCACTTCAAACAACTCAAAGAGAGCTTCATATGTTGATGCTGCTGTTTTTGTTAGATGGTCTTTGACTCTTGGAAGAAGCATTGTCAGCTCAGTTAGAAATTTTTCATTTAAACTACATATGCATATTTCCACACTGACTTACTGTGTATTTTTAGGTAGAAAGTAAGCAGTATGATGATTTTTGACCTTTCAGATATCTATAATGCTATTTTATTCTCCTCTCTCCTTCCTCTGTATTTTCTCCAGCTCACCTCCCTAACATGGGCTCCCCCAACTACTTTTATTTTTTTGTTTGCATTTTCCTCATCATGTCACCCCAACCCCAGTCTGAGACTACCTCTTGAGATGTTGATCAGGGTTCTCCAAGCGACTCTCAAACATTACAAGCTGTTGCTGTAGCCCTTGGTTGTTCTCTAGAAGTGGAAGGTAAGTCTCCATTGTTATAGACAATGTGCACTTCAGAAACAAGACCCAGAGGCTCATGAGCTGGAAATAATCCAAAAGCTTCCTTTTTTACATAAAGGAAAATAAACCCACGAACTATACAGGTAAATGGATGGACCTAGAAAAGGTCATGTTGGGTTAGGTAACCCAGACTCGATAGACAAATACTACCTGTCATTCCTAGCTTGAAATATCCAGGTTCGAGTATACAACATAGAGTAACAACAACAGAAACCAAGAAAGCATAGAAAGACCATAGCTTTGAAGGGGAAATCGCATAATACAGGTGATATGAAGTAAGAAAGAGAAAAATAGGGAAAGGACTATAACTGAGGAGAGGGGAATGGAGGTCCAAAGGAAAAGCAGAGACAAACAGTACCAAGGTTATTTTTTCATAAAGCCTTAAGGAATCATAAAATACACAATACATATGATTGTACACACACACACACACACACACACACACACACACCACTTGGACTTACAATGCTCCTACAAAAGCCATAGACTATCAAAACTCCTGTATTAAGCTCAAGAAACCTCTTTTCATATGGATGGTGAGAATTGTCCGAGTGACTCTCAAAGTACCAAAGAGACTATGGATGGACACTTGGTTGTAACTCAGAGGTTGAAGTGAGTTCCCTAATGCTGAAGGTACCACATACTTAGAATGTAGGAAACAGATGATTTTAACTGGATCTAACTTGAAAGCTTCTTTTTTTTTTTCCGGTGTAGTTCTCATGATTCCGGAAAACCCTGTACAAACTGGCAAGGAGAGGAAGAAATCGGTATCTCTTCTAGGACATGAGGAGCATAAACAACAACAATGACCAACATGGCAAGGTATCCCTAAAAGTGCAATTGTCACTCACATATTGGTAGTAACCAATTGTCTAATTGATCTTAAGGCCCAGTCAATGGGCAGGAAATCATGGCTGTTCGTGGCAACGTAGGTACCTTTCTGGTTCTACTGAGGTCATGGATTCTAAAAAATAATCTACTACCACCACTTTGCAAGGTCAGGATAATTTGCAACTGCATTCTCAAACTTACCCTAATGCTCACAGAAAACTGTAGCTATTTCTCTTTAGCCAAGAAGCCAGTATTTATAGAAAATGAACACAATCACAGAAAACACATCTGGACACAATGCAAAGATCAACAGGTCGCGGGTAGGGCTGTCCCAAGTAATACAACTGTATCACAGATCCTTCATCTATGCCTCAGGGAACATCAGAGTAGACAGAATAAAAAGATTATAAGAGCCAGAATACCAGGAAGTTAGCTGTGAAACAGTCTTTCCTTGAAATAGCTGCATAAACATGACCTGAACAATGGAAGTATTAATGGGCATGCTAGCTCTGAGGGGATAAATTTCACAGGCTCCCATCATTAGACAAAGAGCGACAGGCAACTAATGACTGCTGAGAGCGAGAGAATTAGCCCCTTCTAGGGATAAATTCCCTTGCAAATGCAAAGTAATCAGTCCTGAAACCATGTGCAATCAGAGGGCAAAAATGGACCCATCAAGTTGAGTTTACATGTTTGTGCAAATATATACATATATGTTTGGTGGAACAATAACAGGAAAAGAAGTCAAGCAACCAAATTGAAACTGGAAGACCTGGGAGGAGCTAGCTGGAAGATGGAGGGAGAAAAAAGAAAGGAGGAAAATGATATACTTTTCTTTTTAATTTAAAATGCATAAAATAAATTTTTTAAAAAGAGAGGTGCCCAAGTAAATTGTGCAAAGAATATTAAAATTCACCTTTTCCCAAATGTAAAGACTAATTCACTAGAAATAAAACCAAAAAGAATGACAAGCTCACATTTTTGTATAGACATAATTTTGTTATTCAAATGAGCAAAAAGTACTCTGAAAGTAAGCGAACATGAATGTTCAAATGGGCTCATCCTTTTGACTCCTGGAACAGGTTCTTCAGGATGGCTCAGAAAATGGGGAGTAGACTGAAGAGAACATTTTGAAAGTGTTGAATCAAATGGTTTCCCACAAAATTCAAGGTACAAAATTTCCTTCTTGTTACCTTGATATTTGAGATGTCCCATCATGCCTTGAGATAGGGAGGTAATTCTGGATCATCAGGTAGACCCTGAGTGAAATTGCAAATATCCTTATAAAATTAGAGCCACTGGTAGACTCCACATATGAAACGGGAGCAATGGGAGGCCACTGGAGAGACAGGTAAAAGTAGTGGTCTTAAAGAGTAGAGCGGAATGGTCACAGCCAAGAAAGGAAAATGAGCAAAGCTAGAAGAAACAATGAAAATATTCTCTCCCCTCCCACCCCCGTTATTAAAGAGAGAGCTGGGATTCCCCTAGCAACCACCGGAAAGTACTATTTTTTAAAAAATGTTGCTAAGCTGTCATCTTTGTAGTTTTGTTTTGTTTTTTACTAAATATGTTCTTTGACAGTTTCATACCCAGTAATAATGCAGTCTGACGATTCTCACTGCAACACTGTCTTATTTTTCTCCCTTTTTGTCCATCCATCTTCCTTCCTAATGTTTTTCTATAGTCATTTCTCCTGATTTTTTGTTTGTCTGTCTCTAGGTTTGACAGGGCTGCTGTGTGGCCATGGAATTGGAACCATCCATTTCAGGCCAGACAAGTCTACTCTTAGTCACAGAACTGAAAACAATGGCTCCCCCTCTCCGGGATCTATCACTAGACAATAGTTAAGCATTAATGGGTGTTGGAGATTGGTTCTAATGTTTTGATTCAATCAGGAATCTGTGTGTCCTAAAGCTAAAGGTCCTTGTCCTCGATTATTTTTTGATCAATCAATAAAGATGCCAATGGCCAATGGCTGGGTATGGGGCAGGACCCTTAGAGTTGTATGAGTGAAGACGCAGAGAGGAACAGGAAGAATCACCTGACTCGGGGAAGAAGGATGAGACGCAGTGCTGGAAAGAAAGACAACCAGCCACGTGAGAATTCAGGTGGGTAGCCACTGGTCACTTCCGTGATTGTTCCTGGGGTAGCAGGGGAACGTTTAGGAGTGCCCTGCTTTTGAGGTAGCCAAGGCAGTTTTAAAAATAAGCTAATGTGTGTCTTTCATTCGAGGATGCAAAGATAATTCCTGGACAGGTGCAGGAGTTATCTGTGGAGAGCCAAAGTGGTATAGCCAAAACTTATCCTCGCCACTACAAATGGGTAGAGATACACGAGCTCTTATCCATTACTGACTGCAGAAAGGGTACCTATCTCATGCAGATACTGTGCCAGTAACCATACACAGCTGCTTCGGTTAGTGATGACACTGGTTATCGAGTTTCATGAGGATCAGATTTCCCTATCTCTATTTTCCGACTTTCCCATTATTCTGTCCTTCTTCCACTGTGTTCCCTGGGCCTTAGAGGGGGGTAATAGAAATGACTCCTTCAGAGCTGAGCTTCATCTCGGCATGTTGGACTGCAATCAGTCTCAGCATCCACCACAGTTCACTGTAACAAAATACTTTTCTGATTAGGCTGAGTGGAGCTTTTGTCAAATGATAAAATATAGATACTTAAAATGTATTTTTATGAATAACGAGATTTTTATTCATTTATAATTTTGAAGAAAAAAAGGCCATAAGCAAAGCTAGTAGAAACAACGGAAAGGCTCTCCTGAACTTCATTCAAGAGCGAGCCAGGAATTCCTCTAGCCCTTGATGTAATCCACTGGTACTGATTTCAGAACAGGTGACTCCAGAACTGTTTGAGAAAGAATTTCTAGTCTGGGATTTTTTCCACGTTTGTTGGTGTATTTTAACATGTTTAAGTATAGAATGCCGTGAATAATTCCATTTATATCACATAGATGAAATTCTTCCAAAAATGTGTCCTCCTATTACCACAGGAAAATGTATAGCAGAAAAATTGAGCTTCTCGTATCTTTTATCTTTTCTTCTGCTCATCCACATGACCGAACATTTATGTGCTTGTGTCTGAAGGTTTTCTCAAAGCCATGGACCTCTTTACAAACCTGATTTGGAACCTAATTAAAATACAGCCTTAGTTCCACAGTTCATATATTATCATTTAACTTCTAACTGTATCCTGTCTCTTGTCTCATCATTCTCATGGGCACATGCTATCCTAGGTAAAAGCAAACATTTTTTTTTAAATGCCTGTTTTCATGTCTCTTGTAACGAAAATTCTCCAATGCCTCTTCCCATCTTCTAGTCATAACTAAGACATTTTCATTGAACCCACAAGTTCATTTGTGACCAGTACCATACATGAAATTCTAATGTCCTGTGCGTTCCTAACAGGACTCTACTGTAATCAGACCTTAGGCAGCACTGTGCAGTGGCTCCTGGTCTGTGCTCTGTTAATGCCTTGGTGTCCTGTAAATACCTTTATTATAGGCTATTATCACACTGTGTTGTAAAAATGTATTCACTTAACTCTTCTAACTAGCTTAATAAAAGTTTCTTAAGGATACGGATCAAATAGTTATTAGGCCAAGAATGCTCATAAAATATTCCTTATTTGCCATTATGTCACTGGATTGTTATATTAATAAATTTATACTAAAGCCAATTTTTATAAAAAAATTTTGATATTTGCTAAGAATCAGTTTTGTTGTAATTTAGAACTAAAACACTGGGGCAAACATACAACTGTGGGCTAAATAAGAATAGATATTCAAAATAATTTTAGGGTGAGAATTTCCCCATTTTGGGTTCGGTTTCTACTTGTTCAACCTGACTTCAAAAAGAAACTGTTGCTAAGTATCTGCTTATAAAAGGTTTCTGTGTATGAAATTGGTGTAAGTTAATAAAAATTAGTCTAAGCTGCTCTTCAGATAGTTGATTTACCCATTTCTTAATAATAACCTATTTTGTAGGCAGAACAAAATGTAGGTCAAAGGTCCAGACATAATACAATGGGAAGGACCTGGTCTTAATGCAAATTGATTTGCCATCTTTGGTTGATATCTATGGGAGGCCCGCCCTTTTCTGAAGAGAATCAGAGGAGGAGTGGATGGACTGGTTGGCAAGGGGCCGGGAGTAGGGGAAACTGTTGTCAGGATGTAATTTATGAGAGAAGAATAAATAAATAATTTTTAAAATAGTATGTTTATCTTCTAAAACTGAATCATCAGTTGAGCCCTTTCATTTTAAAAGACATGTTCTGAAATATTTTAATCTCTTTAATTTTTAAATTTTATGTATTCACCTCACAACTCAATATCAGCCCTTTCTCCTCTGCCAGAACTCCCTCATGCAAGTTCTCCCCCCATCGTACCTCTTCCTTCTCATTTATGGGAAGCCAACTTCTGAGTGTCAACTCCCCTATCACCCCAGCCCCCAGCCCCTATCCCTCATCCCCACCAATCAAGTCGCTGCAAGACTAGGCACATCCTCTTCCCACTGAGGCCAGATTAGGCTGCCCATTTAGGGACACGGGATCCATGGTCAGGAAAGCAATAAGCTCAGACAGCCCGTGCTCCAGTTGTTGGGAAATACGCATGAAGATCAAGCTTCTCATCTGCTACATATGTGGAGGTGCCTAGGTCCAGCTTGAGCTTGCTCTTTGGTTGGTGTCTCTTAGCGCCCCCAAAGGTCCAGGTTAGTTGATTCTGTTGGTCTTCCTGTGGAGTCTCTGTCTTCTTTGGGTCCCTCGATCTTTCTCTTCCTTAAGATTCCCTGAGCCCCATCTAAGTTTAGATGTGAGTCTCTGCATCTCTTTCCCTTGGCTGCTAGGTGGAGCCTTCATAGGACAATTATGCTAGGTTCCTGTCTGCAAGTATAACAGAGTATCATTAATAGTGTTAGGGATCAGTTCTTACCTATGGGATGTGTTTCAAGTTGGACTGTTTATTAGTTGGCCATTCCCTCAGTCTCTGCTCTATCTTTCTCTGTGTACATCTTGTAGGAAGGACACATTTTGGGGGAAAGGTTTTGTGGGTGAGTTGCTGTCCTTATAGATAACTTCCACTGGGAGTCCTTCCTGGCTACAGGAAGTGGACACTTCAGGATCCTTATCTCCCACTGCTAGGAATCTCAGCTAGAGTCACTCCCATAGACCCTCAGGGACCTCTCCTCATCTCAGATCTCTGGCAAGTCCTAGTTATTGCCCTGATCAGCTTGTCTCCCTTCTCTCTTCCCTGCTCTCCCTACATATAATCTCCCTCATCCTCCCCACTTTCCGCCCTATCCTCTCTTCCACCTAATTCTCTCCTTTCGTCGACCTCCAATATCTATTTTGTTGCCCTTTCTGAGAGAGATTCAACCATCTTACCTTGAACCCTCCTTCTTATTTAGCTTTATGGGCTGCCTCAAACAATGAAATTATATAGACTACATAATGCTACTTATGCATTTATGGATGTTTTATTTCCTTACATAAAAAGTAACAGAAAAAAATGGATGCATTTTAATGTAATTTTTAAACTGTGCATCCATGCTCTGAAAGAAAAAAAAAAAAAAAAAAAACGAAGCGTGGACAGGAACAGATGTCACATCAGGTGCATAGGCTCAGCCTACTGATTGTATGAGCACAGCACTAGCTGTGCCTTCTGCAAAAGCATCAGCAAAATTGACAGCAGGGATGCACATGATTTATTCATTAAGAATGATCTATGGCTTCCTGCATTTTAAGCTCCAGACACACTATACAGGACCATGTCACTCAGCAAAAACTAATCAAACAGGAAGCAGTTAAGTGTGTTTACAGAGAAATTTTTTTAAACAGACTTAACTACCAGACAACCTACTTGTAAAGCTCTCACTCCACCAACCTTGGGTAAAGTAATCCTTCCACACTCACGAAAATCCATCATGGAGACTGACAGTTGTTCCAGCCTGATGATGAATTTCCTTTCTTCACTGAAACCAATTTCCTACAGGCTGGGATTGAAGAACCGTTCACCAGGTACTTTCTTCTGCCTGGCGATTTAAAATAAAGAGACACGAAATATCCCTGTATATTTCATCAAGTATTCTTGAGGAGAATGCTTTTATGTAAACAAAAACAAGCATTAAAGTATTAACTACCGCTGAAGGAGCATAAGTGTCAAGCATTTCTTCCACTCTTTCTATGAATCCTCTAATTCACCCATTCATCTGAAATACTCTGAAGTAAACAGTAACTAATGAATGCTGCCAACACCCACACAAAAAACTAACATTCCTTGTCCAAGGTCACAGAAATGTCTAGAATCATGATATGGCACCCATTCTGTCACAGCTATTGGCCTGACCTCTCAGTTATTAATCTGAGTCTTTGTCTGCAGCATTCCTCCCATTCCCAGTGTGAATAATGATACTCCATCATCTGATACACATTTCTCTATATGCTTTCCAAAGCTGTCTCTAAATTTTAACATCGTTGCAGGCTGATGGTTGTGTCTCCCAATACATAAATACATTCTAAAGCCTTTAATGCTCTTATAAGTGACATGTGCTCACCCTCTTTCTATCAAATTCAGATTCCAAATTTGAAAACACACTAATTTGATAATAATTGATTATCCCACCCCCTAACTGAATTCTCAGATTTCATGGAGCAGTCACCATCTTCAGAAAACACATTTAGTTGTTAATAACAGTGACATTACAGATTTGTTGACTATCATGGACTAAAATTAATGGATCTTCAAGACTTTGTTTTTATTTACAACTATACACATCTCTAAAACCATATGCATTGCTCCTGTGAGTAGGTGTGACACACTTTCTCTAACAAGACCACACCTACTCTAAAAAGGCCATACCTTCAATAATGTGACTCCCTATGAGTCTACAGGGGGCCATTTTCATTCAAACAACACCCATGAAATCATATCACAGATATTTGACACAGAAATAATGCTTATCGGAGGAATATCTTCAGATATCTTATTTTTTCGTCTAAGTACTCTGCTACTATTATATTCTTTGGATGGTTCTCACAAACTAACAAGAGCTTAAGTGTTTTGATGAGTTCACTATCTTTGTTTCTCAAATGCCCAAGTAAGGATACTTGATAGTATAGGCTCTGCAAAATATAATGATGAAAACATAGGTCATAATTTTGCATGTGCAATCCAAGAAATGTCAAAAATCCTTAGCCACAACTTCTAGAATAAGGCAAGTGAGATGCCTTCATCAGAATTAGAAGAATCATAGCATTGTCAATGTGCTAAATTGGAATTTCTAATTTCCTGAAATATGCAACAATGAGATTCTGGGTTTTTGTTGTTTTGTTGTTTGTCTGCCATCTATCCCCATATTATGGTGTTAGGTTGGTTATAGAAAATCGGTATACTGTATTTCACAGTTCAGTAGATTAAGGATGTCAAATCACCTTAGATACGAATCATAAGAACAAATAAGACCAAACTCATGGGGAATTTTTTCTCAAGGCTTTCTCAGCTATAATGAAACCTCACTGTTTCTTGTCCTTTAATGTTTATTCCCCTTTGTGGGCATTATAGGTAAGATATACTAGCCAGGCTTCTGCAGAGAAAACCAACCAATAAAGATAGATAGATAGATAGATAGATAGATAGATAGATAGATAGATAGATAGACAGACAGATGGATGATTGATAGATAATACATAAATGCAAACATATATACAAACATACATACATAGGATAACAAATAGAAGAGACATAAAGAAAGAATTTATTATAAAATTTAGTATAAAAAATTAAGTAGGTAATATTGACATGAAGAGGAGCTGATTCCATTTCATTTCTTAATTCAAAGGTCTTAGAACCAAGAAAGCCCATTAATAAGTTCTCATTCAAAGAAAAAATACTTGAGACCAAAAAACATCTTGTGTTTGAAGGCAGAAGAAGACTGATACTAATCTCAATCAATGGAGGATGGGTGGTCCTCCTTACTTGGGGCTATGATTGCCTTAGCCAAGCCTGCCACTGGTTCCATAAAGTTCACCAACCTCATCAGGGTGTCTGTATGTGGGGCAATCTACTTTACCTAGTCAACTGATTTAACTGTTCATCTTATGTAGCGCCATTCACACAAAAAGGAGCAGAACAGTGTTCAGCCAATTATCTGAACACTCTACAGTCTGGTCAAGTTGATACATGAAATTAATTAATCACCATGGCACCAAATCTAGAGCCAATAACACACACTAGTGACAAAGTAAGAACCTATTAAGATCAAAATTATTTCAACCATCAAGTATCCTGAAATTAGACTTTATTCATCATCTTTAGAAATTTAAAAAGATAAGTTAGTACCAAAAAGTAATTATCTTCATATCCCATATGAAATTCATTGTGATTGATAATTTGTTAACACATACTATAAGCTTAGTTTGTAAGAACTAAATGTGTTAGACTATTGACCAGAATTTGTTCATCCAAAAACCGAGATTTACTGTCAGACACATACTATCCCATCCAGGGATACCACTATTAAGAACAGCATTCTAAGAAGGATTCGTCATAGAATGTTGACACTTTTGTAATTTGCTGTTACTCAAAAAAAGCTTGATGTAAAAAGCACTTGGGATTTTTTTGAACATCAGAAGATTCTTGGTTATACAATGCAACTGTTCTGTGATTTTAGACAGTAAATTCCTCTGATCAAATTCAGTGCCTCATACACATACTAAGAAAATTCTTTGCTACTGAGCTACATCCGCATCGTCTTTGGGCCCTGTCTCAGACCAGAATGCTGTCATGAAAATTTATGAGAAGTATATGGCCACTTAATGAGCAATATACTGTCTATGTCATGAATTCATTTAAGCAACAGTGATCAACATCTCTTATAATAGGCAATATTATGGTTGTTGAACAAAATAATTTGGATATAGTAGAGTATACAAAATCTAAAGATTCAGAACTACAAATGAAAACTGTGTATTGAGTGTGCAAGAGCTACAAATAGCTGCATTTGGGTCGACAATGTGCATCTGGAACAATGTGCATGGTAGAACATGAGATCATAAATGTGGCCAGGATCTAGTTTGAGAAGGTTCTGTACACCCTAAGAAGAAGTATAGATTGCATTTACATTTAAATACTCGCTACTCACACACTTGTATCATGAAAATGATATGGTGTGTTTCATGCTTTCTGAAATTTCTTATGGTATGATATTACATAAAAAGACATGTAAGTTTAATAGACTAACGGAGGAATGTGTTTACATACCTATAGCTAACAAAGATAGTCATAGAAGCATTTAGTCAAAACTTCCAACCCATGTTAGTAGCTTAATATTTTGTATTCCCATTCGGCTTCATATCTATGTTTTTCTGCTCCTGCCTTTTATTTCTTATTTTAGTCAATAAACAGAACTGAACTACAGATGTTGAAAGGCATCATGGCATTATTCTTTTTCAGAGTCATAAACAAAGCATGAATTAATGCCTAACAGTCACTAGTGCTGTCTAAAGCATCAGGCTACATAAGTAAGTGCTGCTTGAACCTTGGGCTAATAGCAAATACAGATAACAACTGCCTTCCCTTTACCTAGGAAGAACCAGAGTCTTTCTTGAATCTGGTTTTAGTTCTCCAGTGTAGGGTGGCCTCTTAATCTCCTTCATCCTTGACACAGTTTTATAAATGCATGTGCACATATCATTGAACTTGGCCCTGGCTTTACAGACATGCAAATTCACTTCATCCATATCCACCCTGCAGATCATTTATCAAAACATTTCTCAGTGCTGTAACTGGTTACACTGGACAGCAGAGCCTAATACCATCTTATAGAAGACCCTGGGTCATTAAAGCTCTTTACAGTGTATGGATAGGTTCTTGAATTTTGGGTTTTTTTTTTTTTTTTGAGATATTTTTGTTTGCTTGCTTTGGGTTTTTTTTGTTGTTGTTTTTGGTGTGTGTGTGTGTGTGTGTGTGTGTAAAAGAAAGAGAGAGAGAGAGACAGAGAGAGAGAGACAAAGAGACAGATAGACAGAGGGAGAGGGAGAGGAAGGGAGGGAACAGTTGTGATGCTTCTATGTAATACACATGACAAACATCCAATACAAATAATCTATAGTCTAGTCGTGACACAGTAGGAGAAATCTGTATGTAAAGTGTTGTAAGAGACCTGCAACCATCACATGAGACACACAAAACTAAAAAAATGAAAATTTTGAAACTGAAAACATGTAAATGAACACAAAACAGTTATACAGACTTGTATTAAAATTAACAAAAATAGTTTAGAACTCTAAGAATAACACAAAATCCGTGAAATACATAATTCATTTGTGCCTTAGGAGACTCTCAAAACAGAATGCAGACATGATTGAGATTGAACCTTGCTTTTGTCTCGAATGGAAAGTTCAATAAGGTTACTGATCGTGATCTTTCTGTCCTTTGCAGCCCTGTCTCCTTAGCACCTCCTTTTCTATCAATTCACTTAGAATCTCTCCCCATCGCATGCATAGTACTGTTTGGACATATATTCTTTTTTTTAAAATGCAATAAAATTCCAATAGTGTAGCTGAAAATGAAAAGAATAAAAAATAAATACTGGCATGAACTCTCTAATACTGATTTCTTGAGAAAATCCATAAATATCTCTTGAATCAAACATTAGTTTTAGTGATCTTTCAGCTAATTTTTATTACTAATTTACCAAACAAAAGTTAGCACGTGAGGATATATTATCATGTGTTACTTGCTGCTTGTTTGCTCTACATAAAATTGCAATTTTGCCTGTTTCTCAGAGTTGCTAGCACATTAAATACAACTGACCTACTTAAAAATACTATTCCTGTCAACTTGATAAGTGAATGCGGTGTTAAAATAACAAGTAGTTATTAACATATTTTCTTGTTAAAATAATGTCCATAAATATACCATAGTATGGTTAAACAAATTGTTATAAGAAAATAATATTTTCCATCTGATTTTACTCTTTAAATCTATGAAGTCTGAGGTCACTTCAAGAGCCTGATTTTATCTAAGGCATATAATCTATTATTATAGTGTTACTTGATAATTCATTGTTCAACAGTAACTCAATTTATGACAACAGATTTCCTAAAACCAAGGCATAAATCCATTTCAGAAGTTGATTTGCCCTCTGGAATTCATGAATATATTTATCTTTAATACTATGTGCCTAATTGAGCTTTTAAAATTATAATATAAATTATTTAGGTAATTAACTTATTAAATAACTCATTAGAAACTGTATATATGTTTAAGTAGTAAATCCAGTTATGCACATGTGTACTCTAAAAATGAGCTTGAGGCAAGTCTGGGCTAAATAGTGAGATTGTGCCTTTAAAAATGTCAAATTTTTGCTATGCTTAATCTCTACAATTCCAGAAAAAGAAATATCCACTGAGGAATTATATTTTTCTTATGATTAATTATAGCATGTAACCAAGTAGATGAAGTCATAAAGTAAACAGAAGAAGAACTACATTTATACCGTATAGAAACTATTAAGAATATTTAAAATCCAAAATCCTACTTCCAGGGTGAAATGGTCGTAGGAGAGTTCTTAGGGACAACGTAGTAGTATTATCCTGTTTAAACTGCATAACAAGGATGGAGTTCCTGAAAAGTCCTCTGCATTTCCATGGTCATTTTGTTGAGACTTCGAATACATCCTAAACTAGGATTAAAATGACAGATATGCTGGAAAAGACACCACAAAGCATCTCATTCTTCAGACTCAGTTTCTAGACATATTGCAAGGCATAGGTATATAAAATAAAAACACAAGGCAGCCTACGAAGCATAGGAAACATGACAGGGAAAGTTGAAAGTTTTTCCTTGTGAAATACTTGGATTACTCCCTGTGTGGCAGTACTTTACAGAGTACTTTACAGAGCTTTTAGTCATGAGATTTGCACACTGTCATCTCTACACACCAATGTTTCTAATTAAACCAGTGGATAAAACTCAGTCCTAGTTCATCGGGATGAAGAAGAATAGTCAAGTCGGATGAACTGTGGACATGGTGGTTGTGGTTAGGTGGTGACTCTGGGGCGCAAAGGCAAAGTACAACCAAGAAAGTGATTATGGCTTCCTGCAGACGCTTCCCTGATCTTGAAGGTGGTAGGAAAGGGACAGCACCTGTCCCCAGGAGGGAACACTGTATGTACACTTTCCAAAGAGATACTTTTGTAAACAAATTCAAAGTAATCATTGAGGATTAAAACTCCTAATTGTCAACACATTTCACAAAAGTGGACTTTGAGTCTGTTCTTTTATTGGTGTTTTGATTTGGGGCTTTGTTTGTTTTCATAATTTGGTATATTTAACAGGTTTTTGTTCAGCAACACATGTAGAAACTAGGTTCTTTTAGCATCCAAACAGCAAAAATCAGCTTCTTTTATAATATCAATTTAAGTCAAATCCCAGAAAAGGCATCTTAAAATAAACAAATTAAAGACTGAGATGTGAAAAAAAAAAAAACTTAAGTGATTTTCAAAGTGTACATTAGATTTATACATTCAGTTTTGTGGCTTATGGAAAGTTTATGATAGTAACCTCAAAAGAAGACAAAAATATCCTTTGAAAACTCACCTTTCTATATTCAGTCAGAATAATAAACTATTAGCTCACAGAGATAAAGATAACTTCATTAATGACGATAGGAAGCTGGCTCGGATATAAGCAATTTCCGACTCTTATCTTTTGTTTGCAGTTTCAACTTCAAAAGAGTAATGAGAATCAGCTTTTCCTATTCATATTTGAGAGTCTCTGTGAAGGCTTCAAGGACGTGTTCACATGTATAAAAATCATAGGATGGCCTTTGGAAATGCAATATAGTTTAAAACACCATTTATTTCTACTAATCAACTATAACTAAATAATCATAACTTTAAATACTCCTCAGCGATTAAAAGTAAGAATGTGGGCTGGCGATATGTTGTTGGCATGACATGTGTTTCATCAATAAGAAATAAGAATACAAATACCCAAGATGCTATTTATTAAGTGCAGAGTGTTGAATGTGCAACAATTACTGTTCACAATGTAAAAGATGAAATCATCTGTATGCATCTAAGGGGAGAATCCAAGGAACACCATTGTAATCAAGTGAGGCAGACTGAAAATAACAGAAAAAAGTAAATTTTGATGTACTGTTAAAAACAAAATAAAATCATAACAAAATAAAATTTTAACCAACTATGGCCTAAACAGATCTTATAAATGATAGCAGCTAGCCCGCTCACATTTACAGGGAAACGTTCCATGCTCTTCGATTGCTCTTGGCACAATGGCAACTAAATCAGAAAAGCAATGAAAATTAGAAGTGTCTAAGATGGTGATGAATGATGGTGACCAGTCCAACAGGGACCACTGCAACTGAGCACACGTGAAGGAGGTCTCCCCTACTCCCCACCCCCAGCCCATGACCCTCTCTATCTAGTACCCTATGGGGAACTTTTAATTACATATAATTTTATAACAATTAAATTTTTTTAAAAATGTTCTGGGCATTTCCATAATTAATTCGATACACACAAGTATACACGCACATGTACAAGCAACACATGTTACATTAAATCATTATTATTAGCAATATATTTTTTCATTTATGTCTACATTGTGTGCATGTATATGCTATGATGCATGTGGAGAGTGGAGGTCAGGTCGCTTCTACCACGGGGATTCTAAGGATGGAATTCTGATCTTCAGGCTTGGAGGCAAATGTCTACCTGCTGAGCCATCCTACCAGCCTCTAGATATGTAGTTTAGTTTGCTTCTCTGTTTCTGTGACAAACACCATAATCAAAAACAACCTGGGGAGGAAAACGTTTATTTTATCTTACAGGTTACAGTCCTCCTGATGTCAGTTAGCAACAGAAGAAATGTCCCGTAATCATGCCTACAGCCCAATTTCATGGAACCAACAAGCAAGAGCTTGTGGTTCTTTCTTCCAATGTGACTCTAATTTTTCATAAAACTGACAAAGCTAACCAGTACACATATGTTTTGAAAATTAAATTTTAACAAAAAGAAATGAATACATTACACACATATTTAAAAAAACGCTTCAGAGGCAAAATATTTTCATATAAATTTCAGATAGAAAACTTTGCAATGTTTTTTTGGCCCAAAAGTTAGTGACTGTTTTTAAGACTCTTCCTCTTTCCTCCATATAGTTTATATAAATACAAACTTTCACAAACACCTTTGTCTTGTTTGCTTACAAATAACATGGTTCAATACTTACTGTAAATAAATTTCATGTACAGCTATAAAATAACAAAAACTTGTTGGGATTAATAATAACAATAGTAATAACAACAATAACAACAACTAGGCTACCCTGGTCTACCGAGAGAGTTATAGGACAGTCAGGGATACACAGAAAAGCCCTGTCTCAAAAAATTTAAAGAAATAAAAATCCTGAAAGCAACGGAATAGTAACAAAACAAACACACCCAAAAGGTAAGAATTCAGATTCATTTTAATTTCTAAAATAAGCATTAAAAAGTCAATATGTGAGAGAAGCTGATAGCAACAGGTATTTCAATGAATAAGTCATCTGATCTGTAACAGAATATATGGCTATGCTTAACATCTTGATTTGCACATAAACTCCAGAAGGAGGCCGAGCAGTTTGTTCCTATGTTGTAATTGTTTCATTTATAACAGTTGTAGACTCTAAAACGAATACATAAATAGAGCAATAGAATTTTTATTCCTAGTTCCAAAAACTAAGTAAGTTATTCTAACCCAATTTCTTGGCAACACCAGGTCAAGGTTAAATGTGTCTGAGCACAAAAAGATTGAAATTGTGGCTGGGAGTCACTTCATGTTCATTGACCAAAAGTCAAAACAGAGAGAGAAAGCTAGGTTTGGGAGTTGGGCACATTTGGACCTAAGTCCCACATATCAGGTAGGATGGGGAATCTGCAGCAAGGCTGGCAATGTTTATTTATTTTTTTTTTTGGTTTATTTTTTTGGTTTTTTCGAGACAGGGTTTCTTTGTGTAGTCCTGGCTGTCCTGATACTCACTCTGTAGACCAGGCTGGCCTCGAACTCAAAAATCCGCCTGCCTCTGCCTCCCAAGTGCTGGGATTAAAGGCGTGCGCCACCACCGCCCGGCGGCAATATTTCTTAAAATACTCCTGAATTATAAATGAAAATGACCTTAGGAGCTTCCAAACCCATAGAGTTGGAATAAGAGAGAGACTGAAAACAGTGTACATTCTATGAAAGGTGTTACTACTGGAGTGAAACAAATTCTGAAAAATAAATACATGGCATCATTACTCTTCAGACTTAGAAAAGAAGACTTAGAAAGATTCTGCATAGAGAAGCAGATAAGAATTCACCAAAAAGGGGAAGATTTAGAAAACTAATGAAAATTTAAAATATGATAAGCTTAAAAAAAAAAACAAAATCCGACATGACATTATCAGATAAGGAGTCTCCAAAGATGCACTTGACTTCGTTTTTCTGGTGGCCGTCTGCTGCTGGGCATGCAGCTTACCCTAAGAGTAGCTTGTTTCCACAGGGAGACTCCATTAGAGGAATCTACACTTTCATTTGAAGTGGTTGTCAACTGGAGATAGCTCTGCTTTTATGCCTATGTCATGTGCCTTTTCTTAGACTCTTGTCCTTCTGTTTGCTTTGTCTTATTCCAATGTGCTAATTCTGTTTTATCATTTTATTTTATTTTATTTTATTTTTTTATTTTATTATACCTTAGATGCCTAGTTGTTTCTAGTGAGAAACAGAAAATGAAAACTGGAAAGAGTAGAGGCAGGGGAAACCATAATATGGATATATTAAGTGAGAAATCTATTTTCAGTAGAAGAAGAGAAAAAGAAAATGAATGAATGTATCGTAGGTAATGTTTTAATAAAGAAATTTTGATCTGTAAGTTGCTAGAAGGGCATTTTAAACAAAGAAAACAGGTTTTGTTAAGGTAACATCGTAGGCTACAATCTGTGGTTATGTTAACGTGAGTTAGAGGTGCTGTCTCATACGAGTGAATTATAAGAGTCTTGAAACCATGTGAAGAAGTGTCATTTGAGTCTTAACAAATTGATAGCATTTGGAATGTTTGAACAGGTAAATGTCTATTGAGCAATGTTATCTCTTAACAACATCATTTCTGTTTTACTTTGACTTTTAAAGCTCATGAAACTACTATCTATATGTAGCAATTAAAATTTCAGTGAGTGTGTAACTTTAAAGTTGTCTATATGAAAATTAATTAAACTGCATGGTGTTAGGAAAAATGCTTGTGAAGCTTGTTTTGTGCCCTTAGCAACACTTTCTTAATAGTTTCCTAACAAACATTTCTTTATCTAAAAGAGCCAGTCATGAAACAGATTTTCAAAATGCTTTATAAAGGAAAATGTTACCAAATTTGAGAATGTGATGTTATCAGAGTCTCCAAAGTTGACCTCACGATGAACCACTTCCCGGCCCCTCTTTGAAAGCCCTTAGGTCCCTTTGGAAAACACAATACTTCCTTGCTACTGCATAAGAGACACAGGATTATCTCCCATCCAGTAAACATCCCATGGAAAGAAAACAGCTGGAGAATGAAAGAGAAGCTTGCGCACATGTTTCAGGATAACTTCCGATTAGATGCATCTTTAGATTATTCTAAGCCACAGTGTTTCTGGCTTGAATATGAAACATATTGAGAGTTTCTGGGAGTAGTTGTTGTTTCTGAATGCCAAGCTGTGTTCAGCCTAGCAGAAAGGCTTCTTATCCCTGTGGGCTCCCACAGGCTTGTGGAATAAAAGTGAGTTGTGCATCGCTGGTTTGTTGTGGTCTCTGAAACCATATCAAACTGCCTATGTCATGCTCTTCATTCAACAGATGGAAAATATTGCCTTGCAGCTCAGTGCCAGGAAGGGAGGCTCATTGAGAGAGGTGAATAGGGGCGCAGATCAACTCAGAGGCCATGCACATTCCAGTGAGGGGTTAACAGTCAAGAAAGGTAGGAGTTCACTGAGGCAAGACAGAGAGGAATGGCCAGGCTGCTTTTGTGATTGATGACCGGTGGAATGCAAAGAAAGAAGAGAAAATTAGTAAAGAAAGACGTTCAGCAAGGAACACAAGCAAATAAATAGAAACCATCACAACCAGCTCTAATGCTGATTTATAGTGCAGCTGAAAGGCGAATCCCCTCATCTGGGGCTGATAAGAATAAGGTTTGAAAAAAAACTCAAGAGAAAGCAAAACTTTGGACAACCACAAAGGTATTCTCCCGGAATTTAGGAGCATCTCTCAGCATTCCAGGGACTCATTCAGTATCCATAGTCAACATCTCAGAAGCAACTGTAGAAGCCTGTATGTAATGCCAGCCAATGATTAGCCCCATGGAGAGTCACGTGTGCACTTTTCACAAAACCCCAAGGTTAGGGAGTCTTCCTTTTGCGTTGCGCTCCACTATCATGCTACTGCGGTCAGATTTTGTGATATTATTTTCAGTAGCTGCTGTCTTATCAGCTCTGCCAAAGTATAACGAGATGCCCAAGCCTAACGAAGCCATTTGGCCTTTTACAAATACACATGATGGTTCTCAGCGAACATGCGCCTCTCTACAAAAGGGGTACTGCAGAGAGGAAAGTGGAATTTACGCCCCAGAGGTGCGTTCCCTTCACCGTGTGGTCTACATGATGATGCACAGATCAGCTTAGGGGAAAGCTACATGGGTGACATCAAATTCAGGTTGTTGGTAAAAATTCCTGAACACCTGAACAACAAATTCAGCTCCACATTTTTGGTTTTTGTTTTATTTGGTTTTGGGGTGTTGGGGGATAGGGGTGGGTTGTCTTTGGTTTTTGTTTTGTTTTTTTTTTTTCCAGAATGATAGTGTCCTTGTTGCACCTTGTAATGGGATAGGAAGTAGGTGAATGATAGGCAGGCAGAGAATAACTTGGAGCACATCAAATATTTTGTAAAGATGTAAATGGTAAGAGGACGCTGAGAACATAGGTAGGTGCGTAGATATCAAGTAATAAGTAATAGACTATATGATTTCGCTGAAATTATTATGTTGTTTAGTAACAGCTTACCACAAATCTTAATTGCTGGAATTTTATTTAAGCCTGCACACTTGGGTTCTTGCTGCAGCTTGTGCGTGAGTCTGTGTCTGTGTCTGTGTCTGTGTCTCTGTGTCTCTGTTCCTCTGTCTCTGTCTCTCTCTCTTACTCGCTGTCTGTCTCTGTCCCTCTCTCTCCCTTTGTGTGTGTGTGTGTGTGTATGTATGTGTATATATGTGCATAAGTAGAGGCCAGAAGTCTCTCACTGAACCTGGAGCCTCTATGTTTGACAAATTGTATATAATTACACTTCCTTACTTACTCGGATAGCAGCGCGTGCCACAGTATGCACATGGAGGTGTGAGGACACGTAACAAGATTCAGTTTTTTCCTTCTATCATGTAGTTACCAGGGATCAAACTCAGGTTTTCAGGCTTGAAAGGAAGTGGATTAACTCACTAGGCATCCTCTACATTTTAATCCAGATACTATAGACACATACTTCCTGTTTTCTTAAGGTATTTTTCTGTCTCATCACACATTTGAACACTAATAGAAACATAGATACACATATATATACATACATACATAGAAATATACATCAACTTCTGTTCATGAAAGAAGACCTAATATCTGCCTTTTTGAGTTTGGTTTATTTCACTTAGCATAATATATGATTCAATCATTGTTCTGCAAATGGCATAAATACTAAACAAAAATTTTGTTGCATATATATTGTATTTTGTTTATCTGTTTATCTGTTGTGTTATATGGAACTCTATGTTGATCTATAACTTGGCTATTATGATCTATAACTTGGCTATTGTGAGTAGAACCACAATAAACATGGATTTTCAACTGTCTGTGGAATGCTGATTTAGATTATATCTGCCCACGTCTATGGATATAGTTACACACACATACATATATACATACATGAGATGCACACACACAATAGTAATACAGCTGAGTCATATGGTAATTTTACTTTTTAGCTTTTGAGGAACCTCCATGCTGACTTACATGTGACTACACTAATTGAAGTCTCTATCATCGTGTATAAGAATCTTGCTTCTCATCATCAGCATTAGTTGTTTTTCTTGGCAGTAATTCTGACTGAAGTGAGATGGAATGCCAGTGTCCTCTGTTCTTATTTCCTTTGTGGCAACTGAGTTTTTTTGTTGTTGTTGTTTTGTTTTTTCGAGACAGGGTTTCTCTGCATAGCCCTGGCTGTCCTGGAACTCACTCTGTAGACCAGGCTGGCCTTGAACTCAGAAATCTGCCTGCCTCTGCCTCCCAAGTGCTAGGACTAAAGTGTGCACCACCACTGCCTGCCGGCAACTCAGTTTTAGAGTTAGCTTTCAAGTTTAAATTAAACAGCTATTTGTTTAGATATGTAGAACTGGAAAGATGGAAACCAACACAACATGACAGACATCTAATGAAGCACTGCAAGCAAGCATCTTATTAACATTTTCCTTCTGCCTATCTTTCTGGGAACCTCTACCTATTTGATACAGTATCCCATAACTTTGTACAACCTCTTGGCTGAAATAGGATAAGTATTCAGCTTGTCTAAATGTACGGTGTACATCTCTGATATAATATTGAGTTTAATTATTTTTAGGAGAAAAGTAATCAGTCTTTGTACAATCGTGAAAACAGTGAACAGTAATATTAACAACGGGAACACTAGCAATAGAGGTAAACACATGATATTACTATACAAACCTCAATATACAGTGTCGATGAATAAAGATGTTGTAAGGTTACCTTGCTGTGAAATGAAACAATGGGCACATACAGGGACAAACTCATCTACATATACCCTTTCTTCTTCTTCTTCAGATATTTTTATCTCATTAAACATTCAAGCACTAACAGAAACTTAAAAATACATATACAAACACACAGAGATACATATATTTTTGTACAAAAGTACCAGTCCTATCCTGTTCACTTAGGCTTTGAACTGTGGAAAAATAAAAGTCAGATACCCAAAGAAACTCTGAAAGACCAGCTATCTAGAAAAGGATATTAATAACAATTTAAGATGGTAATACATTTGGGAATAGACATCGTCATAGTTATCGAATGAAATCTTCACTTGCGGTCTTCTGTGATAGCACAGTCTTCCCATCAGTTGCTTGCAGTCTCTAGCCCATGAGCGTGACTATGATGTAGCAGCATCACTTTCCATTAGGAAAGGTGGTCCTCAGCTGTTTCCAGAACAAGGAAAGCCAAAAATCTGCTCAAGTGCGGTACCCTGCCATTCATCATGCCCATCACATGATTCCCACATACAGTTTATATCATTAGATTTTCAAAAAATTACATTATCATCATCATCATCATTATTTCCAAACTGCAGGGGAATACATAAAATAGAAAAGATACATTATAATATCAACTGATTTTTGTGTATATTTCTTCAAAGAGTTTGAAAGCAATGGAGGGTGGGTATCTTGATTTCAGAATGCAATGAAATGTATATACAACACTTTTCTGCACAGTGATGGTTAATTTCCATTGTAAACTTGCCTGGGTTTAGAATCACTTTTTGCTATACTTTTGAGGACTTTTTAAAGAATGTTTAACTGAAAAGAGAAGACCTGCCCTATATGTGGGTCACTATGCCATGGGGTGGGGTCCCAGACTGAATAAGAGGGGGGAAATGTAGGAAGCCAGATGGATATCTTCCCTACTCTCTGCTTCCTATTTAATCTTGATGTAGTGACATGAACTCTTGCCATGAAGTCTGCTATGCCTCCCCTAATGTAACACGTGAACCCTCCCCTGCCACCCTACTATGATGCTGTGAACTCCACCATTATGAAACGATGTAATCTGTGTTCAGCCCTTTACTGCTGTAATAGATGGAACCCTGCCATGCCTTTACTACCGTAAGTTCATGAACTTCTCTATGCCTTCAGCACTGTAATACCCTGAACTCCGCCATGTCTTCCTTACTGTGATGCTGTGAACTCTGCCACGCCCTCACCACTGTAATAGAGTGAACACTCTGGGACATGACCCCAAGCAAATTCTTCTTCCCAATCAAATTCTTTCTTCTGTCATGTCTTTTCTTACAATAAGAAAAGTAATGTACGAACATTACCTACTTTACTGATTTGACTATATCATTACAAAAATGTGAATTTTCTAATTACTGAACTAAATAGTGTTGAATACTAATGATGTAATTTATGTTCACGAAAGAAAATTCAAGAAATTTTGAAAAAAAAATCCCATAAAATGCATTGCTTTAATTCTGGAGAAAGGGTCTGGATGTCATTATTGTTTTTTACGTCTCTCATTTCTCATTTATCTAGGCTTCACCTTGGATGGCCAATAGACTACATATATGGACACTCAACTTTTCCATAGTAGGAAAAGTATTGTAACCATGAGCCTAATATTACGTGACCTATATATTTTCGGACCTATATATTTTCGTAAGGAGAATTCTGAAAGAAGCTTTAGAGTTCAAGACTGCTTTTAGCTGCTTGGTCTAATAGTTGCCCCTAGGAGGTATGTGTTTAATCTGTCAAGCATTTGTAAAACACCACAAACAGAGTGGCCTTTGACCCAGGGCACGAAAATTGGCTCTCATTCTAACTGCCTTTTTGATTTCACCCAGCAGGTCCTATGCATTTGTGTCATGCCTTAGTGACATTCAGGCAGAATGTGATCTTTGACGTTTGACCACCTGTGTCTCATACTTTTGTGGGAGATTAAGTCCCATGCTCATTTTTCACTCAGCTATAGTACCAGCTGAGATGAATGACCCATGTGTGCCTTAATTTATAATCTTTACCACAATAACTTGTAGCAATACATGTGTCACTGACAAATTATCTTAACTTTCCGTAACGTTCTTCTAATGTTTATATTATCCTACAGGATAGATTTTCTTGAGTTTTACATGATGCCAGACACAGTGCCTCACATATTAGTAACTCATAAATACTTGGAAAATCATATAGTGTGGGTCTAAGCTAAGAGCACTGTCTGTTCTTCCACAGGACCTGGGTTCAATTCTCAGCACACACATAGTAACTTTCAACCATCTGTAACTCCAGTTCTAGGAGATCCAATGCCTTGGATCCATGGGTACCAGACACATATACAAATATATACATATATGCAAATATATTTTCTTTCTTTATATATATATATATATATATATATATATATATATGTATATATATATGCAAAACAACCATACACACATAATAATAATAATAATAATAATAATAATAATAATAATAATAAGAAGAAGAAGAAGAAGAAGAAGAAGAAGAAGAAGAAGAAGAAGAAGAAGAAGAGGTGGTCCCCTTCAAATAACATAAATTTTTTAAAGACTTATATAGCAAAGTTTGGTGTATATCATATACATATACATTTCCCCAGAGTTTAGAGTGTAAAGGGGAAGTCATTTACATAAAGTACAGCAGATATTGCTAGGGGATTCCCTAGCAATTCACTTCACCCTCTAGGGCAAAGGAACAAAAAGGATTGAACTCTGGACAGTTTCTCAGACAAATAATAATTGGCCTGCACTTCACTGTGATTGCAACAATTATAATCCGTCTGAGCTGCTTTGGTGTGAAGATTACCACAGTTCATTCTTCTCATCTGTCCTCCGGCACTTGCTGGAAATATTGATCAGGATTAAGATAGTGAATTCTTCATTCTATTTCTTTCCATTTGCCTGCAGACAAAATTTGGACACAATTCCAGTTCACCTCATTCCACATCATGCTCCTTGTCCTTTACTTTTCTTTTGTTTGCTGTTTGCTGTTTGTGAAATGGGGTCACACTGACCCCACAATGGTCTGGGACTCATGATCTTCCTGCCTCTGCCTCCCAAGTTCTGGGCTTAAAGTCATGTGCAACCGTGCTCAGTAAATGTTTTAGAGTTTTACATTTTATGTGATAAACAATAAAACAACTTCAGATCTTTTGTTCACCGTCTAAAGATTGAAATCACAGCATCAAGCTTCAGAGGAAACACTATAGTGTTGAGGACTTGCCTAACCTATGTGCACAATCATACCTTACATTGCTATGGTTCATTTCTTGATTCTATAGGGGATTATATCCTAATGTAAAAAAATGCCTTTTAGATTTTCACAGCTTCTTACCTTGTGATCAATTCTTCTTTAACAATGACTCTTATGCTTCCGTTCTTTATACTTAGACCTGTTTTAGGAGTACTAGAGGTTCTATGCTGCCCACCTTCCAAATAGTACGAGATTAGCGATCAAGGAGGAAGATGATATGAATGTTGTAAACCGTGACTTACATATGCCAGGGTATCTGAAACCAGGGTATTTACTTATCATTGTAGCCAAGCCTTTTACAATACTTTGGCTACTCCAGAAAAATAAAGGCTCAAAGCACTATTGTGCCTTTACTGTTGTAAAGGAAAAAGCCTTCGAAGTTATAGAAATAATTTTGCTGTTTATTTCTGTTTAGTTTTGCTTGCTTTATGCCTACTTATTTGAATGTTTCTTTGTTTACTTTCTTGTTTTTAATACAGCATAACATCTTAACCATCTAACGTCAAACTTCCAGTCCGTTACCTCCACCTACAAGTGCCACATTACAGACACAGACCAGCATGCTCAGCATGGAGCTGTAGTTTACTATTATTTGCAATATTTCAGCTTTAAAAGTTTTATCCTGATCCAACCTCTCCAAACAGCCAGATCCTCAACATTTGTGCCATGGCCTAGGCAGATGAGTCCACCTGATTTTTCCCTCCACATATGGCCCTCAACCCCCAGATACCAGGTCCTACCTAAACTGCATCAGCCTAGTTTGACCATCATGACCTATGCTGCCCCTAATCTCCAGTCTCTAGCAAGGATACCACTGTCTGACAACAATCCACCACACTCCACATCCAAATTCTTTACCAACCCAGGTCTTACATATCTTGTGCCTGAGTCTAGCCCACTAAGTCCACCTGATCCTCCCAAATCTCTAGCTCTACCCCAAAACTCTAGGCTTTAACCCAAGTGCACATACTGCATGCCATTCTAGGCACCAAAATCCACCATATTTCATTCCACCTAAGCCATATCCAACCTTCAGGCTCAATCTGGTCCACATATCCTATCTCAGTCTTATTCTGTCCTAGCCTACTCTGTCCATATGAGATAAAACTAACAAAACTCCATATTCACACATGTTATCACAGATATACAAATAATATGAAATATCAAGGACACACACACACATATAAATCTACACATTCTATAGAAATGACCTCAAGTAAGAATTACTTAGAAGACCCCAGGACAAAGAACAAACCTAAAATTCATCAAATAATTCAAGTTTAAAGAACTCACAAAGCAACAACTTAATGAAATTGATGAGGAAGAAGGGATGGAGAAGAAACACCTAAGCAATGCCCGTGGAAACACATATGCAAGCCTGACAGAAACAATAAAGATAATCCAGGATTTAACATCATAATCCAATAAGGAGAAAAAAAACACTGAAGAGAATTCAAGCTGAAAATAAGGTGAAATTGAAAAGCTCAATAGTTCAACTAGGAAACTCAAAGAAAGTCTTAGAAGTAGAATACTCAAGCAAGTGGAATATCCAGATTCAAAGACAGATCGGAGAGACTAGACATATGCCAAACAAGAAAGGAATATGGAAAACTGAATATGTGAAGCGGGGAGAGAGGGACAGAGACAGAGAAAAAGAGAGGGCAGATGTGAGACACCATGAAAAAGCTAAATATTAGAATTATAGGAAGAGATGAAGGAGAAGACTCCCAGGTCAATGGCATATCTTCAATTACATAACAAAAGAAAAAATTTCCAAACAAAGACAAACCCATAAAGAAATAAGAAGCACACAGAACTGAAAGAGAGAAAACCAGAAAAGAAATCCTTTTAGTATATGATAGTTAAAAACTAAGTATACAGAACAAAAGAAGAATATTAAAAACTAAATATAAAACAAACAAACAATAATAACCAAAAAAAAAAAAATACCCTATAAGTCACATATAAAGTAAACCATGTCAGACCAAGGATTTCTCCATAGAAACTTTGAAAGCAGGAACATTTGGAGAGATTATGACTATCAACCGAGAGTACTGTACCCAGTGATACTTCATGCCTTACTTGCAAGAAAAAGAAAACCTTTTCATGACAAAGACAGCCTAAAATGTTTAGATCAGCAAAAACAACACTAAATAACAACAAAAAAGCTGGAAGCAATCCCTTATGCCCCTGACACAGATGCAGGGCCAACACGAAACAATGTACACTCTACTTAGCAGCCCACGGATGCTTCACTAAAACAGTCACAACCAGGGACACAAAACAAATCTTCACAAATTAAGAATGATACAAATAAATATGCCCTGCTCAACTATACTGAAATAAAACTAATCAACAGTCAACAGACCTCTAGTAAGTACACAAACATCATTTTTAAACGCATTACTCAATGGTAAATGGTGAAAAAAGAAACCAAGAAAAATATGAAAATTCCTATAACTAAATGAGAACAAAAAGGCAACACAAGCAAGCATATGGGACACATAGAAAGTAGTCCTACTTGGGATGGAGCAGTGTACAGTGTAAAAGCCTATATTCGAAAATCAGAAAGAGCACAAATAAATGGGTTAATGATGCAAATAAAAAAAAAGTTGGAAAAACAAGAACAAAACTAAACCCAAGTCAAAAAGACAGCTAGAAACAATAAAAAAAATTCAGAGCAGAAACAACAAAAAAAATAAAACTGTAAACAACAATAAATGAAAGAATCAATGCATCTAAGTGTTGGTTCTCTGAGAAGATAAGATGGACAGAGCATTGACCCAGTTAAGTAAAAGAAAGACATGACCTGAATTAAGAGACTCAGGAATGAACATGGAAACATTAGAACAGACACCAAAGAAATGAACATAAAAAGGAAATACTTTTTAAAATATGTATTCCATTAAGCTAGAAAACCAAAAGCAAATAAATAAATTTCTATATTCCCCTGAACCACCAAACTTAAATCAAGAAGAGAACTACAACTAGAATAGATTCGTACCAAACAAAGAGAGAGAAACAATAATAAAAAACCTTCCAACTTAAAAGAAAAAGGGCATCCAGGCTCACATGAATTTACAGAATTATATCAAAGATCTATAGCCATAACATACAAAATTATTCAAAATATATATACTGAAGAAACACTACCAAACTCTTTCTATTATGTCAGTATAATTCTAATATCCAAATGAGGTAAAAACACAGCAACAAAGAAAGAAAATAACAAGCTAATAAATATACATTCAAAACACTCAAGAAAAAAACTTGCATACTGAATAAAGATATGCACCAAAAATTTATGCATCATGACCAAGTTGACTTTAACTTGGAATTATGCAAGTCAATAAATGTATTAATTTCCATGAATAGATTTTTAAAATAAAATCACATGATGATCTCAATATTTGCAGAAAAAATCTTTGCTGAAAATTCAATATGCCTTTGTGATAAAAGTGGTAGAGAGAAAGTATAGAGGGAACATACTTCATAATAAAAGTGCATACTTCATAATAAAAGTCCATATGAAAAACCCACAGCCACTGTCATCCTCAATGGGTAAAAACAATGGAATTCAACTGAAGTCAGCAACAAGACCGGCTCTACATTCCCTTATTCTTTTCAGTGTTGTGCTTGAAGAACTAGCTGAAGTAATAAAGTAACAGAAGAAAACTAAAGGGATGAAAGTAGGAAACAAAGACAAAGTATCCCTATTTGCAAATAGTATGAAAAGAAAATACTTACCAAAAGTATTCCATAAATGATCATCAATTTCAGTACATTGGTACAATACAGAACTAACATACAAAAATCAATAGCTTTTCTATACACCACCAAGAAACACACAAGGAAAGAGGTTATGGTCACAATCCATTCACAAAAGCCTCAAATTAGATGCAATACCTAAGAATAAAACTAACCATGGAGGTAAAAAAAAAAAAAATAGGTACAGAAAACAAAAACCAAGCAAAATATAAAGAACAAATAATTTTGTGGTCTACATGTCCAAATGATACAACTGAATCTACACCTCAAGAATAGCACAGCGCCTGTCCCTCCATCTCAAGAACCACAGAAGAGAGGGCAGAAAGATTGCAAGAGCCAAAGAAGTTTGCTATAGAGATTGTGTCTCCTAGAATTGTCAGTGAAACTACAACTGAAGTCTCAACAACACAAGATGGCTATCTAACAAAGACCTGAGCAAGGATACCAGCAGACACACTGAAACGGAAAGAGGAATCTCACAGGACTTCACCCATACACAAGGAACAATAGGAAACTAAGAAATACTGAGAACAGAAGAAATAGTCTTCTCCAGCAAAAAGCACCCCCAACTGGTTATCCAACAGCACATGATAAGCCCTGAAATCATACACATACAGTATATTACTATATACACATATTACATACCTTTATACATACTAAGCAGGTTGTATTAGTATTAATATACTTATGTTTTATGTTATACATAACATTTAATTTACATATATTTTTTTTCCACAAAAGCCTAAATTAAATAGAATACCTAAGAATAAACTTAAGGTAAAAAAAAATCACAGAAAATCAAAACCTATATATATAAAATATCTATTATATAGCATAGATCATATATATTATATCTGTATATTTTATGTATTATATATTATAATTATATATTGTATATATACATATATGTTATAATATATGTATGTTTTGTATAATGACTTTGTATTGTATATATTATAAATCCTAAATATTATATAATATAATATATTACATATGTAATTAACAATTAAGGAAAAAAAATCCATCAATTTGAAAGAGAACAAGAGGAGGGGTACGTGGGAAGGGCTGGAGAGCTAAAAGAAAAGGGTGGAAATAATATAATTATATTTTAACTTTAAATAAGTTAATAAAAATTTTTTATCCTAACTCCAAAAATATATTTGTAGAATACATAGTGGAAAAACATATAAATATATGGGAGACAAATCAGTTTGACTGATATGTCCACTGGCACACTTTAAACATTATTTAAAAATTTTAACATTATGGAAATCAAAGATTTACTTTTCATCATAAAGGTGCTACCATAAAATGAATGAGTAAATATCAGACCCTATCTGTGCTTCACAATGCTCTTTTTTTCTTTTTGAATTTATTCATTATTTTTATTCTTTAATCCTTTTTTACAGTCCAGACTTAATCCTCCTCCCAGTCTGCACCACCCCACCACCACCCCCACCACCACTCCCCATCACATCCCTCCTCCCCCCAACCCCTTCTCCAAGAGGATGTCCCCAACCCCCACCCTTATCCCACCAAGCCTCTTCACTTCCTGGGGCCTCAAGTCTCTTGAGGGCTAGGTGAATCTTCTCTCACTGAGGCTGGAGCTATTGTATCATTCCTTGTTTCAATTGATAAAGCCCTTGCCCAACAGTTTCTACAGTGCTTTCCTGAGGCCAGCAGCAGCAGCCATTTCCCAGTTCCTTTCTTTGATGCAGATGATGCTGGAAAAGACTGCAGGCCTGGAAGTGGCTCAGAGAGCATGTAGCACTGCTCTGCTCTGAACTTTTCCATGAGACAGAAAGCAATTGAATGTCTCCGAGGCTTGACTGAGAGGTTTTATAAGTCTAGACAAAAACTTACACAGAAACTGCTTACAAGCCTGTAACTACAGAACAAAGTGTGTACAGCATGCTCTCTGTGAGAGCCAGTAACTCCAGATGACTTCCTAATTTGCAGAGATCATTTATTTGTTTGTAACTTCACTTTGCTTACAAACGCATTCAGCCATGATTAAAGTTCACTAAATCTAAGAGCTGCAGTATACTAGCTGGTAAAACCTTTAAAAAGACTACTACCATTAACCCCATTTTATATTTATTCCATCTGTAGTTCAGTGTCCTATAATTATAACCTTTTATATTTTTCTTTTATTTCCTCAAATTTAATAATTTTGTCAGTTAAACAATCTGTTACACAGAAATAATACTTTAAACATTGTGCATATATCTAAAACAACCAAGACATCTTTGAAGATAACAACCTATATTATTATTATTATTATTATTATTATTATTATTATTATTATTATTATACCATTCATATATGTGTAAATCAATCTACTTGGCTTTTGTAAAGTTCAATGTCATTCTTTTGGCCATTTTTCTAATTAAAACAATATTATTGACCATAGTAATGCCTGAATAAGTTATCATCAGTTATCATAAGCTAAATGGTGAGGTTTTATAATAGGACACATAGCAGATATTAACCAAAGATAAATAGAAAATAATGATTCAACATAAGATCACAGCACTGGGAATATGGAACCTGAAGAGGTCACCGCCTATAGCCAGGGAAAAACCTCGGTGGAGCAATAGGAATACCAACACACCCATAAAACTTTTGACCCAAAATTTATCCTGTCTACAAGGAATGCAGAGATGGGGGATGGAGCAGAGACTAAAGGAATGGTCCATCCAACAACTCCAAACTGATTCCCATCCCATGGGCAAGCACCAGTCTCTGACTCTTAATGATACTCTGTTATGCTTACAGATAGGAGTCTAGTATGGCTGTCCTCTGAGAGGCTCCATTCAGCAGCTGACTCAGACAGATGTAGACACCCACAGCCAAACAGTGGATGGAGCTTGGGGATTCTTACGGAAGAATATGAAGAAGGATTACAGGCTCCAAAGGGGATAGGAACTCCACAAGAAGACCAACAAAGTCAACTAACCAGGACTGTTGCCTTTCAAGAGATATTTTCTTCTAGCTGGGCTTGTCTGGTCTCAGTGGGGAAAGATACACCTGGCCTCGCAGACTCGATGTGCCAGGGTAGGAACATACCCAGGAGGGCACCCATCTACTCTGAGGAAAAGAGGAATGAGTATGGGGGATTGTGAGAGGGGTGGTGAAAGGGATATAGAGTGAATAAGTTTAAAAAAATCATCAAATTATCTTGGAATAAGTCAGCATCTAAAATTTCTAAAGGCAGGAAATACATTTCCAAACTCCCCAATACCTTAGGTGTCTCCTTCAATTATCATGCTTTTCAGAGTATAAAATTTGCTAAATATTAAAAATGTGTTAAATATTAAATTTGCCTCTAAAGGGCAGATTGATCATAATCTTCTTTTGTTAGCAGTCCAATTTGGTCTTTATTGTGATATTAAAGAAAATGTACTATTGACCCTCAGATATGCAATTCTGAGTTAATAAATTATAAACCAAAGCAAAATACTAAAGTCACATTCTGTCCATGTCTGCCTTGACAGCACTGAGTGGGGAAAAGTGTCCCTACAGATTGCAGATTGATTGAAAAATGTGGAGAGCCATCGTGAACTGGGGAAGGCACCTTGTGAAAAACTGAATAATTGATTTTTTAAAGCATTACTGCATTTCATAAGCTAATTAGTGAAAAGATTTTTCACACTTATTCTGAAAGCTCTTCTAATATAGCATTGGATTCCTAATTCTGAGGAATACAAATAAGAAGTAACAATCACTTACAATGGGATGTTTGAAGTACTTCTGAGTTCCTGTAATTATCTCATTTCTACTATAATCACTACCATATATCATTGGCATACATTTATAGTACAAACTATAGTACTAACCAAAAATATATATGCAATGCATGCTTAATATGTATAATATATAGTGGATGAATAGGTGACAGATGTACATTATAAATATTGATGTATGTTCATAATTTATAATTATGGCCTTGAGAGATAAAGTAAGGAATAAAATACTTTGAAAGTTAGGGATCACTAGTGTGATGGGTAGTGTGTCTTGTTTGATAGCTCGGATATGTGAAAAGAGACTGATAAGTTGATCCAATAATTCTCAATGCTCAAAAGGCAATTCTAGATGAGTCACCAAATATCTTGTGATTTCTGCTAAACTATGAGTATATGTTATTTTTATGAAAGCACAGAAGGGTACCAGGTCCCTGGCCCGACTTCCTTCGGTGATGAACTGAGATATGCAAGTGTGACCTGAATACATCCTTTGGTCATGCTGCTTTATCACAGCAACTGTAACCCTAAGAAAGACACCGCCCTACCTAGAATTCTCATGCATGTCATGGTCTTATCTTCATTAGTTAACTCTAACACAGCAACATTTCCTCTATGCTTCTATTTCCAGTCTTTTCTAACCCATCTACATTATGTGCCTCAATATCATAGCTACCAAATGCCCACTTACATTGAAGCACAGGAATACAGACAGAGCCATTTAACAACTAAATTTGGGTGTCACTGAAATGATTTTGAGCCAGAGAGGCTAAAAACGCACATTAGGAAATCACTAGAATGTATTGGATTCTCATTTATCTGGAACAACCTATGGGTAATCTAACCTGGAGCTGGTGAAGGGTCAGAGTTACTTCAGATGGCAATGAAATAGGTGGTTGGCAAGTTTTTAAGGGTCCAAATTTTATTTCAACAGGCAATGGAATGTATGGTATTTGGAGTCAGAAGAACAAGGTTCAAAGATTAGCGTTGGCACATCATTGCTACAGTGTTGTGAAAGGCCATGAAGTAATCCATGAGGTACTAATAATAGATACTTAAATATATGAAAGGACAAATGAACAACACGCTTCTTCCATTGCCTATATTTATTTACTAAAGAGAAATAATAGAATTTTATCATATTAATTTAGTAGTGAGGATGTATGTATACATGCATATATATATGCATGTATACATACATCAACACTACAAGCGAAGAAGCAATGTATATAGGCTAGCTTGTTCTCAGTAATCAGTAAAGTAATAAGGTAGCCACATGATTAAGCAAATATTACTATGTTAGTCAGGTTCAAACACCGCAACAAAATATTAGAGGACATCAGCTTAGAAGAGGAAGGATTTATTTTGGCTCAAGGTTTCAAAGATTTTAGTCCATTTTGATCTCGCTCCATTTCTACTAGCTTCTAGCAGAGCAGTGCATCATAGCAAGAAGCAGGTGTAAGAGCACTGACAACTCATGATGGGCAGGAAATTAGACAGAGAAAAAGCAGCCAGGACAAGGTGTAAGCTGTCCAAGTACACACTCCTCAAGGACTCATTCTCTCCATCTTGGTCCCCTCTTGGAAATACCTATCATATCTCAGGAAATAACAGTGTCTTAATCCATAGTTCAAGTCAAAGCTCTCATGACCTAATCATTTTTCTAAAGCCATCTTTTGGAAACCAAGCTTTAAGCACATGGTCATTGGGGGACATTCTGGGTCTCAGTTTTAATAATTACATATAGAAACTAGCGTAGTTAAAAATATTAACACATTAATGTTGAGAATTCTAATCATAATGTAATTGTGAAAGTACAATAAACAGGAAGTAGTAATGGTAGTAGTATTTATTGAAGACCACCTTGTATTGAGCACTGAACTAAGAATTTTACAGCACTATCTCTGAATAATTACCCTAATCATAGAGAAATTATTATCACTCCAATTTTGCAAATGAGGACGCTGAAGGGCTATTTCTGGACTTTAGGTATCTAAGAAATGTTTAGTGGCAGGAACTAAAGTTTACTGACTGGTACTTTACACACCCATATTCACATTGTTGCTCTAAACTTACAGCCATGTGTACTTTACTTACATCCAATTTCTCTTTGTCTATAAAAGCATAAAATTTGAAAGGTACATAATAATTTCTTGCTATGATTGAAAACCATATAAAACATCAATTTCTTCACACATTAAAAAAAAATACCACCATGGGTTGATTCTAAAAATAACAACATGGTCAGGAGTATTTATGCAAACTCACATTACTGATATACAAGGAAAGGGTATTGAAGAGACGGCTCATCAGTTTGGGAGCATTTGCTGCTCTTGCAGGCAACTGAGTTTAGATTCCAGCAGCCATACAATGGCTCATAGCTATCCAGAAATACGATTGTAGAAAATCTGACGCCCTTTCCTGACCTCTATGAACACCAAACACACAATGATACATATGCATGCATGCAGAAAACAATACTTAGACCCATACAATAAAAATAAATAAATCTACAAAAAGAAGTAACCCCTCAAAGGTATTTATAACTATTATTGTATGATGTGCTTCAAAGAAGTTTGCAAATCAAACCTCTCAATGATTCTGGCCCATTACAAAGCCCAAAGTTTCATTGGCTCTCTCTTCCACCAGAGTTCAAAGCACAGGCTACCAGGCACAGTCTCTGGGCACTGAGAATACACCATCTCTCCCAAAGAGGCACAAATGTGTGCACACAAATCTCTTCTTAGATGTAAAGTAACTGGCCTGTCAGTGTGAGTGAGATTTCTACTACCATGGACTTTAAAAAATGGGTGAAGAGAAGATTCTTCACAAACAATACGTGTGTGTGTGTGTGTGTGTGTGTGTGTTCAAATATGCATAAGTATGCACATAAGAGATTAAAAGAATAAAGAAATGTATCAAAACATCATTAGGAGTCAGAAAAACAAAAATATGATATTGCCTCACCTATAAATTTCAGAGAGTCTATACCCACAAAAAATCATCAATATGATTGTTTAAGACCCGAACAAGGACTATGCCAGGAGACATGCTAAGGTGAAAGGGAAAACCATGGAGCTCCAACCCAAGAGAAAGAATTACAGGGAGCGAAGAAATGCTGAGAGCAGAGAAAGAGTCTTCCTGGGGAAAGAACATGCCAAATTGTTCCTTCAATACCAAATGGTCAGCAATGAAATCATTTACACACAAGTAACATTATACAGACTGAGCGGATTATATTTTTATATTGGGAATATGTATAAACATACACAACAACTAAAGAAACAAAATCCACAAATTCAAGAATGCAAGGGGGTACATGGGGAGGGCTGGAGAAGAGAATGGGACAGAAAAGAGAAAAAATGATAAAATTATATTTTTAATTTTTGAATTGTTTAAAATTTTAAAATATCAATAGTAGATTTTTTTGTGGTTAATAGAATGATGTAAATTCATTTTCTATATGGTACTTTGAAATTCATTTCACCATTTCCATGCCCAAATGCTTACTATACTGTCTTATAATTTTAGGTGCTTTTCATAAAAATTCTTAAGATTTTTAATACTATCAGCTGTCACTAAAATCATGCATCAAAACCTCTGTTACATTTCCTTCTAGTCTCCATTTCGTGTTCACTCACTTCCCCTCAGTGAGTGGAATAAACTACATTTATCTGGATTTATTTTTATATTTTCTGATGGATAATGCATTTCTTTTGAATAACGCAATGAAATTTTTCTTTTTAATTTTATTTTTAATGTATTTTTTATTTTTTAGTGTTTTAGGACAGGATTTTTCTGTATAACCTGATTGTCCTAGTCACTTCCTAGACTAGGCCTGCCTTCAACTCAGAAATCTGCTTGCCTCTGCCTGACAACTAACTAGGATTAAAGGTGTGCACCACCAAGACTGGTAATTTAATCTTATTTATGCCCCTGGTTCTTTTCTGAGCATTGTATTTTGGAGCTTGCAAGAATTTTTATTAGCATGTATTTTTTAAATATGTGTTCAGTTTGAGTTTGACGTAAGTTGGCCAATGAAAAGCTCTAGCAAGCAATCACGAGGTAAGACAAGAGAGGTAAGCATACCCATCATACACTGATTGAAATCCATTACTGTCTGGTTTAGCCTTAGCAATTCTGCCTCTTTCTTAACAGAGTAGTGGTAACTTTCTGATGCTTCTCTTCTACTAGAACTTCCTCTCTTAATGTGGCTCACTTGAGACATTTAGAATAAATTATATTTTCTTAAAGGCCCCAGGATGTAAGAGAGTACACAATTCTCAAAGAAACCTGTAAGGTAAAACAAAGGTTATGGGGTGTGTGTGTGTGTGTGTGTGTGTGTGTGTGTGTATGTGTCAGAGAGACAGAGAGAACAGAGAGACAGAGAGAGACAGACACACGAGGGGGGGGGGAGAGAGAAAAGAAGGGGGCAGTTGGTTCCATGGATAAAGAAGGCGGGATTAATGTAATGGGGCTAAAAATGACTAAGACTTATTATTGTGTACTTAGGAAGCTGTCAAGGAATTTTTTAAGGCTTTAAAACGGGCTGAAGTGATACTGATGTTACTTGATGAACCAAAGATAGACCAGCCAGTCCAGGAAATGAGTAATTCCTGGTACAGAGTATCATGATAACGTAAAACATTACAACCGTGGTGTAGGATAGAGCATTGGGAGGGAGCAAGGATTTGGTGATCAAGCTGATGATGTGATCACCAGGCCAACAACACAGAGGAGTATGGGGGTGGGGGTGAGGAGAGGATAACTGTCCTGGTTGCAACCTAAAGATGGGGAAATGCAGGGCAGGGGAGCCTAAGAGACTTCATCTATTAATTCAGGATAGTTACGGAAAAGCAAAAATCTTCTATGTTAACTTTAGCATAATCACTGCAAAAAAAAAAAAAAAAAAAAAATCATGGCCATGTTTTACTTTGCCTCTTTATTAAAAAAAAAAAAAATCAAGGAACATGTAGTTGCTTAAAGCAAAACACTTTTCATCGTACAGTTCTGAAGACCAATGAGTCTTTCTTTGGTAAAACCAAGGTAAATCAGCAGGAAAAGCCTGTGCTCCTTCTTATGGACTAATGGGAAGATTGTATTTCCTAGCATTTACAGCTTCTGGCTAATATTGTTTAGCTTAGGGCTCCTTGTTCCACCTTGAAAGGCCACTGTGTCAGGCCTCCAATCTCTTTCTGATGCTGATCTTATGCTCTGCTCTTTGATTTGCCATGATTTTAAAAAAACACTGCCTGGTCAATCCAGGATATTCTCTATATCTCATGACAGGAAAATCTCAGAGTATGAAGTAAAAATGTGTAGAAGCCATCCTTTTCAATCTACCACAACAAGTAAAGAAAAAGCCTAAAACCCAATTACCCAATTATGTAGTATACAAAATTACAAAGCTAGTTAAATACCTGATTTACCAAACCACAGTAGCACGTATCAAGAAGAGGTGGTTGTTGAAAAGGCAGAAGTTGAAAAGGAATAAGAAACATGGTCTCTGAGAAAGAGAGAGAAAGAGAGAGGGGGCATGGAGGCAGAAGTTCACGTGTCTCCACCAGTCAAAGATAGTTTATATATCTAGGTTGGGTATTTGGTTACACTTCTGATTGAGCATTACCATACTTACAAAGCCCTTGATTAACATTTAAAAAATTGCATAAAAGCCAAATGGAAAAGGGGGCACAGGATAGGGGTTTTCTAGGGAGGGGAAATGGGGAAAGGGGATGGCATCTGAAATGTAAATAAAATATCCAATAAAAAAAAAAAGAAAGAAACATGGTCTCCTATTCCCTGTCAAGTCAGTCAATCAATCTTTTCCAGTAAAAGCCTCATCTGAGAAAACTGCTATTTTTTTTATTTTTGGTTTTTGAGACAGGGTTTCTCTATATAGCCTTGGCTGTCCTGGAACTCACTCGGCAGACCAGGCTGGCCTCGAACTCAGAAATCCGCCTGCCTCTGCCTCCCAAGTGCTGGGATTAAAGGCGTGCGCCACCACTGCCTGGTGAAAACTGCTTTTCTTTGTTAAAACCTTTCCTTAGTTAAGCCCAGAGAGAGTTCTATTTTGAGATTAATTTAATTCTTGTTTGTGTGTTTGTGGGGGTGGGGTGTACACCTTTGTGTGTATATGCATATGCATGTAAATGGAGCTGTCCAGATGGATGGTTGTGAACAATGGGTACATGCTAGGAACCAAACTCCATTCTTCCCCAAAGCAGCAAGCACTCTGAAACCATGAGCCATCCCTCCAGTTTCCGAGCCCACTCTTAGATGAAGACGTCATCCAGTTTTTACTCAAGTTCTACCTCTCCTCACTGACTTAGTCATTATTCTATTGCTATGAAGAGATGTCAGGACTGAGGCAACTCTTATGAAAGAAAGCGTTTAACTGGAGGCTGGCTAACAGTTTCAAAGATGTGTCCATTATCATCATGGGAAGGAACATGATGCAGGCAGGCAGGCACATCATGGGAAGGAACAAGCAGGCAGGCAGGAACAGTGCTGAAGAATTAGCTGAAGCTCCATCCTGATCCACAGCCATCAGTTAGAGAGAGAGAGACTGGGCCTGGCATTGACTTTTAAAACCTCAAAGCCCACCCCCAGTGACATTTTTTGCTCCAAAAAATTCCATGAACACTCCAACAAGAACATACCTCCGAATCGTGTCAAACAGTTTCACTCTGGTGACTAAGAATGCAAATACAAGAGCTGATGTGGCCATTCTTTCCAAACCACTACCCTGCCTTCAGTTCTATTAAAAGAATCAGACCTCAGATTATGCTAGAGGGTAAAAGGATTCCTCATCCATTCTACCCAGGAAAAGGCAGTACCTATATCAAGCAGCCTACAAGGCTGTGCAGTACATACACATACCCATGAAGATCCGCAGTGTATGGGTAGTGGATTCTGATGGTGACACATCAAATACAATGAAGTGCACGGTCATAGCTGCTTAACTTAGCCAAACACTTTCTCATTGTGGTTCAGGACTTAATAACAGTTTGTTGTTGTTGCTGTTTGTTTTTTTAAGAAAGCAAACCTGATTAGTTGACATCCACAGTCAATAATGGCCTCTAGTCAAGTGGCTGAGATACTGAACTCCCCTGGGAAGTTGTATTTGTTCAGAGGGAAATCAAAATGCTTAAGACTGCACACTGAAGTTGATCAGTTCCCAGAATGCACTGAGCAACCATCAGTGATATCCATTGAGATTTTAAGGACATTCACTTCAGTGAAGTCACTGGGAAATATACAGGTGTGAGAGAACCATAGCCAAAATCAAAAGCTCAGTAAGAACTGAACTCTGATGATGGCAACCAGGAATGCTGTTACAAACTGGTATCTCTGATTGTAGTAGGGAAAAGGAAATTCTAGAAAAGAAAAGCTAGAAACCAGATAGCATCATTGTTATGTACTGAGTATGTGTGCCTCACACACAGCAAATTTACCATTAAATCTCCAGTCCCTATAATTAGTCATCATAAAATGCCTCTATGAGGTAATTAAGTTAGATAATGTCACAGGGATTGAGTCCCCATGATGTGATTATAATTCTTATAGGAAAAGGAAGAGTCTAGTCGTCAGCCTCTGTCACGTGGGAATGCCACGTGATAATGTGGTGATAATGGCCATCGTGCAAAACTAGAAAGCAAGCATTTTTAGAGAACTGGACTTGCCCAACCTGGTGGTTTCTATCTGTAATCCCGGCATTCAAGTTACTGAGGCACGTAGTTTTAGTCCTCGGCCGGAGCAGACTAAGACACATTATCTTCAATGATGAATTAGAAATAATAAAAGAAGAAACACTGTTCGATCTTCAAGGATCTGCTATTGCGGGTATTGACTCTATAAGAATAGAACATACCGGGGGAGATGTGGAGAGCTTTTGGGGCTGCCTGGCAGGAATCTTACATAGGCCAAGGACAAGGAAATGGACTGCAGGCAGGAGTCTGACATTGGGCTAGAACAAAGAAGTAATTTGAGGCAGAAATCTAAATCCTAGGCTAGAACCAAACAAATTTCAGGCAGGAATCTAAATCTTAGGCAAGAACAAAGAAGTAACTGTAAGCAGAAATCTAAATCTTAGGTGAGAACAAAGAAATAGACTTCAGGCATGAAAATGACTTTGGGCTAGGACAGGGAAGTAGGCTCAGATATTTTGATCATCCTGATAAACCCTTAGAAATAGTGATAACAGGAGTGATCTCGGGACTGTTTATTGTAGTGCTTGGTCTTTGATTATCTGGGTCTATTGACTCCCTTGTTTCTGGACTATTTGCATCTATTGTATTGCTAGTTCCTCAGCCTGGAACTGACCTTAATACTTGCATGTAATTTAAACAGTGTAAAGGCAAAAACGGAGGAGGGATGGGATAGGGGATGAATGGGTGGAGGGAATTGGGAAGGGGGATGGCATCTGAAATGTAAATGAATAAAATATCATACAAAAAAAGAACATACAAGGAAGCAAATAACAAAAATGTCCTTCTATGATCTCTTTGAATATTCACGAATTTTAGTAATGTATTTTTTATCATAATATCTTTATGATACTTATGAAGTGCCTTAAATCTTTTTTTCCTCAAAAAGCAAGTGTGTGTGTGTGTGTGTGTGTGTGTGTGTATGTGTGTGTGTGTATATGTGTATGTGTGTGTAGTCTGTTTTTACATTTAAAAGCTAGGTTAGAGGAATACTAAATTTTGAATCAATTTTTCCTTAAAAGCTTTCTTCTTCTTTAATAACTTTAAAAAGAAAATCCTTATAAATTTATCTAGTTAGATGCAAAGCTTATTTTAGCATATTATAACTAATTAAAATTTTTCTTTCTTCCTACTGTATTTTTGGAGGGTTTGGTTTGGTTAATACACAAAGTTCATTAGCTAAAGAAGTCAGAAAGAGACGCTAAGATGAATTAATATAATATGCAACAGATTTATAACTGTATAAAATGTAAAGTTGCCTTATGAAATTTTTAATTTTACTTTGTTTTTTAAATATTTTGTCTGTTATTTGAAGATTTTATACTGTATTATTGTTATTATTGTTGTTATTGTAATTATTGTGATTTGGAGTTCTCTGAGAATCTATTAACAATATATTTATCTTAAATTTATTCTCTCTACTTCCCCCAAATCATGCAATTTAGGAGGTCTGGATTCTAAATATTTGTATCTGTAACATGAGACTTGTCTCTTCATAGTTTATGAGTCATTTTTTTCATATTTGAAAGATTATAATCTGCCATACATATTTTAAACAGAAGATGAGTGAATTAAATGGAGAAATCCAAGTACTATCAAGAGAAAACAATTACCAGAGACCTATTTTCCCAAGAGTAAAGTTTATTTCTAGGTCCACTGATGTGATGAAACTACAGAATGTGACAAGCGGTGCCAGGAAGTGCCATGTTACACTTGCAGAGTCACTTCACCCTCTTCAGATGCCAGCTCCTCCATCAACACAACGGCAACGCCACTCTCCAGGATCTTAAGTGACTCTGTAGTGGGCATTAATTTTGCATGTTGTTTTCAATGAAGAAGTTTCCATCACTGCATTTCACTGGTGCTAATTCACCTACTGAAACAAGGTAAGATAATATTCTAGATGAATCTATTCAGGGAAACATCATACATGCACTGATTCTGAATCTATTGGGGAGAAAGAACAGACAAAAAGACTTACTGTGGTGGAGAAAGGTAAAGATGCATCCTATGGAAAACTAAACACAGGCCCTTAGTATGCTAAGAAAAACACTGTAACTTCAGCCTAGAAATGGGAGTAAGCAACTAACTGCAAATGTTCCAACAGTGGGATTCTAACAGCTTGACAAAAACCAGAAAGTTATGTTATGGCATGCACTTTAGTAGGTCCCAGTTGAAAATTTACCTGAAACATTTGCCTATCTCTTCCCTTTGCACTGCTTACCGTAAGCTGTTGGGTAATAAGGATAGGAACCTAGCGTTGGCAGCCTGAAGCAGAGTTTCCCAGAATATAATCTAAAAATGGATGGATTCCATGCAGTCTTAACAATAAAACTAAGAGAATGTTCCCAAATGTCAGAATTTCCTGAAAAAAGAAATTATTTGAGACATATATTTTGTGATATGTATTACCTACAAAATACATTGAAAAGGTTATATTACTAAATTATAGATGGAAGAGAACAAAGTCCTGAAGTTATTTTTTTGATATTTGTGTTATTCTGTAAAAGATATTGGAAAAATATATCTCACCAGTTTAAAGTGATAGATAGTTACACCTCTTCTGTTTCTACATATGAGTGAAGATTGGACACCCCCAAACAGAATCCTCATTGTTGGAATAATATTAAACAGATATGTGAATGCCCCTCTCTAGAGTTAATCCTTACGGCACTTTATGCAGGGATGAAGGGTAAGAGCATTTGTATTAACATCTTAAATATCAATACGAAGTTGCTTTATGTGATTTTTCTAAGCTGATGAAGTCCAAAGTCTCCCAAGAAGAAACCAGGGTAGAAAGGCTGGAGACTGACCACTCACCCTCCCAGGACAGACTCACATGCTGTGAGGAGTTAAGTCTATGGCCATCCTATGATGGTTCTGAAAGGCAAGGGACCATCTAACGCCAAAGCTCACTGCAATGCTGATACGGTTCCACAGGTCAGATGCTTTTTCTCCTGTAGATTTTAGGCAATCGGCAAAGGGAGTTTTTCTACTAAGAGAAAAGCTCTCACTAAAATTTTGTTAGGACCTGAATCAGAGGCAGAAGGAAGCACACAGACAAGCAAAACAGGATCCAGCAAACCCTCCTGGCAAGAATAAAGCCCTGGAGGTGAAAGCAAGTCCGAAGGGCTTACAATAACCATGTCACTCTTGCCATTACTTTGTCCTGGTGACTAAGGAAGCAACTTAAGCTGTTACAGATGGCTTCATGCTTAGCCTGGAGAGATCATTTTACTCAGAAAACAGGGCTTGCCAGAAACCCTTCCGTTTGCCAGCTTGAAACTTGCACATAATGAGACTTGATACATCTACAAGTTGGAACTCTACGATTTCAAATCACTGAAAAGCTTCAAGCACATTCTTAAACCTATTCTTTCACCGTGGATATGCAACTTCTCAGTAGCATAATTCTATGAAGTGAAGACTATGCACCGTGCCAACCCCAAGTAAAATGGCCTAAGAGACTGAGTATGAATAAGGGTGTTCTCTCTGCTCGTCAGTCTCAAACGTCTTTCACAGCAGAATAAAATAAATGGTAAGCTTTAAGAGAGTCAGATGGAATAGAAAGCCCACAAATATCTGGAATATTTTAACACAAATAGAAACAAACCAATACTCTAAATTGTGTTGAAAAAAAAGTTAATAACTAACAGTAGATTTGGATAATCCCTCTGTAATACAGAAGAGAATATCAAAGGGCAAGGACAATAATAGAAATAATTTATTCTTATAGAAATTACAAATGATTAATGGATGTACTGTAAATAGCCCCAAATCTACAAACAAATGACCCATGCTTCCAAATGTGTAAGAGATCAATGAGGCACTGAGACTGACCTCTGGGGTGCATGTCCAGTACAATCTACTATTAATTTTGCCAAAGAAGCATATATGAACAAATGTCTTTCTTTTCTATACAGGTGTACTTACATAAGAGCACTAGGCAGCTTGTCTGAAAAACACAAACTTGGAAATCTGTGAAAACAGAGATTTGACAGTACTAGCAGGATTGACAAGAGTAACAGAAATAAAACCCAAATATATTTGTGAGCAAAAGAAGGGGGGCGGTGGGAAAGGAAGGAAGAAGATACTAACAGAGAGACTGTTTCTTCAACTGAGAATATCTATAGATAATATCTTTATCTGATGAACTGTCTTCATTCTCAGGGAATATTTAGCAATGATTTTTTTTAAAAAGAATCTGCCCATAATTCTAGAAATGGGTTGAAAATATGAGTCCTCCCTAGAGAGCCCTAATAAAAATTGCAAAATTGTAACTCCCTCGTTTCACTGACACCTCTGAGTCATGGCAGCTAAAGGAAGGAAAGACTGATCAGCTAGGCAATGCACAGAGGTGGGATTACGTTCAGATGAGCCATGTAACTTAGGATGAGTAGAGAAAACTAGGAAATAGATGGTAATAAAAGAGAAAACAAAGAGGGAACTATTAAAACTGGTTTTACCAACTGAACTTTGCATAATCTTCAAACATCAGTAAAGGCATAGGGAAAAAAAACATGACTGTAACTTCTTAATCTTGGCTTTTTCTGAAGCACCAGTGTTTCAGTCCTATTTCTTGCATACCCATCAACCAAATCGGATTAGTTCCCGCCCCCTCATCACTCATCCTTCTTCCACCAAGATTGGGTCATTGTCAAAGGCAGGCAATGCTGTTTGGCCCTGGGCCTAATGGTGTACAGCTTTTATTGTAAAGTTAAACTCCAAGGCAGTAGTGATGGGAGCTGTTCCCACACACTTGGCAGGTGAGATGACTCTAGGGCCAGGTCCATTGGGTAACAGCCTGGGGAGGTGATATTCCACTGGGATTCAGGGGAAAAGCCATGTAAGGATGAAAAATATGCTTTACTTGGTCTGTCCTCTGTTCCGATATCTCAGAGGCACATTGCATGTTCGTGAAATAGTGTAGGTGGTGGGAAGGATTAATTCAGGTGGTTGACATCCTGGGTCCTGGCCCAAATCCCATCTCTTTTCTACTCTTTAGCATGATTGATATCTGCCCTCATTTCTTAAGGTCATATCCATGGAAGGAATGTGAAATTAGGAGGAAGGAGCTCGAAAAGAACAGGTAAGACTGGTGCTTGAGGAAAGGCCTCAGATGTTTATATAAAATCGCCAGCACAGCTGTGCCTGCTGAGTGATATCCCACATGCAGTAACCAGGGTCTGGTGTTAGAGGGATTGGGATTTATTTCTCCTTTCAGACAGGATCTCCTGGGGACTCTAAATGGTAAAAGCAGTGAACTTCCATATGGGTTAGAGAAGGCCATAAGAAAATCTCAGCATATGAATTTTTTTTGGCCACGAGCCCCTCACCTTGCTTTGAACTCTGTTTCCTCTCATTTGCCTGCTGAATCTGGACGCCATGATCACGAATGTATCTGAGGTAGGAGTACATGGGCAGATTCTTATAGGCTATTTGAAATATGTGTAAACCATCCACTCCATCACTGCTCAGACTGTTAGACGCACCCTCACCTCTGAACCATTTTTAAAAAGTCAGTCAGAGACATATGGAAAGAAAGCTTTGTGTTAATATGCATGAGTTGACCACAGAATATCTAAAGACAACAGAATTCTTTTCTATTATAAATATTTAGAATACACTAATTGTCACCCACCACTGGTGTCCTTTCAGATAAACTGACTAAAAGATTTCATCACCTAAAATGTACCTTTTCTTCCTGGTCTCAGGTGGATGAGTAAAAACTATTGCAAAAACATAGGAAATCTGTAATGGTTATTTTAGAATAAATGACAGAAACACTCAAAGAGCAGTTTGGATATTGATAAGCAATACCCAGGAAACATACAGCTGAAACACACTCTGGGAAGGTTTGGAAGCTCCTATTCATTAGGCATGATGATTTGTCTTTTCCTGACCAATCATTGTTCCATATGTCATCAACAACTCTCTTCATTTGAATACCAAGTAAGGCTTTATAACATTTTCACACACACACACACACATACACACACACACACACACACACACACACACACACACACAGAGTGTGTGTGAAAGCATGAAATCATAGTCTTTTATGCATAATTACTTCTATATACTTCTCATCCATCCACCCATTAGACTTTTCTCTCCTCCCTTAAATTCCTTAAATTCCTTTCTGCACTCATTCTGCATATATATATATATATATATATATATATATATATATATATATATGTGTGTGTGTGTGTGTGTGTGTGTGTGTGTGTGTGTGTGTGTGTGTATGTGTGTGTGTGTGTATTACATGAAAAAGGAAATACATAATACTTGGTCTCTGAATCTGGTCTATGCTGTTTCACAAGATGATCTCTAATTCCATCTGCTTTCTTATGCTAGCCTTCACTGCATTCTTCCTTACAACTGGAAGAAATGCTATTATGTGATTTTTGATCTACTTTCTATTGGGTACCTGATCTTGTTTCATATCTTGACTACTGAGAAACTTACATTTTCTTTAGAGTTAATAATAGATATATGACAGCCATATTTCTGAAAAAGTACACTAATAAGTTTCTACCTGTTTTTCTCACTGGATAGCTTCATCTTGAAGTTAGAAAACTTAAATTTGAGACTAATGAACTATTTTTAGAAATTTTAGAGACAATACATAGTATGCATGGTGATGATATAAATCTATTGTGAAAGTCAGCATCTAAACTAGAATTATTAACATCTCTGCCAGCAAAATCCACATAAACAAAGATAGCCTAAGGCAAATACAGTTAATATGATCACCTTTTCCAAAACCAAAAGAAAAGAAAATAGCACATCTTTAAAAGAATAAGGATATTGGGCCTTAAAATATAACCAAGCACTTTAATGTAAAACTGACAAATAATAAGTATAGAAAAATAGCTAACAGCCAAATGAGCATAGGCACAAAGACCAAGCTGTACAAGTCCAACTGTCTCTCATACATCAACATACTTTATTGTCTCTTAATATAAAAAACATACTAATGTGTGTCTTGAAGATTTCACAGACTCATCAAGTGTACTGGCTAATATAGTTAGCTGGGATCCACTCTCTCGGTTGCTCTCTGTCGGGTTTCTTACTGAATCTTACCTGTACCTGTGATCCTTTATTTTGGAATCCATTCAATTAGAGACCTCAAGAGTTTCAATATTAGCACAAACTGACAAGCAGAAAGGAAACTTGCAAATATTCACATACACTTACTCTCTGTCTGTCTCTGTCTCTGTCTCTCTCTTTCTCTCTTTCTCTTTCTCTCTCTCTCTCTCACACACACACACATACACACACACACACACACACAATCACACATACACACTCAAACAGACTGGCAAACACACTCACCAGAAACAACCACACAGTCACTCAGATACACAGCCATGCACTTATACACAGGACATATACACACTCCTACAGACATATTCATCTACACTTAAACAGTTATACACATACAGATGCACACAATCATGTCCTCTGATACATTCACATATATAATATCACATATTCACAAAATATACACGTTCATACTCTGAAAAACTCAATTACTCATGAACAATTCACAAAATTATACATACTCATACAATCATTCATACAATCATATAGTTTATACACCATACATTCAAATTTATGCACAATACACTCACACTAACAGGAAAACACTCTCAAAATTCATACCCACACTCTCCTACTCAACCACACTCCCACAAACATCATACAAAGTCACTCACGCATACATATTTACATAAATCGAATAGCTCATACTCACCCACATAAACATAAACAATCATGAATGCTGAAATATAATCACACACATGCTCAAACAAACCTAAAATCATGCACACTTAAACACTTGACACAGTCACATGCACACTCATAAATTTTGTCACGCACACATACTTTTAAATAGACACAGATCTACATCCAAACTCACACTAGCAGAGACTGAAAATAAACAACAAACATATAATCATATGCACACAGTCAAGAAATCAAACACCCATACAGATAAACACACAGTCACATAAACATTCACACTCTCAGACATTTACCCACACATTCACATGATCAGGCATACATTTGCACACTCAAAAACAAATGCTCTGACACAATACTGCACACCCACAAACCCTAATGCTATCATCGTACATTCTGATATGTTCAGTTGTACACTCACAAAATCACAATCTCACGCATTCACACACATATACAAATATGTGCTCCCACTTTAACACAATGGTAACATTCACACCCACAATCTGATACTCACTTATATCCTCACACTAAATCACCTTCCTACATATACTCATACATATACAGTATCACATGAATACTGACTTGAATACACAATCATATATTCTCACGCTCATATATAAATATGCTGCTTTATGATAAAAACTAAGACAGTAAAACACATAATCATGTTTCCTCAGACTCATACACAATCTTGTGTATTTCCAAACTTTCATTCACACGTGCACTCACACTCATAGACACAGTCATTCACTCATTCTCTCTTACACACACACATACACACACACATACACACACACACTAAATACACCATGTTAACCTCACATACATACACATTCACTTATCCCCACACACACTCACATGGTGTGATTTTCAGTCTCACACTGACATAATCCATCACACACATCACAAAAACATAACCACAAACACTCACACAATCATATCCACTATATTATCATGCATGCATGCATACATATACACATACTCACACATGCTATAGGTACACATTCACACTCATGCACACCTCTATTTGCTTTCCTGTGGAACAGATAGTCAGAGAAGAACGGAAGGAATTTACAGATAAGTACAAAAAGAGAACTAGATAAGAATGCAAAGCAAGACTGGTCATACATTACCACGCATTCTTGCTCATCTACTTCCTAGAATAATGACTCAGTCATTGCAATAAGCTACTGAGAGTAAGCATGTTACGTTATCCCGTCAGCCACACACAGAGTAAGAATTTATTAATATTAACTATTTACATTACTGCATCACAGTTACAAGAACAATTTAAAATCTGATCTTTATTGACATCCTGTTTATCTGCAGTGTTAGTCACCTTTTCTCTTCTCTTTCTCTACTGTCTCCACACTTTTCTTTCATTTGTTCACACTAAGAACAAAAATGGGGGTAAAACTAATTTTGGGCAATTCTATTTTCCTTAGCCATGTTAGTAAATTAAGTGTTGAAATTCCTCTATCTCCTTCTCCATTGTTATTGAGGATAAGGGTGGTATAAATACTTGCAAGAACTTGATTAAATGTGCAGACGGAACTCCACCCCAGTCTAGCAGCAGAGGAGTTTGAAAGGGGTTTTTTTTTTTTCAAAGTTACACAGTCTCGTATCCTTTCTAAATAATATCCCGTTTATGGGTCAGGGATGCTCAGATTTTTAAAGTCAGATTATTCTATGAATTGAAATAAAGAATAAAAATGGATCTAAATGTCAATATATTTTTCTGCATGTTTATATGAAATTTAAAATGATGAAGCTGATTTCTACTTACTACTGGATATTTGAAAATGAACCTATAGACACTAAAATTGACAATAAAGGGTTTTTGAATTTCTAATCTTTACTAACAAAGAATATATTAATAGTAATACATATCCACTCAAATAAATGAATGTGTTTATGAGTAACTGTATCTATTCAAATTCATTCGCAACAGAATGTATTTATATTTTGAGGGGTGGATATTTTGAGGGGTGGATCATCTACAAATGCGTATTTTGGAAGAGATGCAAGTGATTCAAATTGTGTCTAAATTTGTGCTTGGTTCTACACTCCAGATTAAATACTTTGACCAAAATAAATTTTAAAATGGCAATAATTTGTTCTAGTTACTGCAGAACCTTGGCAAATGCTTTACAGAAGAGTGTCTGAGCTGAATATCAATGCTTACAGAAATGTCTGAATGCAGAATGTGAACAGTAGATTGTTAACAATTAAAACAGACTTTATGAGAACAGCTACTCAAAAGTCCCAGCGATCCACTGTAATCCACTCTAGCAATCCATAGAGTATCCCAAACGATCAGTGTTCACAACCCAGGCCCAGTCTCTGGAAATACATTCCTTCTACAGATCAAGTTTCCATGACACTAGATAACAACACAGTCAATGTTTTCAACCCAGTGTCCCTGGATTTAAATGTTAGCTCTGCCCCTTGATAACTGTGAGATGTAAAGAACACCACCACCACAATGGAATAAGGACTGTAAACACTGAGATCTTAGCTCCTAGTATTTCTAAATAATACTTAAAAATACTTAAAAACTATAATTAATATTTTAAGAATTATAGTACTTCAAGCTCATTCTAAAAGTTCAGCAGCAAGTGAAAGACTTTTTTTAATATTTTGGTGTGTGTGTGTATGTGTGTGTGTGTGTGTGTGTGTGTGTGTGTGTGTGTGTGTGTGGTATGTGTCCATATGTAAATACACTTATATGAGGATGCCTACAGATGCCAGAACAGGGTGACTTCTTCCCTAGACTTGTGAGCTGCCCAGGGTAGACACCAGAAAACAAATTCAGGCCCTCTGGAAAAGCAGCAATCACTATTAACCGCTGAGCAATCTTGCTATCCCTGAAAAATGCTTTTAGAATAAGTTGCTAAACTCTTAGGTAATTCTCAAAGCACTACAGTGTGCAATTAAAGTTTAAAATGTAAGTATGTACTGTGACATATATTAATACATCTACAGTTTCCCTCTCAATTTCCTTGAGGGAAAATATTCAATAACATGCCGCTACATTATGCAAAACAGCCAGCTATTGATTTAGGCAGGAGACGTGAAGGCCGGCTGTGCTGGCTACATTTATGTAACTTGATAGTAGATAGAAGCATTCAAAAGGAGAAAACCCAATTCCGAAAACGTTCTAGCAATGGGGCATTTTCCTTAATTAGTGATTATGGGGACGACCCAGGCCATTGTGGATGATGCCATCCCTGGGTTGGTGGTCCTCATTCTGTAAGAAAGCAGGCTGAGCAAGCCATGGGGAGCAAGCCAGTACACCCCTTCTCGATGACCTCCTGGTTTAAGTTCCTGTCCTCACTTCCTTCACTGATAGATTACAGTGTGGAAGTATAAACCAGATAAACCTTTTCCTCCACACCTCCTTTTTGGTCACCACAGCAATATAAACATAACTAAGAATTATGCAGAATAAATCTATGAATCAAAAATAGATATGAGTATACACCTGCATGGGAAAGTCGCGGAAACTGCCGTCAGAAGCTAGAGAGACTGTGCAGACAAAGATCAGTGTACGTGAGGAGGAGAGTGTAAGACAAAAGGAGGGACTCTGAATGCGGTGGAAAGGTAAGCAAAGCAGATTAGGAATACTTCTCCACACTGACTCTAACATGGGGTCCTAGTACCTATGGAATGGTACTAAGTATGGCCGGGAAAAGAACAAAACAAGGGGACAGTGGTGAGCTACCACACCAGCTATGAGATCTGGGTACGGGATGTGACATGAAAGACTCCTCTTGGGATAGCTGAGGAGAATTATGAGTTTTTCTCTTGATATGATGCACTCCTTCAGAATTCATCACTCCTAAAGGCAGTAATTCCACTTAACATTCTACTACATAGTCAATTTCGAGTATCAGTGCTATAACGATTATTGTATTTGTAGCCTTAATCAAGGTTTTATATAAATAAGACACATGTTTGAATTTCAAAATTGTATGTGACAAAACAGAGGAGGACATATTATACAACTATGGTAAGTATAATATGAGACCTAATCAAAACATGTCAAACTGACTGTGGTACTTGGTAGATACATTTATACAATTCTAATATATTTAGAAAATGAAAACACTTCAAATGAGATGTGGTAGTTTTATTTTGTTGGGAGGGGCAGTGCGAAGTATAACTTCTTTTAATCATTTGAAAATATAAACATATGTCAAAATGTACCTGCTAAGTACAGATGCTCATGCTGGGTAGCTCGATGCTCGAAGCTGGAGCTGAGAGCACACTAAGTTCAAAGCCAGCCTGGGTTACAGAGTGAGGCCCTAACCACCCCTCCCCAGAAAAAAATTAGAAATAAACGAATCACATACAGCCCATAAAATACCACATATACAAGTATTACTTGTCAGTTACCAATATAATTTCAAATATTTTAATGATGTGATCAAGTAAAAAAATTGTTTTACATTTAGAATGTTATTTTCTAGAAAGATAATAGTACATACAATTCAGGATAGATGCATAAACACACGACTATACATGACACACATCACCTTATTTCCCTAATCACTGTTTTATGAAATCATGGTTTTTGAACTTATGTCAATCATACCACCTCAAGTCGGCCATAACGTAGACTCTAGGTCTTGACGTCATAGAGAAGGCTGTTGCCTTGAGGTGAGAAAAGTCACTGGACGGTTTTCATTTCTTCACATATAACAAATTTTCTTCACAGTAGAAAGTCATATTGATGAGGTTTGAAACTTTTCATAGTTAACAACTTTAACATTTCTAAATCATTTCTTTGTTACTTGACCATATTCTTAGTGCTTTTAATAACATTCCTCTTTCTCATAAAGAATATCTGTGTTTTCTAATATATGGAATTATTTTCCCCTTTCAAGTTTTCTGATCAAAAATATTATAATACTGTCACTGATTCCTGAGATATAAAACAGTTCACCAAAAGCACCAATGTAAATGTAAACAATGTAAATGACTGGAGATGGCTCAGAAGGCAAAGGGACTATCAAGCCAGGCCACCTGAGACTAATCTCCAGAACACACATAGTAGAGAGAATTGACATGGTTCACACACACACACACACACACACACACACACACACACACACACACAGAGAGAGAGAGAGAGAGAGTTACATATAAATAAATATATAAAACATGTTTATGTTATATACAGTAGTAATACATCGGTAAAAATTTATATTTTTTTGCTTCAATTATTACAAATAGTCACCAGAAGGTATCATATTTTAATAAAGGACACTTACTCTACTCTAATGTGGTTTTCTAATACTGTTGGGAATCTGTATTTATCAGTCTGAAAGTTTTCTTTACTGCTGTGTCTTTGTGCGTTTTTTTTTTGTTGTTGTTTGTTTGTTGTTGTTGTTGTTGTTGTTAGGACATTATTGATAAAATGCTTTTAGAAGAATTGCCTCCACTTCAAGTCGTTAAATGCTTTATAAGAAATTAATACTAGTGTTTCTTCAGAGGTTTGATGGAATCTGGCAATAAATCTTTCAAGCCCTGTTATTTCCTTTACTAGGAGACTTTTATTACTGATTCAGTCTTTGAACTATCTGTATGTTCAGACTTCCTATCTCTTCATTGATTCGTATGTCCACGGCCCCACAATTCACTATAACCTTTTGATTCACTGTGATTGGGCTTAGGTTTTATCATTTATAATGTCGGGTTTTTTTTAATTCTGATGTGATTTGACACATCACATTTTGTTTTCAATCAAGCTGAATGTTTTTTAAACTTTTAGTTTACCATTTAAGAAACGAATGTGTTATGTTAATCATTTGTATTGATGAGAGTCTCACTATTGATATATCCAGAGTAATTCACATGAGTGTTTTGAAGAAATACCTACACTCTAAAGTTCATTGTTACACTACCTGTAACCATGGCACGCCAATATGCATGAATATTGATGGATAATGAAAATCAGATATGTATACATAGCGAATACTATAAAGTAAAAAAAAAAAAAAAAGCATGAACTGAGTCAGCCTCTGCCATTATAGAAAAATAGTTAAGATGATAAACATAGAAACATGCTTTGTGTGGATCATGGCTTTAGAAATTCAAGTATATGGTTAAAGATGCTTAAAACGTTAAACCAGTGCCAAGGACAGCCCATGCAGTAGGGAGTCCATGGTATAATAACACTGCTTTCTATCATGAGACAGAAAGCAGAAAAGGCACAGTGAGTCTAGGGGACATACCCCTGGTAACCTAAGACTACTTTCCAAACCCCAGACCCCAATTCTAAACCCCAATAGCACCAGTCTGAAGACCAAGCCTCTGATACATAGCCCTTTGGAGAATGTATATTTTCCAAACTATTGCCCCAACATCTATAAAAAGATGGATGAGCCTAGATACCATTGCACTAAATGAAATAACTCCTGTAAAGAAATACAAGTATTATATCATTCTCTTAGATACAGAACTGTAGGTTCTGTGGTAGGGGATTGGAAAAAGTGTGGCAGTATTGGTAAAAGGTAGTTATAGTTAGAAAGAATAAAGTTTCGATAGGTTTATTGTACTAAGAGGACTATAACTAATTACAATATAGTATACTTTTAAAATTATAAAGAGTGGGCATAACATGCTTTTGTCACAAAATGATAATTATGTGAGGGAATGCATTTGTTAATTAACTAAATTTATTTAGCCATATGTCTACTTCACGTTGATAAAGTTAAAAATATACTGAGTTGTCTATAAATTCTAATTTGAAGAGTTACTTATTGTCAACAGTGCTATATCTTTAATAAGAAGTATTTAAAACACACAGGGACTTATATGTATCTCCAGATATTTTCTAACAGCATATTTATTGTGTTAAGGAACGTATCTAGACAGCTAGCATTTTTCATAATAAGATTTTCCCTAGATGGTAAAGTCAGAAGCTTGAATACAGGAAATGAATTATTAACCAGTTAGTGTGTATTTTTCTGAGGTATTACTTGTAGCTTCCCCATCTGTCATTTCATACACCTATGTCTTACCTGCAGAATAAGCTTTGCTTTTATCAAACTCAGTTGGGGATTATTATATCAGTTTTAATGCCTCTAAAACTGTACAAAGTGTGAATTTATATCACGAATGGAAAATCTGAGAATTGAGGACATTTTCCATGTGGCAGTCTCATAAAATTATCACGTTTAACAAACAACTTGAATTCAAGAGAAATCTGCAAAAATTTTTTGAGCACATTTGCAGTCTTAGGAGGAAGTGCTAATATGGAATCTGTCTGTTCTGCTGCAGCTGCTTGATTTATGAAAGCATAAACAACCATGACTCATTCTGAGGAAGTCGTAATTACCATATGGAGTACTAAATGTACAGACACTTCGTAAGGACCAATGCAATGGCTTAAATTATAGTTATTATGCCATGCCAACTCCCAAATCCTACTTTAATCCCTAATGCAGGAAAACATTAACTCCACTCAATACTTTTCACTATCAATTTCACTGCATCTGAAGAATACATATATATCATATGCCAAGATACCTAATGAAATAGTTAAGTAAAAGCTGACTCACTAGGTACAATTTAAGTGACAGTTCCCTCAAGTGTTTGACAACGATACTGTCACATGTTCACCACTGGCTCTACATTGTGCTGCCAAGTAAGGATGCTGAAAGACTGTTTTAAGGGGTGGCTTTGTGACAGTTCTACAATGGACGGAGAAAGGCAAACAGTATGTTGTGATAACGACATTTGAACGAAGCATGGTCATAAAAAGCATGGCCATCCTAAAAGAAAAGAACGCTTTGCAAACTGAGATGGCATCTTAAGATGAATGGGAAAAAAAACAAAGGAAAGAGAAACTGTGTTAAAACTTCCTATCACAGAGAAGCAATGGGGGAGGGCCATAGTGTACATACAAAGAAAAATTAATGATGTGATAAAAATCAACTTTCTAGGTTATATTTAGGAGAATATTAAAGACATCTTGCAGGACATTCTGAGAGGTACCTGTTAACTTAATTATTTTTGCAATTATACCTATAAATACATATTCCTGATTAGGCCACTGTTGAATAAACATGCTTCTGGCTTAATGTTCAGTGTGAAAGGGTCAACATGGCTCATTGCTCTGTGGCACAAACTATCCTATTTTCTCTGTAATGTATCTGCATAAGGTCAACTGGCTTTCTCTATTAGAAATTATTATAGGGCTGAACTCAAAGCAAGGCTAAGTGAATCACAACAGGGGAAAACCCAGTTACAGAAAACCCAAACACTGTCCAGGTATCCAGGTGGTCCTCAAGTGCCTGCGAGCACTGCTTCTTCCAGTTGGCATGAACATCTGTCCACAATGAAAGGCTGTGAAGAAAATGACACAAGTGGTAGGCACTGACATAGTCAGGAGAAAGGAAATGATTTATTTTATATTAAAAATTGTTACTGTTGCCAAAATAAAAGCACAACTTGAATATGCCTCTGTATGACTTATATAACATATGTGTGTTTAAGAGAAAGATTGTATATTTTTATTAAATCATAACACAAAAATACAGGGCTCTGAAAATCTAATTAGCACAATGAAAAAAAACAGGAGACCTATAAAATCTATATTCTGAAATATGAGTCAGATTCTACCAAGAGTTTAGAATTAGAGGAGAATGCTCCAAAAAGGAATATATTTCCTAAATTGTTCATTTATCTGCTACAAATGAATGAGAAGGTTAATGGACCAGCATTTATAAATTTAAATTAAACAAAAAATCACTGGAGACTATGAAGATTATAAATTATCTGCACAATAATTTTAGAAACTAGTGGTTAAATTAAACAAGAGATTATATAGCTGAAACTGATACACTAAAATTATAGCATTTCCAATAGGCTCATGGAATATAAAAATAATCAACGTTTGAGTTGATTCTGTATTCTGGCCATTGTGAACAGTGCTACTTGAATAAGGAAGAGAAATTATCACTTCAAATTACAGATTTATTTTCTTTTGAATTTATACCTGTATTCCTATGGATGTGTGATCATCCCTGGTTCATATGATGGTGTTTCAACTTTTAAGCGATTTCCACATCTCTGGACTAATTAGCATTTTATCAAATGGACAGGTCTCCTACGGAGCAAGTACATCTTTCACGCTTGAAAGAAGTCATTCCAATGTGGGTAAAATAGTAATTGGAGAAGTCCTCAAATCTTCAATGACCCTGTTGTGTCACTCTGTAGGCTGGCACTGTGAGACCAGCCTGCTGTCAAAATGGTGAGGAGGTCGAGTATGTGGACATCATTCAGGAGCTTGAGGCTACAAGGACTTCCTGTCACTGGGTTTTAGTACTTAACCTCCTCAAGGAGACTGGAGACAGTCTGAGGCTCAGTTCTCTCTTCTTTCTCCAAGAACAAAATACACTTCTCTGCAATGTGCTGTTTGAAATGTGTTGAAGGATTAGGTAGATAGTGTCAAACTGTCTTATTTCCTTGTTTATCCTTCCTTCTGTTACTGTGATGGCTTGTCTTTTATGGTAAGTTCTAATAATAGGATTCTTCTTGAGTAGTGGCATAAACTGATTCTGGGACAGATGTGTGCTAGAAAGCTCTACTCTGTCCTCTTACTGGCATCTATGATCTGAAGACTAACCTTTGGATACAGAATAAACTATAGGTATGAGCCAGTTACACCCCATTTTTCTTTCACAAGTAGAAGATTCCACATGCAAGAAAGTAAAAGTATCTTTTCTAAGCCATGGCACTTACAGTGACCAGGAAGGAAGTCAATTTAGAGGATTCTAGTGATAGCAAGCAGAGAATTTTCTTTATAGCAGTGTAAGAAATGAAAATATGTTATGAAGAAGGTGTCCGACATTACCATGGTCCTAGAATGAGAAACTGGCTGAAGACAACACAAAGCAAACAACAAACAGAAGATGTAAATGAAAAGGAAGAAACATGGTGGATCACAGAAAATAAAAGAGCAAAGAACAAAATTACAGCAAATCACTATAGTAATTTCAAAAATAACTCGTAATTATTCCAATAGAAAATCAAATTTTCTGAAATTTGAGGGAAACATTGAAATCCATGGTACATTGGAGCATATAAAAAGAAAATCCAATAGGGAGTTACAATTCACTTCTCTCAGTGAATGAAAGAAAGATAAAAGGTAACAGGTAGCTGACAGAAACATGTCTGGTAAGCTGTTTCAGGTATCTTGAGAAAGTCACTCTTTTCTTTGGAGGTACCACTTTGATATTCAAAAACGTTTAAAGAAACGAGAAGTAAGCAGTATGCTCAAGACAAAATATTAAAGGTATCATTCCTCAGTTATAGATACAGCAAAACATATCAAAATTATCATTCCTTCGTTATTGATTTGGTAAAACATAGAACAAAAATCTTAATTATCACAGACAAGACGGCCAGATGGCTTAGTAGAAGAGGTACTGATCTCCACACCTGATGACCTGAGTTCTAATCCAGAAACTCACATAGTGGAAAGAGGGCCCAACTCCAACAAGTTATCTTCTGATCTCTCATAAGCTCCATGGTATACTGTAAAGGAATTTAATACAGCAGCAGAGCTGCTCTGGCAAGGAGTCACATCCAAAGACCTAGGTCTGTGTGATCCAGATAGGATGACATACACATTTAATCCCTCTGGCTGAAATAAAGTCTTTAGTATGCACCTTTAATCCCAAATAATGGAGATAAAGTTCATTTGCAGAAGGAAGTAGCCATGTTTGAAAATGATGTCCAACTGAGGCAGAAAAAGTGATGAATCAGAATGAGTCAGGATACTCTCAACTCTAAACAGAACAGTAGGGGAAAGAAAAGTGGCTTAACAGAGCAACACACACACACACACACACACACACACACACACACACAAAGAGGGGGGATGGGAGAGAGGGAGGGAGGGAGGGAGGGAGGGAGGGAGGGAGGGAGGGAGGGAGGGAGGGAGGGAAGAGAGAACAGTTTTACAGAGACAGGTTGCAGGTAACGACAGAACAAGCCAGAGAATGAGAAGGAGCCACAAAATTAGGACAGATTGCCAGAGACAGTTTGAGGCCAAGAAGAGCAATTCAGTCAGAAAGCCAAGAGAAGTAAGTTGAAACTCCTCTCCTCATCTTGGAGAGGAGTTTGAGTCAGAACAGCTGAACTGAAGCAGCTAGCCAGAGTTTATAAAGAGCTAGTAAGGGTGAGTTTATTCAGCAATAAACCTCTGAGACGACAATTACGTATGGCAAATAAATGTTACATTTACATCACACAAGTGTATAAATAAATAAATAAATGGCTAGATAGATTAGATAAACACAAACAGATAAATGTTCAAAAATGAAATCTTAATTATAAATATTTTTAGGATGAAGTGTTCTGAATCATGCTGAAGTCCACTCTTCTCCAAGCTACCTGCTATCCTATGGACATTCTCCTAGAGTACCCATCCTGTGACGTTATAAATCATGTTACATAGTGAGCCCCTGTGTCCAATTTACCCATAATTGTAGTCACAGTGTATAGCCTGTATCTCACATTATAAAATAAAATACAATTATAAATATAGATAAAATAAAATTATAAAAACAAATTAAGCTTTCAGACACTATTATAATAGCAGTACTAACAGCACTACTATACAGTGTATGTGCGATATTCACTGTCATGACACATAGGATGGGCTGGAAATGTCATACAGGAAGATGCAAGAGCAAATGTTTTCCAGTATGATCTGCAAAACTAAGGTTGTCAAAGTTGATGGAATTGCTTCCAAGAAAAGGACAACAAATGTAAACCAGATTTTTCTCTCTAATAAAATTGCCAGTTGGTAATGCAAAGCTCAGGAAGACAGGAGGTTTCTAATATGTTCAGTACTCATTAAACGTCTGATAGTAATTAAGGAAATACACAGGATCCTGAGGCAAATTAACATCACCAGTTCAACTTTCCTGCAAACTCATTTATACATAAAACTAGTGCTGCCACATCTGTGAAATGATTCACAAGAACTATGCCAAGTATTCCTGATAGTGGCCAACAACACCAGAAAACAAAACAAAGAAAAACAAGATTAAAACAACAGATGGGTACAAAGGAGAACTAGTTATAAATTATATCACAACTTTAAGCAAAAATAGATAAACAGATAAATGTTTGAAAGAATCAAAACGTGTTTCAAAGTTTAAAGAGTACAATAATCAGTTTTTAAGGTAAATATGGGCTGTAACAGAAATTCAAAATGTTATATTTAAACGATATAAGCATTCAGAAAAATTAAATTTAAGGTGAAGATGCTGTACTTAAAAACACATTAGAAAGCTGTTTTGACTATAGTATGTACAGTGTAATAAGCAATTCCTTTAGTATTTCTGTAAATTATAAATGCGGTGAATTAAAAAGTTCATTGGCAACTCTTAAGTTGAGGAAACATTCATCTACACAAGTCACAGTCCTTCCACAGCAATCCTCAATGGTGTTTGTTTGTTTGCTTTAATCTGTATGCCATAAAATATAGTGTCAACTTCATTATTTCTACAGACCTGACCAACAGTGAAAGGTACAATTCTAATTCTAAATAGGCATGGAAAGATCTTCTATCTGCTACCACAGCACCATGCATCCTCCTCCCACAGACACAGGCATGCCATTGTCAAGAAAGCATGCTCAAAACCAGGAACATTTTTATTTGTTTTTCAAGGTGTTCTACTGAAATCAAAGAACAGAAAGGGAAAATGAAAAAATTCCACTCAATATGATGTTTGTTCAACAAATCAACAGTGAGTTCATACTGGGTAAACAACTGAGGGGGCTGGTGGTGCATCAAGGAGACATGCCTTCTCAGAGTCTGTTTCTGGAGATCCCAAAACCAGGCACTCAGATACTGCAACACATTATGCCACGTGGCTGGACACTGACACAAAGAGCCTTAAGTGTTGTGCCAAAGGAACTGGAATTTAGTGTATGGGCAGTTTTACAGTAGTTAAGTGACAGCCTCCAGGAAAGAATTTTAAATGCAAAGTAAAATGACATGCAAAGGATGGGGCTGGTTATTTGGGAAAACTGACACTGGAAGACCAGTTCTCAAACATCACTGAAATGATGTACAATAACCAAGAGTCTCTGAAGTGCTTTGCTCTGGAGACGAGAAAAAGCATACAAGAGAGTTGGAAGAGCTTGCTACTGCTGTGGTAAAGTGAATGACGAAGAGGGAAGCTGAGCAAGAAGGGATGAGGCTCTCACATTGATATAGAACCAACAGGAAAGAAGAATGCTCACTGGTTGCATGGAAAAAGTTACTGTCTCACTGAGGTGGTACGTGCAGAAGTTTTAGTTACAACTTTAATATTAAACGAGATGATAGGGGAGTAAATATGGAAATGCATATACTTAAGGAATTGGAGTGTAAGGTATTAAAACAAGGAAAAAGGCTAAAGAGAATCAAGAATTTCTTCATGCAATAAAGGAGTCAGATAATAAATAAACTGCTACAGATATTTTGAGGAAGAAAAAGATTGAAGTTAAATCAGCAGCCTTCAATTAGGAGCCCTACATTCCTGTAACATTTATAGGATATTATATTATAATGATCCTTATCCATTCAAAACTTGTCTGCATCTACTCTATTTTGCTGGTTTTAACAAAACCTCAATAGTTTGATTTTGCCAAAAAGGCTCTGGAACCAGATGGTGAGGTGAAAGCTCGCTAGCTCAGAGAGGCAGAGAAAGCACCCAACAGCTATTCCTTCACAGCCAATGTGTCAAAAGGAAAACCAAGCTCTCCTTCACAAAAACCCTCCAACTGAATGTCCCTTCCTTCTAGTTCCTGTCAACCGTTCACTTGCTCTTGACCTATGGTAGACTTTATTTAATCTTACTTACAATAAACAGAAAGCTCTTCAGCCTTTTGCCTTGTTTTAATATCTTATACTCTAATTCCTTAAGTATATGCATTTCCATATTTGCTTTCCTATCATCTCGTTTAATATTAAAGTTGTAACTAAAACTTCTGCAAGTACCATAACAGTGAAATATTAACTTTTTCCAGGCGTCTAGCTCTGTGTGGAGCCTGAAACAGAAGAGGGCAATTCAATAGGTCCAGGCTGCTACACAGGCTCTTCTACAACTTGAGCTCCAAAATCCCAAATGATTCGCCTATAGGGGCCTGCCAAGGCTCCAAATTGCATCTCTATCTGCCACTGACACCTCAAGTACCATTGAGTCTGCTGGACCATACGACTTTCTGAATCACGTGGTAAATGGGCCTGAGTAACACACGCAAGTCAAAAAAAAAAAAAAAAAAGACACAATAAATGATGTGTTTATTTCTTGATGGTGGGAGGGGCCAGGTGCAATAACTTATCTTTCACCTTAGAAGGAGTATCTCTACATGCCCCATACCACTAGACTCCTAAAAATTTCACTGTGGTAGATGGTCCTTGATTTTTGATTGGATTTATTTCCCATCCTCTGATATGCATTTGTGTCACCCATGAGTCCAAAGTGGTTGCTACGTCCTGCTCACTTGGTCCAATCAGCATAATGTCATCAACATAATGCACTAAGGTGTTATTTTATGAAAAATACAGATGATCAAAGAGCCCTTCTAAGTTATGACACAAAGTAGGAGAGTTAATATATCCTTGAGGAAAAACTGTAAAGGTATAATGCTGGCCTTGCCAACTGAAAGCAAATTGCTACTGGTGGTCCTTATGGACAAGTAGTGAGAAAAGGGCATTTGCTAGATCAACAGTTGCATACCATGTACCAGAAGTGGTACCATGTGTTAATTTGCTCAAGTAAGGAAACTACATCTGGTACAGCAGCTGCAATCAGAATTACTAACTAATACAGATTTCAATAGTTAACTGTCATTCTCCATAATCCATCTATCTTCTGCACTGGCCAGATAGGAGAGTTAAAGGGAGATGTGGAGGGAACCACCACCTCTGCATCTTTCAAATCCTCAATGGTAGCACTAATTTCTGCAGTTCCTCCAGGAATACTATACTGTTTTTGATTCTCTATTTTCATTGGCAGAGACAATTCTAAGGGCTTCCATTTAGTCTTTCCAACCATAAAGGCCTCACTCTATGAGCTAAGGAACCAATGTTAAGAATTCTGCCAACTTCTAACTGTATCTATCCCAATTATACATTATGGAACTGGGAAAATGACCACAGGCTGAGTTAAAGGACCTACTAGACCTACTGTGAGTCAGACATCACCCATAACTCCTTTAAACACCTGGCCTCCATATGCCCCTACTTAAACTGGAAGGCCACAATGTTTCTAAGGATCTCCCAGAAACAGCACCAATTCAGAACCAGTATCCAATAGACCTTGGAAAGTCTGATTATTTCCTTTTCCCCAGTGTACAGTTACTCATGTATAAGGCCATAGATCCCTCTAGGAAAGAACTGGAGAAAGACTAAGAGCAAAACTTGTAGGCTCAGTTAGGGCTTCCATTGCTGTGAAGAGACACCATGACCAAGGCAACTTTTATAAAAAGACAACATTTAATTTGGGTTACCTTATGTATTTAGACGTTCAGAGCATTATCCTCAAGGCAGGAAGCATGGGAGAAAAAGCTGAGAGTTCTACATCTCATTCCAAACAGAACCAGAAGACTTTCTTCCACAGGCATCGAGGAGAGTCATTCAGTGACACACTTCTTCCAACAAGGTCACAACTATTCTAACAAGGCCACACCTCCTAGTAATGCCACTGCCCATGGGACAAGCATATTTAAACCATCACAGTGTGTGCTAAGGCTGAACCACACAACTAGAAACAGGTTTTTCCAGTAAGTATCAAAATCTCAAGGTTCACAGTGTGATCAAATATCCTGCAACACAATTTCACTAAACAGAATTTTTCACCCTGGTCTTACCATAAGTTACCGACATGGTAATATTTCATCCACTTTGGTACACAAAGCCTTACTCACAGTCCTCTCTGTGCTTCACAAATCTCTTGAGAAAACTGCCTTGTCTTTAGGAGACAAACTGACCTACAGTAATCACTGAATGGCTGCCATGAGGGTTAAATTAGACTGTTGCTGTGGGTTTGGGTAAGAGGGCTCAGTGAATAAAAGCCAAAGCCTAGAACCCACATGGTGGAAAGAGAGACACTCCTCCCACAAGTTGTCCTCTGACCTTCACACCCATACCATGACATGCACACACAAACACACACATACAAAACATGCACACGGATGAATGAATGACTGACTGAATGAATGAATGAATGAATGAATGAAATGTGAAAAGATTTACGGGGTGATATTGGTGTTATGAATTACAGGGAAGTAAGAAGGAAAGAGGTTTGGGAAACAATGAAAAGGTAGACTAAGGAGTCTACCTCAAGTCTACATGAGTCTACTGGGCTTCATGAAGACTTGATTCTTCTTATTTCTAGTAATACAGAGTGTTAATCTTAGTGTGGTATTTAAAGTCTTTGATCCCAGTACTTGTGGGGTGAGGCAAGTGGAGCATGAATGCCAGGCCTGTCCTGAATACTTGGTGAGTTTCAAGCTCATTTGAAGTTCTTAGAGAATCAAAAAGAAGAAAGATGGGGCAAGGCAGTATAGCAAGGTAAAGTTAGGGGTTTAAAAATACCTAAAGAAATGTTCAACATCCTTAGTCATCGGGGAAATGCAAATCAAAACAACCCTGAGATTCCACCTCACACCAGTCAGAATGGCTAAGATCAAAAACTCAGGTGACAGCAGATGCTGGTGAGGATGTGGAGAAAGAAGAATACTCCTCCATTGTTGGTGGGATTGCAAGCTGGTATAACCACTCTGGAAATCAGTCTGGTGGTTCCTCAGAAAATTGGGCATAGTACTACATGAGGACCCAGCTATACCACTCCTGGGCATATACCACAAAAGATGCTCCATCATATAACAAGGGCACATGCTCCACTATGTTCACAGCAGCCTTATTTATAATAGCCAGAAGCTGGAAAGAACCCAAATGTCCTTCAACAGAGGAATGGATACAGAAAATGTGGTACATTTACACAATGGAGTACTATTCAGCTATTAAAAACAATGACTTCATAAATTCTTAGGCAAATGGATAGAACTAGAAAATATCATCCTGAGTGAGGTAACCCAATCACAAAAGAACACAAACGGTTTGCACTCACTGTAAGTGGATATTAGCCCAAAAGCACTGAATACCCGAGATACAATTCATTGTCCACATGAAGTTCAAGAAGAAGAAAGACCAAAGTGTGGATGATTCAGTCCTTCTTAGAAAGGGGAACAAAATACTCACAGGATCAAATAGGTAGACAAAGTGTGGAGCAGAGACAGAAGGAAAGGCCATCCAGAGACTGTCCTACCTGGGGATCTATTCCATATACAGACACCAAACCCAGACACTACTGTGGATACCAAGAAGCGCATGCTGACAAGAGCCTAATATAGCTGTCTCTTGAGAGACTCTGCCACAGTCTGACAAATACAGAAGAGAATGCTCATGGCCAACCATTGGAATGAGCACTGGATTCCCAATAGAGGAGTTAGAGAAAGCATTGAAGGAGCTGAAGGTGTTTGCAACTCCATAGGAAGAACAACAATATCAAACAACCAGACCGCCCCACCCCCCAGAGCTCCCAGGGACTAAACCACCAAACAAAGAGTACACATGGAGGGACTCATTCCAGCTGCATATGTAGCAGAGGATGGCCTTGTTGGGCATCAATAGGAGAAGAAGCTCTTGGTCCTGGCTCAATGCTGCAGTGTAGGGGAATTCCAGGACAGGAGTGGGTGGGTGGGTAGAGGAACATCCTCACAGAAGCAGGGGGAGGGGAGATGGGACGGGAGTTTCAGGGGGGACTGGAAAAGGGGATAACATTTAAAATGGAAATAAAGAAAATATCCAATAAAAAAAACTCATTGGTCTGCTCAAATGTTCTATCAAAAGCAATCAGAGTGCTGTGAGACAGCTCAGATGGCTGCTTGTTTTCTTACTGGCAACTGAATTTGGATCTCCAGAACTACATACAAACCAAGTATAGTAATTACAATCTCGATGCTTGGGAAGAGAAGGATGAAGACGAACATATACTGGGTCTCCCTGGCCAGCTAGCCTAGTCAAAATGTTTAATTATAAGCTCCATGAAAGACCCCATCTCAAAGCTACCAAGCTATTGGCATTTGATGGTTGCTGAAGGAGGGCAAGGCAATTTTCTAAGGATTTAACTCCTGACAGTTTGCCTATGTTCCAGCCGATGGCCCTACACAAATTCACATACTAAGGCACTAAGAAGTGTCAGTGGCTTTCAGAAGTGAGGAGACAAAAGTGGTGGAAAGGTAGAGAGGAGTTGGATAGAAAGAAGTCAGGCGGTAAAATTTAAAAATATGTCATTTTACTTGTATACGAAATTTTCAAATGTAAATAAGTAAGCACATTTTAGAAAGGTAGAAATTTATAGAGGAAGACACAAATATCCATCCTCTGGTCTCTACATACACAGTCATGTACATGTGGATATACAGCACACAAGCACACCCAAATGTGTACAAACACATACTTATACTACACACACACACACACACACACACACACACACACACGCACGCACGCACGCACGCACGCACACACGGTATCATCAGAATCCACACATGCATAAGGTTTTCATCCTTAGGTATGGCCACTTTATTTCACAATATTTTCTGGTCCAGAATTTTATTTCTTCTAAGTATCAATTTAAAAAGTCAAAAGTTCCTTTAAATATTGCCCATGTCTTTAATATAAGTTGTTACTCTGAAGCCTTTAGGTAATAAAAATCTACACATAGTAATTTTGAAATCTTACCAAAAAAGATCTATGCCAATATATGCAAAATATTCCTACAGGTTATCCAAGCCATATTTAATAAAAATGTAAATGCCATAAAGGTTTCTAATAATTCTGCTTAATTAAAATGTTACCCCTGTATAATGAATTATGAGGAAATATTCCCTTATTTCTTCTTACCAACAGCCAGCTCCATGGCTTTCTCCTCACCTCTGCCCTGATCTTACTTATTAATAAATTATTTGTATTTCTGACAAGGTAAATTAAAACCAACTTCTTATGTTTTTCTGCCCTCCTTTTCACCCTTCACCTGGACTTGGCAACCTGACAGTTGGAAATGAGAGGAATGATGTCAGCTCTTCTCTGAGCTTTTCAGTCCCTTCCCTTCAATTTCCTCTCGAACGGCACTCATCTTTGGTTACTTCCCTTGGCTCCTGAGAGAAAACAACAGGCATGATGGGACCAACGAGGCTTACGAAGGGTTGAACCCTCAGTCCTCCCAGCCAACACGTGAGCTCCTAAGGCGAATTTCAGAGCAATGCAGCAGGGAGTTCCAGGACTAAGTGGCAGATGTTAATGTAATCAGGAAAGATGTCATCTTAACGCTGCCTTGTGGCTGTTTACTATCTTCTTTGAGTTCATCGCATTTTCACTTCCCCGGTCGACTGTAATGACTGAAGTGTTGCGTTTCTCAAGTTGTGTCATCCGCTTGTGGCAGTCTGAATGCTAACTTGAAGCTCTTCTAAAACATTTATAATTCTCAGGATATTTTAAACTCCTCTGAATGCTGTAATTTCTATGCAAATGTCCTTAAAACTTAAAGTGAGGAAGTTTAGCTGGTCTTCCCATGTGATGCTCTGACCTCTCGATGCTTTCTTTCTACATGACTGTGCTGACGTCACTGTTGAGCTGTGGCTTTCCCCCCACCCCCCACCCTCACTTTGACCTTCATTCTCTTTCATTTCACTTAAGGAGAATACATCTTGTTACTGGCCTCCCTGTGGGGTAAGATGATTCTGCCTCAAGAAATGGTTTATTCAGTACCAAAATCATCTCAGAAATGCTTGACATAATTACAAAATTGTGACACTTGTTTCCTGACTGTATTTCTCCCTCTTATACTTGCTGCCCAGTCCTGGATGGTTCCTTGGAGGATGACTCGCTGTATCCCATCCATTTTATTAAGTTTTCCCCTACATCATGTTATTAGAATATCAGATGCTCTGTGTGATGTGAATTTCCATATACTTAGTTTTGTTTTTAGTTAAGAGGTTGATACAATGTATTTTTGATCATATTACCCCATCTGATAACAACTCTTCTCAAATCCAGCCCACTTTCCCTAACCACCTAACTTGGTATTTTGGTTTTGGTGTTGGGTTTAGGGGTTGTTTGTTTGTTTGTTTGTTTTAATACTTCAAGACCAAATTGTAGGGGGTGTGGTCTTTTTTTATCTTCTACTACAGAGCAGTGAATTGCCAGAGACTATACTCTTACAAAAAAACTATCCCTTTTGTAACAAATAATATTTGGTAATTGCTTCATGCCTTGTGGGAGTGTGTTGCCACCTCCTACTCGGTACTGGGATTTGCTCTGGCTTGGGCTTACCCTGGCTTTGTTCATGCTATATCCAGGAGAATTTTCCCTGTAGGCATCGACCATGTCTGGCTCTTACAATCTTTCCACCCTTCTTCTACTATAATCTGAGCCTTGGGAGTGGGTGTGTAATATACCTGTTTTCTTAGGATTGAGCATTCTTCAGTCTCTTATTTACATTTAACTTATCTCAGTAGATTCTTGTTAGTTAATTCATACCAACTGAATGATAAAATTGAGTTGTACTTGCCTACTATTCATCAAGAATTCTTGGCCATGACTGCCAACCACAGCTTCTAGAAGTAAACCAGAAGAATTAGCATCTTAATAGGTTTTTCATATTTTATTCATTTCTTTTCACTCTCTTTTCTCGTTACCCAGAATACACACTCTCTACCTCCCTCCCGCCCTTTCTTACACACACACACACACACACACACACACACACACACACACACACAATTTATTTCAAAGCACATTACATGACAGCAGATCCAAATGGGATGTTGAACAGCATATACACTAAATCCATCTACATTTTGTACAGGGATAGTCACTATAAGGTAAATCACTCTAAAATTTATAGCTTTGGAAGCTATCATTGTATGCTGGAAGAACACAATGGCCTGTATCATCGTTGTCTTGAATTCTATACATTTTCTTCCTTGACCCCTTGTAGAATAGTAAAAAACAAAACATAAAGCAAGCCTTTATATTATTTCTAGTCTTGCTGAAGTCTGGCCACAGAAGCCCCTTCTTGCAGCCCACCATCACCAAGGGACTCAATATTCTAGGATGCCCTTAATCCTTTCCTACTTCTCCTTTCAACTTTTCCTAATGTCCCATCTCTGGTTTCTGTGACATTCACAAATCCAGTGAAACACTCTAATAGCCGCCATAACTGGCTAGGACTCACCGCAACCAGAAAACAGAACACCCACCCAGGAAAAATGAAATCAGATGTCTATACCAAGAAACACTTCAAATGTCATAACACCATGACCAAAAGCAATGTGGGGAAGAAAGGGTTTATTTGGCTTATACTTCTAAAATAATTCATCACAGCAGGAACTCAAACACAGCAGCAACTTGGAGGCAGCAGCTGATGCTCAGGCCATGGAGGAGTGCTGCTCACTGGCTTGTTCCCCATGGCTTGCTCAGCCTGCTTTCTTGTAGAACCCAGACCACCAGCCTAGGAGTGGCACCATCTACAGTGAACTTGGCCCTCCTCAATTAAACACTAAGGAAATGCTCTACAGGTTTGGATTCAGTCCAATCTTATGGAGGCATTTTCTCAACGAAGGTTCTCTTCTCTCAAAGGATACAGCTTGTGTCCAGATGACATACAACTAGCCAGAACATTGTACAATTAACTGATGCAAAAAAAAAAAAGTATTAAAATGTGTGTCTTCGGAGAGTATTTGCATCAAGTTTTCCTTCGCATAAGTTACTACTCATTCTGTATAATAAAATTCACAATATTTGTTGAGTAAATTATTAAACGAAGATGGAATTTGGAAGACAGCATCATAAATTATTTAATGGTGCTTAAAGGCATTTCTCCATGCTATTAGTTCAATACTTATATGTCAAAAGAAAGATTCTGATGGGATTATTAGAAATATACAAAATTAAGGTCTAATAATAGAAAATAAGCATGTTGAAATGCATTTTCACTTGATCTTACTGGTTACCTTGAAGAATTTAACACTACATACACATAAAATTTATTTTTGGGCTGGAGAGATGGCTCAGCAGTTAAAAGCACTGACTGCACTTCCAGAGGTCCTGAGTGCAAGTCCCAGCAACCACATGGTGGCTCACAGCCATCTATAATGGAATCTGATGCCCTTTTTTGGTGTGTCTGAAGACAGCGACAGTGTACTCAGATACATAAAATAATCTTAAAACTAAAACAAAATTATTTTCATCCTCTAAACTACTCTACCACTAAATTTTGTCACTCTGGCTAATTGTCCATTTCCCCACCTTTTAGTAGCGGGTGCTCAGAATTATGTATGTCCAAATGATTTTAAGAAAAAGAAATAGAAACTTCCAGTGAAAGTGTCAAGGCACTGGATTTTGTTAACTCAGCCCTTTGGAATAATATAGCCTAAGTTTGCAATTTCTTCAAATCAAAGAGCTTTCTTGGTTTCTAATAGATGTCTTAACAAATACTGCCCTTTAACTTTTCCAGGCCCCAAGATGAAGAGGAAGAAATAATGGTATCTGTGACTCATTGACTAGCTGCTGTGGTCACGGACAATTCATAGTTCACAGACTGTAACTTATCTCACTCCACTAACAGACTCACAAAGATGGTTGCCATTTAATCGAACATCAGAGGCTCAACGAGTTTACACAGCCTTCCAAAAGTTAGACCAGCCCAAAGTAGCACAGTTGTATTTCCAAAAAGCAAAGCAAAGGTCTCCTCCCACATATAGTTCCTTTTATCTTCTTTGTTATATGACAAAAGGAATTTTTTAATCTAATTCTATTTTAGTTAGGACTTTATGTATGGGATCTGTATTTATATCATTTTTTACCCCTCCATCTTCCCCTCAAATCCTCTGATGTCTCCTCACAACTCCCTCTTAAGTTCATAACGTCTTCTATTATTTCAAAATCATTATTGCTTCATATGTAGATAAAGATACCTATGGAGTCCATTTAGTGTGACTCATGTGTACACACATTTAGGGCTTACCACTCGGGACTGGATAATCTATCACCAGTTCATCCCTTGAGAAAGTGGACTCTTCCTCTCTCATCAGCCACTGCCTGTAGGTCTCCATCTAGGGAATGACTACAGGATTCTTGAATGTCTCTTTCCTTTTTACATTTCTCATTCTCATTCCTTTTTACATTTCTATATTCTTTCTGCACAGTTCATATATAAATACTCACACACAGGATGCTACATACATGAACAATTTCACTTTAGTAATACTGTCAACTCTCAACACAAACTTGCTGCCCAGAAATATGAATATGTGGAACCTGTCCTTCTAGCTGGTGAAACATAATCTGTATCTTTTTATATTGTACATATTTGAGTACTTCTCGATCAGTATTCTCTTTGAAGCTTAGATGCTGACATTACTGCAGAGACATAAATATAAGGTAGAAAGAGATCAGGCTAATTTATGGCGACAGTCAATTAGTACTTCAAAAGGACTTGCTCGGTGCTTTACACACAGAGAACATGAGAGATTCTAGTCTGTTGTGGCATAATCTCTGTTATTTTGTTCAGAGCTATATGTGTTGTGGGATGGATCCTTCAGGAACTAAGCAACTTTCTCACTGGTTGCTAAATGGGATGGTTGCATTATGGAAAACAATGTTATCGTGTGATTTGAACCTATTAGCTTTTCTTTTCTAAAGCTTCAGACTAAACCCATTCTGGCTCTGTTCAGGTCAAAAGTCTTCTTAATCTCTGTGTTATGCTGATCAAACCTCCAACTGTCAGCTCAAATCATTTCCAAAAGGCTTGTTCTATTTGTGATTAATTAAAATTTCTTCCTGATTGCATACAGTTCTTTTAAATGTATAATCCCTTTATTGTGTGGAGAATTGAGAATATGGTCCTAAATTAAAAACAAATATTCGTGCGGGCCTCTTGGTATAGTGCAAGTCACAAATTTCAGTAAAAAAAAAAAATTAAAAATAAATAAAAAATTAAAAAAAATAAAGATATTTTTTGCATGAGCATCTGAGTATCATTACCAAGAACTTATAGCTGATGTGTCTATCACTGTATAAAATTTGATTGAGGGGGAAATGTCTTATATCAATACAGTGTATATACTTTTACTCAGATTTTAGTTTTGAAACAACTCAAAAAAATGACAAAGTTTTTCCTCATTATACTAAGAGGCAAAAACTGTTTTGAGTTTTTCATTTGCACTGTTGCATGATTAAATATAAAATAATTTTATGTGTTAGACTTTCTCTAGATATAATTTTATTTCAATTGACTACATGATCTTGTTTTGTATCTGTGGTATACAAAATAGGTGCTTTTTTTGTTCTTTTATTCATTTTCTGCCTGCTAAGAAAAGAACTGTGTTGTGTTTGTTAAGAGTCTGTAACACAATTCTCATGGAGGGAAGAAGGTTGTGAAACATCTATCATTTACAAAATAAGTTTGGCTATCTCAAAATTAATTGCTGAGAATAATGAATTCGGCAGAAGCCCAGGAGTGAAGCACATTTTGGGCCCTGTGTGAAGGGTACTGAGGAAAGTGGTGACATAGAAAGTAAGCAAATAAAAGACGAGAAGCAAGAAGAGATGGAGAAGAAAAGGGAGAAAGAAGGGTCTCTGCTCCGAGACTTATTACTGGTGGTGACAGGTCTGGAGGTACAGTAAGACAGTAAAGTCACAAGACCTTCAGGAGGTGCTGGAGTGACGCCCTGACATTGCCACTGGTGTGGATTGGACCTTGTGTGATTAGAGAAAATGACATGAAACATTTCTTGAGAAGACACACGGAAACAGAATAACAATGTAAGCAATTGGAAACAGAGTTCTTTCCTTGACAGAGCTTTAGCCCAGCTAAGATCCAGCTGTCCTAAAGGGTTCCACTTGGTACGTCTGTTAAGGTGAACATTAGTAGAGATCACTGTATTTAGTCCCATTTCCTTTGCTGTGGTAGTAACTATATTTCAATCTCAAAGGAACTTATTTAACTTTTCTTCTGGGAGTTAAAAGGAATCACACTGGCCCCAGTGGGAGCTGTTGAGTATTCCCTGGCATCACAATGCCACTTCCATATGCAAGATTACAAAGGAACAAGACTCAGAGAAATGACTAACGGGCCAAGCTCACGCTTTTGAAAAATGCTTTCTTGATAACAGAATTATATCAACTCCTTCCAAGGGCAGTGTCTTCAATGAGACGACTCTTTCCCACTGACATATATGTCCTCCATTCTCACCAATTTGTAACATCACCGTGGTGAGGACCAAGTTCCTCACACTACAGCTGTAGCAGTCTTTCATCCCTAGTCTCAGCTCTGCTCCTACATTCTTCATCATCCCTCAGGGAATTACGTGAAGTCTGATCATTGTCTTGAGGAAGAATCTTGTTAGGTTGATTTAGTCAGCGTCATTTACCACTTCTAATTTTATACATAAAAGTAATCATCAGGAAACTGAAAAGATGGCTCCGTAGCTAAAAGCACCAAAAAGGAAGGTCCAAACAAGGATGCTTGCGTCACACTTAGAAGGGGATACAAAATAGTCATAGTAGACAGAGAGGGGGAAGTGAAGGAGAGAGAGGAGGGGAAGAAAAATGGGGAGGCAGGACAGGTGCAAGGAGAAACAGAAGAGAGGCACAGTTGGCCAGGAGAATGAATGGAAATCTTCAGCTGCCTGGAATGAGAAAAGCAGAGAATCTCTCAGAAGTTCCAGAGATCTATGATAGTGAAGGCTCCCAGGAGTCAATTCGGGTGACCTTAGCCAAGATGCCCAACAATAAGGACATGAAACCTGAAAGGCCACCTCCTGTAGCCAGACAGAATCCCAGGTGGAAGGACAGAGACACAAACCCAACCATTAAATTTTCAACCTAAAATTTATCCTGTGTAAAAGAAATGCAGGAATGGAACAGAGACTTAGACCAACAAATAGCCAGCCAAACTTGAATCTCATCCCATGGGCAAGCACCAATCCCTGACATTATTAATAATACTCTGTTATGCTTGCAGACAGGAGCATAGCATAACTAACTGTCCTCTGAGAGGTTCTGCCCAGCAATGGAATGAAACAGAAGCAGATAGCAATAGCCAAACATTATATCAAGGTCAGGGACACTTAAGAAAAAGTTGGGGGAAAGACTGAAGGTCCAGAAGTAGATTGGAACCCCAAAGGAAGACCAACAGAGTCAACAAACCGGGACCCTCGGCTGCTCTCAGAATCTGAGCCACCAACCAAAAAACATACAAAGGGCTGGAACGAGGCCTCTGAGCACATATGCTACAGACAAGCAGCTCAGTGTTCATGGCTTCCCTATCTGGCCTCAGTGTGAGAAGATGTGCCTAATCTGGCAGAGACTTGATGTGCCAGGGAGAGAGGATACCCTAGGGGGGACCCACCCTCTCAGAGGAGGAGGAAGTAGAGAGAGGGAATCAGTATGGGGGGGACTTGTAGGGGCACAGCATTTGGAATGTAAATAAATAAACAAATAAATAACATTGTAATAGATGTGATGTAAAATGTTTGAGCTTTTCATGGCCTCAATTCTCTTTCTCTTCCTTTCTAAGTAGGAAATTACTAAATTTGAATTTCCCTTTTTGATTTCCTCCATGTTCCTTTTTAGTCCTTATCTTTGATTCAGTTCCTAAAATTACATTCTCTACCCTTCCTACTTCTAATGACCACAGGCTTGAGTGATTCCAGAAAGAGATAAATGTCTCAATTTTTTTTTCAATGAGGTAGAGAAGAAATCCTACTGAATAAACACATTCGCTTGACTCATAAAGTTGTCATCAATTTTAAACCATATCCATAAAGCTGAGGTTTCCCAGCATCTCCAAGCTGCTCCATATACCTCAGGATTATAAAATTTATGTAGCGAACTGCACAAGAAATGTCCTTCTCCAGCACAAACAGCAGACCATGCTCCCTATCCTTCTCACACTGAGTCACTTGTCATAACACTTCTCATTTACGGGAATCCTCCACTCGGAGCTGAAGTTAATCAATTAGAAAATTTAGCTAATTTTAGAAAGCAACTCATATGTAAGGAGACTGACCCAAGTAATTTATTCTCTACCTTCATGGCTATTTAAAGTATGAAATATTGAAATTGGTATCTGGGGACATAGCTCAATTGGTTGAGTGCTTACCAGTACAATATAAAATTTAGTGTGGTGATCTTAGTGCTTAGAGCTGGAGGCAAGTAGACTGAGTTCAAGGTCGTCCTTAACAACTAAGTGAGTTTGAGGATAATCTGGGTTACTTAAGACAATGTCTAAAACATCTAAAACAAACAAAAATCATGAAATCCTAGAATTTCAACATTTTTCCTTTTGCAGGACTCACTTTGTATATTACAAAATATCATCTGCAAGTAATAAACCACATGTCCTGCTCTTGATTCTCACTCAGTGGAGCACTCTTTCTCTCAACAATATTCTCCTGCACCACTTCTGTCTTGTACAGTATTCATCCACTGGCTCAAACCTCTTCATGTTCACAGACTGAACTCAGAGTTACAATCAGAACAGCAACTTAGAATCCAAGCCTATCAGTGAACTGGAAGTTGAAGAAGGAAGTTTTAGAGAGTGCACCAGCCTACCTGTCAGCCACTACTCCCTACTGATGCTCCCTAGACTGTCATGAATCCCAAACACGAAGTCCGAGTATAAACTTCCAAATTACTTTCCTCCCTCCTTATCTGTTCGCTTAGTATACATTCAACCAACCATGCAAATCTGAGCCCAAAAGAAGAGTGTCCCCAAGACTAAAAACAAAGCATCATTCAGGTGGTCCACAACTGGAAATGTTGGAATAGCAGCCAAAGAAACCAAACTCTGCATCCAACATGTAAGATCAAATACCTACACTAAGAAACACAACAAACATCCTAATTTCACATGTCTGTATCCCATGGCAACAAGACACAAAACAAAACATGAAAAATCAAGACAGTATGAGTGTCCCCAAGACTAAAAACAAAGCATCATTCAGGTGGTCCACAACCTGAAATATTGGGATAGCTGCCAAAAAAAAAAAAAAGAAAGAAAACTCAATCCCCAAAAGATAAGATCAAATATCTATACTAAGAAACACCACAAACATCCTAATTTCAGGATCCCATTGAAAAAAAAAAAAACATAAAAACCAAGACTGTATGCCTCCTGAAGAAACCAGCAAGGACCTTATTGTAATAATTACTGAGAAAAGGCAACTCAACTGAAGCACAAGACAGTTAACTCAACAATTATAAATATTCAAGGAATTTAAAGAAGATATGAATGAAGACTACAAAAACACAAATAGTTGAATGAAGTAGTAAAAAAAATCAGGATAAAAATGTAGTTTAACAAATAGAATCAACAAATAAAAGCTAACTGAAAGTAACTCAAAATTAAGGCCTCACTCAGAAGGTTGGATAAAGTGGAAGAAAAAACATCAGGTCCTGAAGACAAGAAAAGAATAAATGAATCACTACAACAAAGAAAATCTTAAACCTAAAAATCAAAAATAAAGCATACAGAAATCTGGGATACTATGAAAAGACCAAACCAACAAATAATATGTACAGGGGGGGGAAGAAGACCCTAAGTCAATTGCACAGGAAATATTATAACAAGATCATATAACAAAAATTTCCCAGTATAAAGAAAGTAATGTCTCTCAGTGTGCAAGATCCACAGAGAACACCAAACCAACAGGATCCCAAAAGGAATGCCCTCTGAAACATTATAATCAAAGCACTAAATTTTCAGAACAAAGAAAGCATATTAGAATTGGCAAGAGAAAATGAGCGAGTCATATACAAAGGCAGGCCCACTAGAATTTCAGCTGGTTGACATTCATTCTAAAGCCAATAAAAAAAGGCAGGTTCAGAATTAAGTCTTTTAGTTAGGAGGGACGACAGAGGTTCTGTTTAGTCAACAAAATGATGGACTGGGTATTAGGTCTATCTTGTACCTTACTGATACAAGTTGGTATAGTTATGCTCTAATTGTATTCTAAGAAAAAAGTTTTATTTTAACAGGAAAGTGATAGGTAGGAGGAGCTAAGGTGGGAGGAGTAAGGAGAGGAAGATAAGGCGTAAGGAGAGGAAGATAAGGAGTAAGGAGAGGAGGAAAAGGAGAGAAGATGGGGGTGGGGGGGGCACTGAGGTAAAAGTTTGCGTGTCCTTGCCAGTCAAAGATAGTTGATATAGCTAAGTTGGGTATTGGGTTACACTTCTGATTGATATTGAGCATTACCAAACTTATAAAGCCTTTGATTAACATTAAAAAAAATAGTATAAAAGCAAAGAGGAGAAGTGGGGGTGGGATAGGGGTTTTCTAGGGAAGGGAAATGGGGAAAGGGGATGGCATCTGAAATGTAAATACAATATTCAATAAAGATTTTCAAAAAATAAATAAATAAAAAATAAAATATTTCAAAAAATATAAAAGAAAAAAAAAAAGAATTTCAGTTGGTATTCTGAAAGCCAGAAGGCCCTGGACAATGTTCTACAAACTCTGAAAGACCACAGATGCCAGCCTACACTATTATACGCAGCAAAACTATCGGTAGTAATCAAAAAAAATTTCATGATAAAAATAATTTAAGAAATTTATGCCCACCAATCCAATGCAACAGAGTCACCAGGAAGAAAAGTTCAAGGCCCATACATAAATCTATACATCTATGAAGACCTAATTGTTGATAAAGAAGTAAGGGATGCACACTGAAAAAAGAAAAACAATCTGCAACTAATGGTGCTGGCCAAGCTGGATGGCTTAAACAAATGTTCAACATCATTAACCATCAGAGAAAGGCAAATTAAAACTACTTTGAGATTTCATTTAACACCCATCAGAATGGCTAAACTCATTAACAAGTGACAGCTCGTTCAGTCAAGGATGCAGAGTAGTAAGGGAAATATTCAACCATCATCGCTGATAGAAGTGCAAACTTGTACAGACATTATAGAAATCAGCATGGTCATTTCTCAAGAAGATGGAAATTAACCCATCTCAAGAACCACTTATACCATTCTTGGACACATATCCTAATAATACTTCATCCGACTACAGAGACACTTGCTCAACCACGTTTATAGCCTGGGGTGGTCATATATGACTTTAATCCTAGCACTCAGGAGGTAGAGACAGATGGATCTCTGGGAGTTCAAGGCCAGCCTACTTTACAAAGCAAATTCCAAAAAGCCAGGGTTGCTACACACACACACACACACACACACACACACACACACACACAGACGATCTAAATAAAATCACTTAATAATGGGGGAGACTGGGACCCAACTGAACATCTCTTCTCACCAAATGAAGCAAACAATGGTGAGATTTACACAACCAGAGGACAAAGGTAACCATAAATCTCACCCAAGTGCAACCCTTTACAGCTACAACAACAATGTGCCACAGAGATATGCATGACAAATGTGGGAATAACCAAACACATTTTAAAATCAGATTTGAGGCCTGATTCATGATATAAAACATACTTTAAGAACCCGAGACCAAAGAGCTCATAGGTCCAGAAGAGAACACACTACTATCATTCTACCAAATGCATACAGCAATAAAAATATTTCTAATGATGTATTGCTATGCCCATAGATCAGTGTATCACTCTCTCCTCATCAGAGAGCCTTCTTCTTCTTGCAGTAAATGGTAATCAACATAGAAATACAGTACTGACAATACGGAGAATGAGAGATTTCAAATGTTTAGCCCTAATGAGATGTCTATCACACCCTACCGTTCAATGAAATGATTCTAAGAGATAGATAACTTCAATGAAACGACGTTTTTAAAAAACAGGGCAGGTGAATTTATGAACTCAGAGAAACTATTGCACCAGGCACAAGCCCTGGGCAAGCTCAAGCTCAACCAATTCCCAGTACTGATTAAGGAAGTGGGCAAAATTTCCATCCACCCAAGAAACTCATCACAAATGATAGATGCTGAAAGAAAAGAGAAAACTAGCTATCTTAAATGGAATGACATTGGGTATGTCAACCACACTTCAGGGAAGGCTGTGTCCTCAGGATTAGCTTCAAACAAAAGTAGGACTCCATGGCTGGTTGGATGGTTGGTTGGTTGGTTGGTTTGGAATGGGGTGGGGTGGGGTTACGTTGTTTTGCTTTTTTATGGAGAGAAAAGACATGTATTTGGGTTGGTTGGAAGATGAAGTCAGATCTAAGAGGCATTACGGGGAAGAACAAATATCAGAATAAGCTGTGTAACATTGTTGAAGAATGATAAAATATTCAAAAAGAGAATAGAAAATTTAGATAGGAATGGAAAGATGTCTCCATGGTTACTGGCACTTACCTTCCTGCTCGAGGATTGGAGTCAAGTTACTAGTACCCACAATTGAGTGCCTTACAATAGATTGTAACTCCAGCTCCAATAAATCCAAAACCTCTGGCCTCTGAAGGCACTTGTACTGACATGCACAAACTCACACCCAGACGAAGAATACTTAACTAAAATTAATAATAAGTTCTTTTTAAAGTTTAAATAAAATGAAAAAATCAAATTATCTTTCCAAATAAAGATATTTTCATTATAACTTACAAGTTCTTAAGATGTTCTACCTACATCCTTGTATTAGGTAACATGCACAAAATGCCTTATTTGGGGAGATAATCCAGAAGACCTTCACACTATGTTACAATCTTAGCACAATGGATAGAGACCCTTGGTAATATGCCTATCTAAAATGCCATCTGGAGTTCTGTCCAGGGAATGGCTATGGTGATGAGTAGTTAACATGTTCCAAATTGAATAAGTCCAATGCTTTTGAAATACCTATTACATTGTGGATCCATCTTATACACACACCTCAATGGATGAGTCTTTCTGATTTATCTCCAGTGTTGTGGAAATTCACTTCATCACTTTAGTGTTTAATATAATTTAACATAAAAATATACAAAAGTTATAATAAAAATCTATAGAGTAGAACATGAAAGCAAGCAAAATCCCCTGAGTGTCAGAGATCTACAGAGGGTTATTAATAGTCTCTGGAGAAAGAAAACCAATGGAAGTATTCACAAGTGCTGAGAATGGTGGATGCCTACTGTTCTAGCCTTCAGGAGTTTGTGGATGGAGGATGACAAGTTTAAGGCAGCCTGGGCTACACAGTAGATTTTAGACTAGCAAGGAGTATAGAGTGAGTGCCTGTCTCCCAAAACTGAATATGTAATTCTAAGAGGAGATTTCCTGTACTGCTTGAGAAGGACAGAGGCTGCCTATTTTCAGGCAAGTAGTTTCTCCTTGGTTCACTGACCCACATGCCAATCATCTATGGACAGTCATACAAGCGTATCTAAAAATTCTTAATCCAGTCAAGCTGGCACCCAAAACTAACTCTCACAAAAGATGGGCCAAGGTGAATGGCACGTAGGGAGAACAGAGCCTACAGAGGAAGGGTCACAGCAGAAGCACTAACACTCAGGAAAGGAAAAACCACCAGCAATCAGGGAATTATTATTATAAATTAAGAACACTGGCCCAAATAATGTGTTCACCATCATTCATTGGGAGAATCTTGTTCCTTAAGGATCTATGCTTAACTTCTTAATGACAGAAATATCCAAAAGAACCGAGGGTTTATGTAAGCATTTTGATTCTGTATGCTTGCCTGGAAGAAAAAAAAAAAATCACATTTTGTGATCAAGTTTATGAGCTGGGTCTTATGTAGTTTTCATGCACGAAGAAAGATCATTTCTCTTTTTTTTTTATTTTGTCTTTGTTAAAATCACAGGGCTCTCAAGAGTCAGTCATGGACAGAGAAAAGTTTCCGAAGGCCTACCCTCACTGCTGACAGATCTCATCCTAATAAAGTCACGGAGAGGGAGAGGGTTAACTGTTTTCTTCAGTTGTGTATTCACTGATGATCCGACCAGGGTCATGCACGTTTCCCATCAAATGATAACCTAAACGGTCACAAAGCAAAACCAGGAGGCAGGAGTCTGGGAAAGAGTCTGGTGGATGTAGAGGAGACAATGACAGGGGTGAAAGAAGCATAAGAGAGGTGAGCAGGAAGAGAGTAATTAGAATACTTTATGAACGTGCATGAAATTGTCAAATAAATAAAATATGTTTTTTAAAGCAACAAAAATCCCTACAAGTATCTCTTGTTTTACTCTCATGTAGAATCTAGGGTACAAGAAATGACAAAATGGGATGTCAGCACAAAAAAGCAAAAGGACACAGAAGGGAGTGAGAAGCACTCAGAAAGTGGACACATACATGCATACGTATGTACATACATGTGTGCATGCATGTGTATGAAAATGTCACATTTTTATAAAATCAATGTGCTAATAAAAATATAAAATAAATAGATGAAAACCCTTAACCAAAATGTATCTAAGTTCTTCATTTCTCTTTGATACCTGATATCCATACTTAGAAGATATTTTTTAAAAAGTAAAATGAAAAATGTTTTTTCTGTGTTGAAATTTGACCGCTACAACCAAAATGTTGCTCTTAAATTCGGACATTCTCCAGAACTCCAACAGCAGAGGAAAACCACTTCAAGATCAAGCATATGATACTGTCTAAAGTTAAAAAGTTTCTGCACAGTAAATGAACCTATCAGCAGAATAAACAGAGAACTACAGAATGAGGAAAATGTTTACCAGCTATATCTCAGACAGAGGGTTGATATCCACAGTATATAAAGATTAAATATCAAAAACTATTACCACTTACTTTCAAAAGAAGAAACACAAATGTGTGTGTGTACTGAGTCAGTGATCAATATCCTTAATCGTCCTAGAAATACAAAGAAGAGCCACTTGTAAGATTCTATCTTACTCCAGCCCAAAAAACAAATGATAACAAATGGGTGATGCGTTGGGAGGAAAGCAGCCTTATTCACTGCTGGGGGTAGTGTAAACTAGTCTGCTATTATGAAAATCACTGTGGATATTTCTCAAAATCTTAAAATAAAACTAATATCATTCCCAGTATATCATTACAGGGAATGAGCCCAAAGGACTCTATGTCTTACCACAAAAGTATGTGCAAGACTAGCTTTACTGCTCCCTTATTCATAAGAGGAAGGAAATAGAACCAGTTTAGGTATCTATCAACAGATGAATGGATAATGGAAATGTAGTTATACAATAAAATTTTAATTTTAAGCAAAAAGGAAATTTTCTGGAAAGTTTATGGAACTACTTTCTCAAGTAAGGACCTTGCTCATGTTTGTATGTATGTAAATAAAAGGGTATGCAAATGGCTTCCGGCTGTGAAAGGAAGGAAACCATGAAAGCATCAAGCACTGTGGAAGTGAGGGAGAGCAACAGGGTAAAGGTACCACAAGCGTAGGAAAGGAAGGATAAGCAAACAAAAACAACAACCCAAAACAACAAACAAACAAACAACAGAACACCATAATGAGCCAGTACTCATTATGGTATGTAGACTTTAATCCCAGTACTCAAGAGCCAAGGTAAGTGGATCTCTGAGTTCAAGGCTGGCCTGAGCTACAGATTGAGTTCCAGAATGGATTGGGCTACACAGAGAAACTCTGTCTCAAAAAAAGAAAAGAGGAAGAGGAAGAGGAAGAGGAGAGAAAAACATGATACTTTATATGGTAATACAAAATAATTTTTTAATGACATGGTTCTAGGCCAAATAAGTAGGTTTGAATTCTGAATAATACAGTCAAGAGTTATGAGAACTGCGGTCATTTTTCTTTCCTTTACTTACTGAAAACTTTGTGATGATGTGAATAAGTTGCTCCTTCTCATCCTGTAGTGAAATGTAAAGCATTGTAACTATAATAGATTAACTGATATGTAAATAATTTAAAATTTTTGCCTAATTTATCTAATATCACTTTATACAAATTTGTAGAGCAACAGGGTAAGATTTGAATTATAAGTCTCTGGGGTTTAGGGGAAGAGTCAGTAAATAAAATTACAATACAATTACACATTTGTTTCTCCAGCATGCTAGTTTATATTGATTAATCCAATTCCACCACAGACTTCACAGAAAGATACTTTTTACAAATAAATGCTACAATAAAATTCATGCCTTATTTTTGACTCATGGCCTCAACCTAGAAACTTCACTCCTCGCTCCTCCCCACCCCGCCCCAGCAGCTTGTAAGCTTTAAATACAAGGATCTCCGAATCCAAAAATGTCAAAAGATTATTTTTGTATGTTGGAAGATTCAATCCATGCCTCTTAAAAAACGTAGAACTTGTTTGCCTCTAACGCTGAGCGCATTTTGGAAAGGCTTCGTGTTAGCTACAAATAACCGTGTTTCCCCCTAGCAACCCGGCTCTGTTTGAGCACAAGCTTTTGAAGACTTTCTTTCACTGACTTTCCCCTCCTTCTTTGCACCCACCAAACACCCTGGCATCACAGTTTTAGGAAGAGACGGAGGGAGAGGAGCGAGGGGATGGTGACAGGGGAGGAAGAGAGGGAGGCAGGAAGCTTTAAAGTTCAGATAGTGCCATGTTCCCTGGAAGAAAAGCACGTACATTTTTTTTTTTTACTTGCTTAGCAGGTATGCTCGGCAGTGGTGTCATCACTAAGAAACAAGTTTACTGGTTATAAAGACTCCAGTGACCTCCTTGTCCTTGTGTACTCTTTCTGCATGTGAAGAGAGGGGAAGATTATTTGAGAATGAACCAACTCTAAGTCTCTTGTCAATATGTTGTTATAGCAACCAACGTTTTTGGTATCCAAAAAAAGACAGATGTCTTTATTTCAATCAATGTGCAGTACATAGGGAAGGAAAATGTAAAGGGCCAATAATATTCATCATTTGATTATTTTAAAATGTGAACGGCCCTAATCTGGCTCTGAGCCACCGTTCTGGCATCCTCTGATGGGTAGTCAAGGCTTCAATATTGGACTATTTCATGTCCATTAATTCAGTAACTATACCAAATGCTGTCTTACAACCTTTGGCTGAACGTGTTCACTGACAGAGCAGTGACTGCCTTCTATAATGACGCTCATCCCATTCTGTAGCATATTAACAAAGACAGAGTTTAGCTATTTTAAAATAGGAGTTCACTGTAGCCAAAGGGATGGAAAAGTGAGAACTAGGAAAGGACCCAGAAGTAGCCTGTAGTTGTAGGCTCAGTGTGTTCAGGAGGTTGTCCATACCCAGTATGCTCCATGCTGTGAATCTGATGACACAACACTGTGAGCAAAGACAATATAATGTTTCGATATCTAAATGCTACAGGAAGACTAAAAAAAAGAGATTTTTAAAAAGTGTCCTTGCACTGCCAGTGTCCTTGCCTCAGTCTTGGAAGTGATGGGATTAGTCTTGCATGCCACCCAGATTATGAAAGACTCGACTAGATGATACCTTGAGTGAAGACAGTTAACAATATGAAAACAAGACTTTTACTATTTCATTTTGCTACTGGTTTAGTTTTTGCACATGATAGGCTACCTGACTTTAACCTTTGGGTGAACGTGTAGGTCTCTAGAGTGCCCTGATTCTCTTTAATATCTGTGCCCAGGTTAGGTAGAATTGGTAAATATTCTGTCACAATCATCCTGTCTTGGCCTCTATTTCTCTGTAAGAATGGGATAAGCATTCTCTTCAACTCAGTCATGTACAACCGTTAGTACCAGAATGAATAACCTTTTCCCTACAACATATATTATAAGGACACTAAGACAATGAAATAACTAGTTTCATTACACTGACAGTGACTTCAGCTAACAGTCTCTCAAACAGGTGACACTGCCTGAGAACAAATGCCCATCACGGGTGAAGACTTGGGAAGACTCATTGACGTGTATTAGCATTTTCATGTAGCTCAGTTCCTTGATTTCATTATGTAAAATTTCAATATAATACAAATTTACTGATATAATATTGGTGAAAATACTTTTGATTTTCCCTTGTGTTTCCTAAGGGGTAGCTTCAGATTGGATATGAATTGTAGGTGTAACACGGCAGCTGCCTGTGGTACACTGCAGGATTAAAGGTGTGACCGTGAGCTCTGGAGTCACACCCGTGAGGTCAAACAATACAACTGACCAGCTCTGCACAGGAGAACATGTTTCTTAGGAATGTTTTCTTGGAGAAGTAGTTTATCCACATAAAAGGGATGTTACTCTCGACCAGAATATCTGAATATTCACTTACTATTTTATAATTGATTATACATAATAAATTAGAAACGGTATGGCAATGCACACCATGTATATAGCCTCAGAGTTCATGACCCTAGCCGTATAGTTTTGAAATGTTGGAATGTATCCGCTTTTTTATGGAAATAATTACAATTTGGCTATATTTTATCACATATGGTATACTTAAAGAGTTAAGCAATATGAGTCACCTGCTTTATATTATCCTTGTATTACTTAGAACACAAAATATTTAACACATCATATTTTGTTCTGACTACTGAAGAGCTCGGCCTACCATGTTACTGCTGTAAGCCAGGGGTGCTCCATGAGAGCTCCAGAGGCCCCTTGGGAACGCCTCACATTGACATGGTATTCTACATTGCCAGATTCTACATTTGGATATGTATGATTTTGCTGCAAAAAAATGTCGAAGTCCATGCAGCCAAGCCATTCTTCTGGCTGCCCATCAGAGACTCTGTAGATTATGAGTTTCTATTCTAGGGTTGGAACTGTTTACCTTTTAAAGAATAGAAGAAAAGAAACTCAAGCTGCCTTTCAGACTACTACTTTTGAGAGGAGATTCTATCTATATGGGAGACCTTCAGCAAAACAGCTGATGAACTAGCAAACATTTACAACATGCAAAGAGGCATATTATCTCTCCTTCATAAAAATAGCATTGTCTTTCAGCAGAGTCCAATAAAAGCCTTTTCTATTGGTCAGAATTGCCTCAAGACAGAGTCATCGAGACATTTCTCTTGAAGAAACAAATTGAATTATTACCACTATTACCTTAGTTGCTTTTATAACTGAATAAAAACATGTGAAAGATAACTGGGTTACTTGGTTTGAATTTGTCAGAAGATTTCAACATTACTACATGTGTATGTGCGTGAACATATGTGTTCATACATGTGTGTGTTCATATATATGTGCATATAGGCATACAGAGGTCAAAGGTCAACCTTGTGTGTTGTTCCTCAGGTGCTGTCCACAATCATTTTTGAGAAAAGTTCTCTCCCTGGAATCTTGGATCATCAATTAAGCTAGGTTAGCTGGCCAGCAATCCCAAGAGATCCACGTGTCCACCTCCCAGACACTAGAATTACAGTGTGTGCCACCACATCTGGCTTTTTTGTATATTTGTAAATCAAGCATCGTCCTCTTGTTTGCAAGGTAAAACTTTACTGACTGAACTGTCTCCTCATTTCCTAAATCTCCTTATTTTTCAAGAATCATTTCACATTATTCTGTAAAATCTATGTGGTCAAATTTCCCTAACTGTGAAAATGCAAACCTACTTTTTCTTGTTGCACTACATTCAGCGAAGGGATGTTTTTACATAAAAATAAGCGTGGGGGACTGGGAAGCAGACAGAAGGCAGAAAAGCAGTGAAACGCATCAGAACCGGAAAACAAACAGGAGCCAGTCCCTGGCGTGGCCTTTTCACTGCGTGTAAACTAGACTTTGTGCATAAGAAAGTGGCTATGGCTGGGCCGTGGCGGCGCACGCCTTTAGCATGGACCTTGAGCATGGATGACAAGAAAGTTGTTGAAGCATTCTATATTTTTTGGAGAAAGGGGGAGCTACTGTCAGGACATATGTTATAAGAGAAGAATAAATCATTTTTAAAAAGCACAGTAAAACAAAGTGTAAAAACATCAATAAAACAGTAATAGTTTAGTAGAAAAGGGTTAATTTGACAACCAGAGGGGAGCTGTCATCTAAAGTCATTGATTAACAAGGGAACGTTCTACTTTGAGTTACTCAATGTTAAAAAACCGAAGGCAAGGCATTCTACCAATTCCGCTCTCTTCAGGTTTCAGAACTATAAAATACCTGTGGAAATTAAAGCAGCAAACACTAGGTTATTGTTATTTCCAGTTTTCACAGGAAGTTTTGCAATTAAATGCCATTTCTTTACAGGAAAGGCAAGCTAAATTTAAACAACTTTAATGTCTCATACTTTCATGTTTCTTAAAGAAAAATGTGTTATAATTCATAAACACGTTACGAACACTTTACATTGCTTTCTTAAGTGCACACAGCACTTTCTAAGGTGAATATGCTGCAATTTCAAAAATAATTTTCTGCACTATAAATGTGGAATTGAACATTTCAAGCACATATATAAGTCATAAAAATAAAAGTAGTGTAAGATGGGCAGAACGGAATTCTCAGCATTACCGGAAGTCCTACTGGCAGAAGCACAGTGTACTTCAAGTGACAATGGCACATTATCACTGCTGACTTAGTCTCACTTCTTTAAAATTGCTCTACATGTAACATCAAAGTCTTCTAATGTCTTTAAAGTTTAATCCAATTTTTTCTTTTTCGTTAAGTTGCATTTTGAAACAAGAAGTGGAAAAATGTAGATGAACTTCAAATTTTTTATATATCACTTTAGAATGTATAACTGATAGTTAAACAGGCAGAAAAAGACAGATAAATGATAGGTAGATGGTAGATAGACAGACAGACAGACAGACTAGACATAATGTTGAAATTAAAAGTAATATATTTTAGATGTTGACTTTGACATTCCTGGTAAGTCCTTTTAGTGTATTCATTCCCAATATTCTCTCTGATAAAGCTGCATATTTTAACTAGATCAAATGAACCCCCTAACCTGTTACTCATTATCAATTAAGGAACAGAGATTTTTGAATAATAACAACTAAACCCCAAATGTTAGTATTAATTAATTGGGAGTTGTGTTAATTTCCTTCATAATATCCTTCTTGGTTTTTACCTTATTTTTTGTTAAAACAATCATTTGAACTACGTAAATAAATCCACATTTAAATTGAATAAGTATCATATGACTTCAAACACAGAACCTAGCATACCTAATAGATGATACGGAAATAAGTATTTGGGAAGGCACAGAGTGATTCTTGGGAAACCTGCCTACAACATGATAATCTACTTAGTGTGATCACCATCTTCACGGAGACTGAGCTTGTTATTCCTTCATCTGTTCCCTTAAATCCTCTTCCACCTGTTCTTCGCAGACACAGAGAAATGAGCTTGCAAACCCATGTCCATACACATGCACACATCACATATGCAAATATTAAAGTCTAATCATGAATAGTCACATCCTAGGGACTGCACAAATTACAGTGGTTTAAAAGACATAAATGGATAGTTTCATTTCATAAAATGTTTTTAAATTGAGAACACAAAAATTCAATTAAAATGTAAAGTTTCAGGCAATATACAAAAATGGTATGATCTGACCCAAAATTTCTCAACAGTTCCTTTAATCCTAATCTAAACTTCCTTAGTACTGCTAGTCAAACTCTAATCATCTGGTTCAGATCTTCTCCAAGGTTCTCCCTGCCCATACTCTGCCCGACCATTTTCTGACAAAGAACCTAGGTTGTCATATAACTAACTCCGCACCCCTTAAGTATGCATTCCTCATCTGTTGCGTCAGGATACTTCACATGCCAATAGTCCATGAGGTATCCCACCTGTATTTGTAAACACCAGTGCATATAGATCTAAACTACTTTTCAAAACTAGAGCAGACTCTACACAGTCATCTTGAACTTCTTTTAAGGTCTTCAGTTGGATGTGCTTCCCAGTAGCAACTCCCATAGTCCACAAACACAGATCAAGGATGCATAGGCGAGCAAGAAGATCTTGAAACTGTTGATATAGCAACACTAACAACAGGCATATGCTGCATCCCCATGCTGTGTAGAATCTAGCAATAAAAGCAGACATGTCTACTTTCAGAATTATTTTTAAGTAATTGCATGAGGATGAGTGAACAAACTATACGAAAGAAGATACAAACTGGTACGAAACATAAGAGTAAACGTGTTTGTTTCATTACATGGAGGAAACTTCTAAAAGCCCACGATTTTAAGGTGATGAGTTTGTGTGTGACATCATCACAATGCTTCATATAAATCAGAAGCACTGAAATATTTAACAAATAATAAATAACATGTAGTTCTTCAGTTTATGATAATGAAGTAGACAGAATGCGTGGGGTTTTCATTCTAATGGCAATGATGAATGCCAATGAAAGATTCCTACAGAACTTCACTGTGCTTCCTCTATTTCAGTCTTACTGGTGTTCTTCACAAAGTTTACAAGTTATGTAGAGATCAAGTTATGATGCTTAGCTGTCATCAGTCATTGTTCAGTGACTTCAGGACTAGTCTGCTCTGCAACAACAAAGAAACCAATGAGCAAACAGGCTTGACAAATGCACTTAAAGTATTAACATTATTACAACAGGAGACTGAGTCATGCTAATTAAACAAACAGCATAAATGTCCCCACTGTTTGGCTAAGCACTAAAGAGAAGCCTCTTTGTTCTTAACAGTCTGGACCAGAAAGACCATCCAAAAGGCGTGTGGCTACCAAGACATCGCATTGGATACCGTGATCTTCAATGTGCTCCAATTTCATCTTGATTAAATCAACTGAAATTCATATTTTGCCTTCCTTTTAAGATAACAAATCTGGTACAAATATTTATTTTGGTCATATTTATACAGTCCGGTAGAATTTAAAGACATTGTGATTTATAATTTCTGCTAATATAAAACTAGGGCTCAAATGATCATGACACCGTCCCAGCAGATGGAAAGAGTAATTTAGCCAGCAGACTAGTAATAATTTGATTCCCAAATCCAATGACTCAAAATATGAATGTGTTCACTGAGAAATTACAGGTGAATTGAAGGAGCTTGAAGCCCTGGTAACAGCTATTTTCAAAAGCATGTTTCTCTCCCTCCTCCAAAACACTTCTCAGATTTTTCCATATATTTTATCCTTAAATTTAAGCACTCCCATCTGGACTGTATCCAGAAGATCAGACTCTGTCTTCTCAAAATGTTTTTCTAGTGCTAAAGTTAGTGGTAAGTCTTTATTTTTATTGTTTGTGGTGCTAGCATTCAAACCCAGAACCTTGAAACATTTTATCGGTGAGTTGTTTGTTCAGCTCACTGATAAGGTGTGGAGAAAGTGGAGAAAAAAAACATTATATATTGTTGGTAGGACTGTAGACTCATCTAGTCACTGTATAAATCAGTGTAGTGGTACCTTGGAATTTCAGATTACAACTTTCATATGACCAGGCTATATTGTTTCTAGGTGTTTCTCAAAGAATCAGAATGTATACACAATGAAGAAACGCGTATATCTATCCATCTTTACTCAAATTACAGAACTGACCTAGGTACCTATCAATGAGTGCCTAGTGAAGTACATGTGTTTGCAGGAAATGATCAGAACACAATTGTGGGAAACAAAATGAGCTGATTTAGAAGGGCAGGTGTGTGTTCTTTCATACACATAATCTGGAGGAAAAGAGACATGAAATCAAAAGAGGAACTACAGGGAAAGGAGGAGGATCAGGCAGAGGACAGAGGCTTAGGAGCAGGCTAGGAGAGGGTGAGGAACTGGACACGCATGCGTGAAAGCATGCAATGCAGATGCTCCTATGCCTCAGCAATCCTGCTCCTAAACACATAAGAGAAGACTGTTCGTTTTTGAAAGACAGAGGTAGTTTGTTTTCTTAAGAAGACAATAAGTCATTTATGACTTAATCCATTCTACAAACTTATCAACTGACCAATTTTCACAGCACTTGATGTGTTAATGGTTAATAAAATTTTAGTCAACATACTTTAAATAGTTTTGAAATTTTTCATAACAGTGTTTCTTTGGTATGCACAAGATATTTGCAGTATCTTAATGGAGAACAATTACCAGGATATCTGCCTACGCTTGAGTGTGCCCACCATTTCTTTAAGGACATCTAGATTAAATATAAGCAGGGGCAAAATTCTATCCCAGTAGCTACCACCGAGCTGTCTGCATGGCAAAGGGCTCCATCCACTTGAAAAGTACACACATTTTTCTTCTTTTCTTCATAGTTTTTTTTTTAATTTTTATTTATTTACAATTATCCAGTCGACCCTCTACTGGTACCACCTCCCACAGTTCTTCATCCCATTCCTCCTCCCCGTTCCCAAGAAGGTGCTCCCCCAACCCCACCAGGACTCCTCCTTTCCTGGGGCCTCAATTCTCTAGAGGATTAGGTGCATCTTCTCCCACTGAGGCCAAACCAGGCAGTCCTCAACTATATATGTGTCGGGGGCCTTGGACCAACTTGGTTGTTTCCGGGTTCTGGTTATTACATATAAGGCCACTATAAGCATCATGGAGCACATGTCCCTCTGTTATGGTAGGGCATCTTTTGGGCATATGCCCAAGAGTGTTATAGCTGAGTCTTCAGATAGGTCTATTTCCAATTTTCTGAAGAACCACCAGATTGATTTCCAAAGTGATTCTACCAGTTTCAATGGGGCAATGGAGGAGTGTTCCTCTTTCTCCTTGATGGCATCTGCTGTCATCTGAGTTTTTGATCTTAGCCATTCTGATTAATCTGAGGTGATATCTCAGGGTCATTTTGATATGCATTTCCCTGATGACTAAGGATTTTATGAGGCCCCCAACACATATACAGCAGAGGACTGCCGGGTCTGGGTTCAGTCAGAGAAGATACACCTAACCCTCAAGAGACTGGAGGCCTCAGAGAGTTTAGATGTCTGGTGAGGTAGGGGTTGGGGGGTTGTGGAGGAATGTCCTCATGAAGACAGAGGGCGGAGAGGAGGTGTGGGATGTGGATATTCGGAGGGTAGACTGGGAGGGGAATAAAATCTGGAGTGTAAACAAACAAACAAACAAATAAAAGATTTAAAAAAAAAAAAACATTTAAAGTGCTTCTTGGCCATTCGAGATTCCTCTGTTGTGAAAAGAATTATTAAACTATGTAAGAAGTACTATTAAGTGATCAAGTGTGCATTGTGGGAATTGCATGAGAGGAAAGGAGGAGGGACTTGGCCAAACCTAAATGAAATGACAGCTGAAAAATCCCCAGGCCTTCAGTTGGATATGAACAAGTACACACACACACACTACACTATAGGAAACAATTTCAAAAGAAGTCATGAAAGTCTAAAGACAGTTGCTCATTTATATGCCACTACACTGACAGCAGATTTCTATACAGAGATCTCACCAACCGTAAGACAATTTGAGATGACATACTGAAACTGAAAGGAAAGACAACAGACAACAAACAACACTGCCAAGAACTCTGTATTCAGGAAACAAGACTTTGTAACCTAAAGAGAAATAAAGTATTTTGTCAAATAATCAGAAACTGGCAGAACCCATCACCAGAAGGGCCCTACACCAAAGACACAGGGATAATTACTACTATTGTAAAAGCAGACATCAGTGCACATACTGCAGAACGGATGCCAAAAAGAGGAAGACAATCTAACTACAAAAATAAATAACAAAGATGGAAAGAACTAAAGAAAATGAAAAAAATCAGAAATTTTTCTAACAAAAAAAAATAGTTTTCTACAAACAAAATATAATTAGGATATTCGTACAAATCGATAAGTTTGATTGCAAATGGATTGAATTTATCACAGAAAAGACAAAAACCAGATAGTAAAGGAAAACCCTAAGACTCAACCTACTTCTCTTATAACATATTAGAAATTACCTTAAAGAAGATAAGAGGAATCTGTGAGTAAACGACATGCTATGCTGACAGAAAACTGAAGTAAACAGGAGAAGAATAAATAAGGAAAAGAACAGAATCAGAAACCATGACCATAAGTACAGATTAGAAGTTTATAAAAAGATTAGTGAAAACCATGTCACAATTAAAAATACATATACAACTAGTTAACTACATATATAAAATATTATTGGAGTAAAGATAGAGACATTCTCCAGGACAGTAATACTTGAGACTTCAATATCACACTCTTCCATGGTTTGTATAGACAGAAAATCAATGCCTGAGTTGAACCACACTACAGAGCAAAGAAGCCTATGCTGCATTTAAAGAACATTTCATCCAACAGCAACAAATGTACTCTCTTCCCACTGGTGCATGGTACGTGATCCAGAACAGATCCAAGGTTAAGGCTTCATTGAGTTCACTTTCAAAATTAAAAATACAAATCAGAACATGAATCTCCTCAGGCTACCATAGAATAAGACAGTAAATTAACATGAAGAACAGTGGGGAAATGTACAAATGTATGAAAGAAATAAAAAGAAGTTCTTGAAAAATGTAAACATCAGAATGTAGTATTCATCTTGATCAGATTATTATTTATTTTGAGCTGAAAAAGACTTGGTCATTTGTCTAACCTAAATCCATATCTCTCTTTTAAACCAAAGCTAATATTAGGTAATATTCATCACCTTGTTCTGAAATCTGCAGTGTAAATACATACACGTTGCACATTAGCATAGAAAAAGAAGGAACAATTTCTTGTGGTTCCCCCATTCCCTGGCTAAGGAACCTGGTGGGAAGTATTAGAGAATGCAGTGAGCTACTGTGAAAGCGTAAACCGAGTGAGATGACACCTTGAATTGGGCTTACTATGAAGTAGTGATGACTAGATAAAGATACTGTCAAAGGCGTACACTGACTGACAACTACTGAATCATGATCTTATCTACCAAGACACGGATAACAAAGCACTGTGTACTGCAAACAGGCTATACTGCATGCTTTCGGAGCCAGTGTCTTTTCAATAATAGAAGCGTGACAAATCAGACACTGTCCAAAGAATCTGGGAAGAAGAGTGCATTCACTGTCGCTTTCTTCCTAACATCAAGCCTTATTTTAAAATCTTCTGTTTCTAGATTAAATTATAGAAGTCCATTTCAATATTGCTTTATCCTTTTTCAATAATTATTACCAAGCAAAATGTCACTCTATAAAACCTACATCAATAAAGATTTACTCTGAAGTATGTGAAATATGTAGGACGATGCAATACTGAGTGCTGTAAAGTATGATTGACAGGAAGCATAAATCCTCAGTCTTTTTAGAAGACGAGCTAACATGCATAAATTAATTAAGTTTTAAAGGAAACAATTGAGAATGAAACCTTGATTATTAGAAAGGTATTCTCTTCTTGACTGCTAAGAAGGTCATTGTAATTTAACAATAAAATAATATTTACTTTACTTTGAGGACATAGGAAATATGACCTGAAGTATAAGGTGCATGTCACTGATTCTTAATATTTATCGACTTGCACAAGCTCTGTTTTCTCCTCTCGACATTTACTAAGCAAAATTGTTGTGTTTGGAATTGATTTTGCTGTCTCAGACACATTAGGGTTGAGAAGCTTCTTGGTTTTTATTTGAATGAACAGTTTCCTAGTTAGACACATTGGACTTGGGCTTGGATCAATTAAAAAAAAAAGAAGATCTATGGTGTCTCTTTCCATTTAGAGCTCACAAAACAAAGTTAAATTCCATTTATCTTTTCACTTGCCACTGCAGGATCGTTAGCAATGTAGTTCTGATCTGACTGAAGAAACTGAGAACTTGGCAACAAAAAAAATAGGAATTCTCTATTTACCATGTTTGCACCCCTGATACTCAGTTCCTCTGGGTGTGCCTGCAAACTGCCAACTTTCAGCTACGTGTCTCACAGCTGTTCTGTGAGAGCACGGGTCCTCCCTCATCAAGGGTTTCAGGAAATAATGCAGAATCTTACAAGGAAAACACTTGCGTTACCTGCAAAAAAAGGCAGCTTGATTAAATTTAAATAATTTTGAGTGGGCTAAGTCAAGATGTTCTTTTCACAATTTTTAATGATGGCATTTAAAGTGAAAAAGATTTAGAAAATAAAATATGATGAACATATAAACAAACTACTTTTAAGATATCTATACGATTTTATAGATTCTAATAGTAGAATCATGCCTATAGTCACACTAACTGAAATGTACTAAATCTTGTCCAGTGTGACCCACGATTTCCTTTTATGTGACACAGTCAACCTAAAAATAACTAGTCTTAAATTATCAGTTGCCAATAAAAACACTGCTATGATCAGTTAAATTTTTCACTCCCCCAAAAAAGCAGAAAGTGTCTGTCAGTTACTGAGTCCAACTGCGACTGCATACCTTAAATAGTAACATGTCCTACTTTTTCACTTGCGAACTTATTGAATGTTATCAGAGGTGTATCCGATGAGTTAATTTACTATTTCTGTCACAAGTTACTTTCAAATTTTCTTTTAGTGATATAATAAAAATAATATAAAATGCTCATAAGACAAAAAAAAAAAACAGCAAAAAGGGCAAGGAAATGTGGACACAATGTTAAAAGAGCAGTTCATCAATAAGAGAGAGTTAGTGAACACTGGATCAATTTGTAGAAGATGGGATCAAGAATTTGTAGAAGTAATAAGAAGGTCAAAGTGAGTTAAGTTACTACAAACATTATCCTCCTAGCCACACAGCATGGGCCAATCAATGGAGAGAACAATCTCAGGTTTCCACCTGTACATCCTTACTATTCCAACGAGGAATAAAGACAAAGGTCAAGTATTTAATGTGGCCTCTGTTTGGAAAACAAGCGGATGATGGATACTGATAATACAATTTATGACTTGGACTGAATTAAGGGGAAATATTTGAGGGCTGTCTATTACTAACCATTTTCTATGAGTTGAAGTAATATACCAAAAAGTCAAACTATGCCTATCAGATAGATTTTCTACAGTATATTGATATCTATGAAGAGGTGAAAGATTACAAGTATGAAAACACAAAAGTTTTGGCTAAAGGCTAAAATTAATTAACCGCTTTCTCCATACTAAATTATTCTAACACTGCTAACATAAATCAAAAAAATAACAGATCATAAGATTAGTATGATAAAAATAGATCAAGTAGTGACAATTTCTCATTTGGCAAATATGTGTTTATACAGATGGGCCAATGCATTTAAGGTACAAAACTCATGTATTTGTGTGCATGCGTGTGCATGCGTGTGCATGCGTGTGTGTGCGTGCGTGTGTGTGTGTGTGTGTGTGTGTGTGTGTGTGTGTATGTTATGATTCAAAAGGCTAAACGAAAATATTATGGCCTATGCTACATATCTCTACCCTCTCAAATTGCCACCCCATTGACATGGATCAGGTAATGCAGTTTGTTGAGCCAAGTCGGCGGTTTGCAAAGAATTCAATTCAGCTGGTTAAAAGGTACACCAAACTCGATAGAAAAGAATTCCAGAAGATGGCCATGGCCACAGCGATAGGATTTGCTAGCATGGGATTCACTGGCTTCTCTGTGAAACTGATCCCTATGCCTACTGAGAACATTACTGTGGGGCTGGGTCCTTTCTCATCATGGGACGAGTGAACCAATGAGCATGTGACAAGTTCATGAAGTAAAGCATTGCCTGTAAATAAATTATGTAATTTTATAGGAGACAAATCATCTCAGAGCTTTGTGTTCATTCATGTCTTAAAACAAATACACCATAAATATTCCATGGTGACTGTTTCAGAGAAGTAAAATATTATAAATATTTGAGGCAAATTGTTCACAGATTTGGCGGTATTTGCAAATATATATCTATAATGTTCTTTATAAGTTTTTCTGCTTCTATGACTTTTTCTAAAGAATCCTTTGGAAATCCAAGTCTTTTACAACCACCTTGAATCGTGAACATCACAGAAACAAGCTCCTAGCAGCAGGTGCTGGTACCTTCACAGCTGTTCTCTCTCTTACAGCACCTCGGGATGTGGTGTTGGGCAACACACCAGTCTGGGAAATAGCTCTTACTTCCTGTGATATTAACACTGATTCTAAAGACAAGAACAGATGTTCAACCAGAAAAAAAAATTATTCAGGCGTAGGTGTATGTTTCCTCTGGTGTTTCCATTTACTCTGACCTTCGCAACAGACAGATGTAGCTTGCTCCCAACAGAAACACTGGCTCCAAGCTTTTAAGAGTACAAGCTCACGAGTCAAGAACCTTGCTCAAGGATTCCTTCACTAAAAGACACAAGCCATTAAGCAGCCTAGCCCATACACTTTTCCTTGCTCAGTTTGGTGCATGCTGGCCATCCCTGCTCAGTAAAAAATTAAGTCTTATTCATTTGTAGCACAAAATCTACTGTAATGACAGAGATAATGGTGAGAGGTTTCTCATCTTCTCCCATTTATTATCCATCTTATTTCATGATAGCTTGACAGTAAAGACATGCTATTAACAAATACTTGGGACCATCCAACACAGGGGACAACAAGAACACCAGAACTGTACAACTAAATAAATGGTATCTTCTAATGACTACTTCTCCATGTTTAAGTAAGTAATTACAGGATGTGAGCTTCGGTATCATTCTTTGAAAGTTCTTTGTGGGGTAGCACCTATGATATTATTGAAAGAGTTTGCTGAACTTAGTACTGGCTCACGTTCCCCAACAGAAGTGTTGTTTTCATCTTTAATATCTTATAATTACTTGAACATAAGACACTTCAGCTTAGCTTTGATTACAAAACTGTAAATGTCCACAGAACTAAAGAATTCACCATTGTTGCTAAATACATCTTTAAACAGCAAGTAACAAGTAACATTTAACGATTACTTATCTCAAGTGCTGTCCTTACTCATAAAGCACTAGACAGCAAATACCCCCTCTCCTCTCCTTTCCTCTCCCTTTCCCTCCCCCCCCCCACACACACCACATCTGGTAGAAACAATTTATTATCATATTATACAGTCTAGAGTTTTGATTGGGAGGGGGCACATAAACTAAAGAAAGCCTTTTAGTGTCATTTAGTTGTTGTTAGGTCCCAATAGGACAATTAATTAATACCAATTAATAATTGTATTTCTCAGAAAGCAGTGAAATAATATTGGAAAATACTTAATAGGCTGTAGCTATATATTCCTTCAGAAAAGTGTAAGGCATTACACATAAAGCATTATATTGAAACTATAAATACTATCAAAGATAAAAGGCAAGAGGCACAATTTAAACAAACAATCTTTCTGTCTGAATTAGAATAATACAAGCTTAAATTTTCTGTAAGAGTATGTTGGGCAGTGGTGGTTCACACATGTAATCCCAGTGCTCCAAAGGCAGAAGGCAGAAGCAGGTGGAACACTATGAGTTCAAGACCAACCTGGCCTACAGAGTGAGTTCCAAGACAGCCAGGACTATACAGTGAAACTCTAACTAGAAAAATCAATACACACACACACACACACACACACACACACACACACACACACTTATGTGTATTAAGAGTATATATACCATACAAATGCAATATGCATATACATATGAGTGGGCTGGAAAAATGGCTCAGTGTGTACAATGCTTGCTGTATACAAGTAAAGACCTGAGTTCAGGTATACATGCACATGCACACACATGTAAAGTAGACCCAGAATCATTTACAGGATCATCTCACTTTCAGGTGGAAAACTAAGTGAATCATGACTACCACTTAAAGATTTAGATATCAAAATAATTTTTGTAGATGACTAATGTCAGAATTGCACATAGGCAAAAATTAACCCCAAGTCCTCACTTATTATTTGCCTATACAGGTCTACAAAGTATTTGTTACAAAACGTATTATAAATGTCTTCTTTTTTAAGAAGATAAAACATAATAAAAACTTTACATATGCAAAAGTAACAACTACAAATATGAGCAAAATTTTCTTTAAGAGAGACATTTTTGAGTGGAGTTTAAAGTAAATGCTCAATATACCAAGTCTGACAAATATAGACACTTGTGCTATATGGAAATTAATAAAATTTCCAGAAAAAAATTCAAATTAAATTGACAAAATTACTATATTCATGAAATAAACAGTGCATAAAATTTAAAACTGCTGTAAGTATAAGCATCCACTAAATATCAATAAACTTTGGTATCCTTAGGTTATCACTACAAAAAAATAAAAGTGCTGTCAAAATTCAAGCAAAAATTATACACAGTCTTCACAGAATACATTTAGACAAAGGTTAAATTAACAATATATGAGGTGCAGAGACATTTCCCTATAGAGTAGTCAAAAAGCTGTAGCCAAATAGTATGAATAAAATTAGAAGTAGCTTTGATTTGAATGGACACTCATGTGTAAGTTCTTCAGTAAGAAGACAACAAAAAGAATGGAGGAAAGAAAGCAAAGTAATAATTCAAATAAAATGTTGTAACATAAAATTACATTTAACTAGAGTCTCAATTTAATTGAATTTATTACCAGAATACAGTGGATTAGAAATTAAAAGCAAAGGATCCTTTTAAACATGGATAAACACAATTAAAAATTATAAGAAATTTATACAAGTACCTTTAAAATTAATATTTTTTACTTTAATTTTTTAGTTTTGTTCAGATTAAAATATAATCATAGTATTTTCTCATGCCCTTTCCTCCCTCCAAGCCTTCCAATATATTTTTTTTTGCTGTCTTTCAAATTCATAGTCTCTTTTTCGTGTGTGTGTGTGTGTGTGTGTGTGTGTGTGTGTGTGTGTGTGTTCTCCTAATAAATAGCGTAATCTGCAGTCCTTAAAATACCTGTGTGATTTCAGGGCTTACTCTCTGCACAAGTTTGATTCTTTGCAGCATGTTTTTAATGTATAGGCCAGAATCAAGTAAGAAGTGCTAAAATTAATCTGTGTGATCCCAAATGCATAGTTAGAAAGAAAAACAAACTGGATTTTTAAAAAACTAGATATTTAATTCAAAGATGAAAGAATGAAAGATCAAAGGCAAACTAAAATTTCTCTACATGGGAAAGGAAGCAACAATGATGACAGCAGGAACAAAGCCAGTAGGAACCAGCAATAATTAGAGTGGTAACAGTAAATACAGCAACAGCTGCTTCTTTGAACACTCCTGTCTAAGAGGCTACAGCTTTGAGAAGAAAAAAAATATAAACAGTTCTGGAAATTAAAAGGTTACATAATGACAGATGTGATTCGTATCTAATAAACCCAGTGAGATTACTGTATTCATGTTTCACTGATGAAATGAGCAAAAGATGAAATAACCAAGTTGTCTCAAGCAGAGCAGAAAATCCAGGTCATGGGAGAGACCATGTCATCTGGCTAGACACTCCCATTGTTTAAATTATAAATCTAAAATTTCTCTGCACAAATTATAATCATCATGTGCTCCCTACTTAAATTTCTAGCCTCGTTTTCTCTCAACCCAATTCATCTGCTTTATATCTCTGTCACTGCAATCTTTTCAAACCCCGCAATATGAGTGAGTATGGACTTCCGTCTGCAGTGCTGTGAAGTTTCAAATTTACAAACAGTAAAGAATATCCAGTATGAATGTACCATCGCAGGATGCTACGGAGCATGTGCCAAATAAGTATCTAGATCATGGAACAGAGATTATGGACAAAGTAGAAATTAATTAGAAATTAAAGGCAATTTTCTTAAATTAAGATATAACTATAAATTAAAATGCAAACTGTGATGTTAAGCAGACAAAACTGGGTAAAGGAAATGTTTCTCTTTATCTATCCATGAGTGATATATAAGTATCCGTGACAGAGCAAGACAGTATATATGACCAAGATAAACTAATACAGAGCCAGTTTAGAATGGAACAGTAGTTTTTGAAACGCTGCCTAACACAGTTAAGAAAAAATAATGAGAGTAAGACTGTTCAAATTGACAAGTGAATAAAATCTAGCTCAAATCAAAGTAAGGTGAGTCTCATAAGAATAAGAATTATCATATGTTCCGGGCAGTGGTGGCGCATGCCTTTAATCCCAGCACTTGGGAGGCAGAGGCAGGCAGATTTCTGAGTTTGAGGCCAGCCTGGTCTACAGAGTGAGTTCCAGGACAGCTAAGGCTATATAGAGAAACCCTGTCTCGAAAAAACAAAATAAAAAAAAGAATTATCATATGAATGATCCATGTCTCAGAATGATTATGTATACATTACTGTATTTAGAAGTGATAAAACAATGAATGACATCATAAACCTGGTCATTGCAAGTAGACTGGAGGGAATGGAAAGGAGGTGATTACCTTCTACTTTTCCCTTTTCAGTTTTGAGGATAGGTAAACACCCAAGGAATGTTATCTTGATGAATCTCAATCATGAGAGTACAAGCACAGGAGCAAATTAGCTATTGCAGAGAGAATGGCCATCTTCTCCATCCTATAAAACATACATCAGAATAAACGAGACCCATTCCTAGAGACCACTTGCTCTGTGCTCTAAATTCTGTCTTTGCACAGTGTGTGAGTGTATGTGTGTGTGTGTGTGTGTGTGTGTGTGTGTGTGTGTATGATTGTAATTAATTATAGCAAATTTGATTATAGAAGTTAAATTTGTATAAAATGAATTTTCTTACAGTTGACTTGTGTTCATAAATTTAAGATTTAAAAGAAATAAACTACAAAATATTTCTCTTTTAATGAGTTACTTGGGTGTAAAGCTATATATAATTCCTCAAAGTGTAAAGAGCTATTCTAATCCTTTTTGTACTAAATTTTGCAATTTTTTTTTTAAAATATTTTGTGTTTCAGGCCAAGGCCCTAGGATTAGATTTAAATTGTTACTACATGACATGTTGAATATCTTAAGTAGAATAAATTATAACAAATTGTGTCACTGTTGGAACAACCTTTTGGATATGAAAATGAAAATCCCAATTGTGTAATTCAGATCTTTAGCCACAGGTGCAAGGAAAAAAAGAGGGTTTCTTATCTTTCACTTCTTTTTCTTTGCAAAAAATACCAATATTTTACAGCAGAAAATGACTAGCAAGAGGAATAAAATCATAGTTGGCACCAGCAATAGCTGCTGAGATGGCTAAATTGAAACTCCACAACACTTGGAACTACCTTGGCTGAAAATACCATAATGAAATAATCACAGCTGTACAAGACATTAAGGTCACTGAGGCCAGACCTCAGCCCACTTTAGGAATGCACTGCCCCATGTCCTTGACAGATGGTTCTCTTAGTCCCAACTAAAGTTCAAAATTGGTGTTCTTAACATTTAGACACATGAGGAATAAATTTGATCTCACTTCAATGTGTATCAAAATTTCTATCATTACCACATTATCAATTCCTCTTAATTCTGTCACATATGAAACCCAGTAGATATACTTTTTACAGAATAAGACTATGTGTGTATATATATATGTACATATATATATACACACACACACATATATGTACACACACACACACATATACACACACATACACACACAGACATACACACATACACACAGAGAGAATCAAGACTCTTCTTTGAACTAAACATTCCAAATTTGTAAGCTATTCATGTTTGGCATACATCCCAGAACCTTCACAATCCCCATGTTTTTGCTACATAAGCTTACCCTTTCCAAACTTGCTTTGAAGTGCAGCATCCATACATAAAATTGCACCCAGAAGTGATTTGACTAGTAAGAATGTGATGAAACTATTAATTTCTAAATATTAACCTTCAGGCCAATATTAACCACACTAAATATAGAGAAGATCTGTTATGGTTTTAATCATTAATGGTTCATATTAATTTATAAAAAGTAAAAAAAAAAAAAATCTTCTGCACAGAAATGACTCCAAATATATTTTATCTCATGCATTCCATACATAACTGCAATAGAAGACTGGATTGTACAGGTAGAATGGCTTGTTAGAAAAGTTGGATAAGAGAGTCTTATCAGTAGACATATGGAAGGCCCTGGCCAAAGCCTAGAGCTCCTTTCTGATAGAGGCAAGGGAGGCCAGACTACACTCAGATAATGGTTATAGGACTAGGGCTATATCTAGAGGGTTGTGGGAAAAGGGTGGATGATGTCACAGGAGACTCACTGATCTAGACCATGTAAGATGATCATGTGTCAAGTCTGAGTACCAAGTTGGATGGTTAAGGCAGCATCACTCTTTTCCTTAATTTTAAGTCCCCATTTGAACGTCTCTATGATTCGTTCTTTCTTTCTATTGCTACTTTTTGAATGACCATACAATCTGCTGGAGTTGGTATTTCTATAAAAACCATAGAGTGGACTCTCTTCATCTCAGCTTATTATTCCTTAATAATTTTCTTAGAGCTTAATATTGGGGTTAGCACATGAATAATTTTAAATACACTTTCAGTTCTTTATTTATATGGGAGTGTTTCTCAACTTTCCTAATGCTAAGATCTTTTAATACAGATCCTCATGTTGTAATGACCCAAACCCATAAAATTATTTTTGCTGATGCATTGTAACTATAAAACTACTACTGTTACAAATCATAATATGAATAGCTGATATGCAGGATGCTCTTAGGTGACCCATGTGAACCCCAATGGGGTTACAATACACAGGCTGAGAACCACTGCTATATGCAGACAAGTGGAGCCAGTGGATTATGGAAGAACAGAACAACTAAAATTCAAGCATTTTGCATAAAAGTGTGTGTTCTGACAAATTTCATAAACCTATTTTATGAGTCCTTCCACTGCTACCTACCATGTACCTGTATCTGGCAGCTTTACTTCTGAATAATTCACCACTCACAAGAAATGACATATACTTGTTTATCCCTTTGTTTAATGATTAAATATCAACTTGTGTATGCTTTACGAATGACATGCAGTGAATGCAAAGCTGATTTTTACAATGTTGTTGTCCATAAATCTATAATAATCTCCACAAGTCTAGGACACTTCCCATCCTGGCCAAAGTAACTAAAAGTAGCTTTTCCCTCTCTAAACCACTCTTCCTTGTTGCTTTGTAGACAAGGACTGCACTGTAAAAATATCATTTCTCCCAAACCTCTCTTCTGACAATAATGAACTCTGAATCTATGACCTTTGTGATCCCTTTAGTAAGTTCAAAGGCAGGCTGGTCATCAGTTTGTTTCTGGGAAGATGTACAAATCTATGTTTGACTAAAGTAATTTCCTTCAGGCTTGGACAGTCTCTAAAGGATATATGCATAAGTAGAGGAACTTGGCAGGATATAATGCATGTCTTAACTAAAAACAAAGACAAATGTCTGCAGATTCCTTCTTGATTAATCACAAGCAAGAAGTCAGCCAAAGTTAACGCCAGATGTACTCCCAACATGTCCTCCTTTTTTATCTATACAAGCCAAAATTGTCTCAGCTATTGACACAAAAAGACTGTGCCTGCCTTAGGAGTGACCTCAAGAAGTGTAGACCTCACCTGTCATTGGTAAATGAATCCTAGTATTTATGTCTTAGGTCGATCCGCCTCTGAGAGAATCTTTCCCATCATTTTTATCTGTAAGAGGAACTTTATCAGTAACAGAGCAGAAAGTTGTGCCTGTCTTAGGTTGCCATTTGAAAACACAGCTATTCTGATTGAATCAGAATAACTGGTCACATTAAAGGAAAGAAGTGGGTCATTATAAAACTCCTCCATGTGATTGATTTGTTGAAGGCAGATTTCACAGCCTCCATGTTTTCGGTCCTGCAAGGTCGAAAAGCCTGAGGCAAGGCAGCTTGTCCAGTCTGAAATATAAGCATTCCCATCTTAATGGGAATTTGTACTACAGTCTTAGAGATACTCTTCTTCCAAATCGGAGGGTGCACAGAAACACATCCAGCATTGGTACTATTTCTAGAAAAACAAATAGGTAGGCCTTAAGCCATAGCAGTGTAATTCACCAATTTGAAATACTTTTTACTTTCAGACTAAGGGAATCTTAACAGCTGGGTATTATTAGCAGTCACAAGTACTTCTGGCCTTGACCTTACAGAAGGATGAAGCAAAAGGGGGTCAGGAACATATGCACAATACAGCTTCCCCATCACCATCATCAGGGCACTCAGCAAGCTCATGTTCAGCATCATTCTTTATCCCAGCATCAGTATGTCTCACCAATCACTCTGGAAGCCACAGCACTCCTTCAGCATCTTGTGGAAAAACATAAACATGCCCTCTTTCCCATATTCCCCAAAATATTCCCCAACAAATCCTTCCACTTCACCTGGGCATAAATGTCTAGTGTAGGTTGCCATAGACACTCAACAGCAGAAAGTCCCTTGACAGTATCCAAGGCCAAAAGCTCGAAATACCCAAGATACTACTCACAGACCACAAGAATCTCATGAAGGAGGAAAACCAAAGTGTGGTTGCTTTGGTCCTTCTCAGAAGGAGTAACAAAATACTCATGGGAACAAATATGGAGACAAAGTGTGGGACAGAAACTAAAGGAGGGGTCATCTGGAGACTGTTACACCTGGGTATCCATCCCTTGTGCAGTCACCAAAGATAGACGCTGATATGGATGCCAGGAAGCTGACAGGAGCCTGATCTAGCTGTCTCCTTAGAGGTCTGCCAGATCTTGACATAATACAGAGGCGAATGCTCACAGCTAACCATTGATCTGATCATGGGGTTCCCAATGGAGGAGTTAGAGAGAAGGCTGAAGGAGCTGAAAGGGTTTGCAGCCCCATGGGGAAAGCAATAATACTAACCAAGCAAAGCTTCCAGGATCTAAACCACCAGCCTGGGAGCACATAGGAAGAGACTCATGGCTCCAGCTATATATATAGGGGAGTATGGCCTTGTTGGGCATAGGTAGGAGAGGAGATCCTTGGTCCCATGAAGGCTGGATGCCCCAGTGTGAAGAAATTCGAGGGCAGGGAGGTGGGAGTGGGTAGCTGGGTGGGTGTGGGCACACCCTCATAGAAGCAGAAAGAGGGGAGATGAGATATGGGGTGTCTGGGGGATGGAGAAAAAAGATAATATCTAAAATGCAAATAAAATATTCAATGAAAAATATATAAAAATTTTTTGAAATAAAATTTTGTGGTAAAGTATACAATTCCTCCCATTTTTCATATTTTGTAACTGAATTTTTAGAGCTGCATGAGCTCATTCCATAATTCCCTGTTCTTGAGGACATGCAAAATTATGTATATCATATAGATTATAACATATATAATTCATGTTCTAATGTATAATTAATATTTAATATATTTTCATTTAATGCATATAATATTTAATGTATATTTATATTTACTGCATATGATATATTAACACATATAAATCATATTCAATGTATATAATTTATATTTAACTTGTACAATTTATTTATATTTAATGTATAATTTATAATTAGTGTAGATAATTTACATATATATATGCATATGTGAATATGTATGTGGTTATTAAGGTCAGGTCTTCTGACAACATGGGAATGAAATACACATTTTATATACATGTTTCAACATATATAAATTCTAACTTGGGTGATATATGTTAGTTTATATTGTTTATACTTGGGAAACAACTGCTAGATTGAATCAGAACAGGCAGGTATACTTATCCAGAGTCCATTTGATCTATAACAGGCAGGTCCAAGTCTTAAGACTCTTCATACGAAAGGATGTACATTAGTATTTGCCATTGCAATGAAATCCATATTTTAGAAATCAGAAGGTGTCTTAGTCAGGTGTCTTTGTATTCCTGCACAAAACATCATGACCAAGAAGCAAGTTGAGGAAGAAAAGGTTTATTCAGCTTACACTTACACATTGCTGTTCATTACCAAAGACAGACAGGACTGGAACTCAAGCAGGTCAGGAAGCAGGAGCTGATGCAAAGGCCATGAGGGATGTTACTTACTGGCTTGCTTCCCCAGGCTTGCTCAGCTTGCTTTCTTATAGAACCCAGGACCACACGCCCAGCAATGGCACCACTCACAATGGACCTTCACACCCTTGATCACTAATTGAGAAAATGCCTTACAGTTGATCTCAATTTGGAGGCAATTTCTGAAGGGAGGTTCCTTTCTCTGTGATAACTCCAGCTTGTGTCAAGTTACACACAAAACCAGCCACCAGTACAACAGGTGTCTATTAGACAAGAGGAGTAGACTCATGCCTTTGAGACCTAGTAAAAGCTATAGGTTTGGATTAAACGGCACAGAAGATTTTTTCCTCAATCCAGAAGGCTAGATATACAAATTGAAGAGAGATGTTTTTAGCATGATGAGAAGCATCATTAAGAAGCATCATTTTATTCAGAAGTAGACTAAAGAGAAATTAAAATCTTATGCTTGTGACTAATTGTAAACTCTCAATATTCCATTAATTTATCAGAACTCCATTGCTCAATGTTAAAATTCTAAACTTTGAAATAACAATAGCATGTGGGAGGATATGAAACATTCCCCATTTTTATACCTTAAATCATCTCTTATATCTCTATAACTTGCACTTATATACTTTAAAACATCTTCTTAGATCCTCCAACATTTATTTTTTGCATTTGCCTTCTTTAAAAATCTTTCATCTGAAGCATATTTTTATTTCTAAATCATTATCATCCAAGTTCTTTTACATCCTCTAACCTTCATCACTTGCATTTATCAATCTCAAACATTTTCCATAAATTTTTTCATAGACTTTTAACTTGCTGGATTGGATCATAGCTCACCTATACCAGAGCTGTAGAGAACAGCATTGCTGTCTTTGCCATCACCCAAGAAGGGAGGCGCAGGAGCAATCTCTGGCTGGTAGCCACTCGGAGATGCTACATCCTCTCTGTGACAGCTCCTCCAGCTAAACATCATTCCTCTCTCACCTCTCCGGAGATTCGTGGACATTCCAGTGGGCCCAGGAATGGAGCCAGCAGGGAACCAACCCCCAAGCTGCACTGGCCACCACTGGGTACACCTCCACCATGGAGATGCACAATGACTGGCTCTGGGAACAGCTTAGTTTCATTTTCCTTTTCTGAAACTGACTTCTCTCTCCTAGCTCTAATCAAGGTCCAAAGACTAAAAGTATTTACAGGCATTTTACCTAGCCTGTGCACATGATAATAATTTTAAAGTCTTTTTCCAACTTTCTGCCAGGTTGCTAAATTTATCGTGCCTTTCTCAGGAAATCAAAGACAAACTTTCTCTACAAAATGTAAAAGTCTAACTTAGATTTACTAATTGCTGTTGCTCTACTTTAAGCATTTGTACCAAAAGTATATGGCCATTTCCATGAATTTTTTTTATTTTTACTTTTATTTTCTTTTACTCTCTTTCTCTTTTTTTTTTTTTTTTTTTTTTTGGTTTTTTTCGAGACAGGGTTTCTCTGTGTAGCCCTGGCTGTCCTGGAACTCACTCGGTAGACCAGGCTGGCCTCGATCTCAGAAATCCACCTGCCTCTGCCTCCCAAGTGCTGGGATTAAAGGCATGCGCCACCACCGCCTGGCTTTTACTCTCTCATTTTTTTCTTCTTATGAGCTCCCTTATCTAAGTTTTCCTATGTTTTACTCCCGAAAGTTACTCAGTAACTGCCAACATTTTCACTTTTCCAGAGTACTCCACTTCCAGTGATGGCCTTTGTCAGGCCGTAGAAGGGTATCTTGGGTTCTTGGGTTGTGGGTTCAGCCTTGCCCCCAGAACCCAGGCTCCTGACACAGGTCTGATCTCCATTCAACCTGCACCCTTCAGTCACATAGGACACAGGTGGAGGGTGTGATAAACAGGCCTCAGGACTTAAAGAGATTTACATACTAATGAGGTACCTGAAGGCCAGAGGGTGGAGTCAAATAAGCACTCCTCCCCAACCCCTCCCCCCTCTTTCCCTCCCTATTTAACTCAGGTCTGCCCTGGGCTTTTTGGGGGGGTGCATCCAGATCCATCTACATCTGCCATGACATTAAAACCTGTGAAAACCTATGGACTTCTTGTGTGTTGGGGCAGCACCGTGGGGAGCCATGGAGAGGCCTTTAGTGAGCAGCTGGGCGAAACTTCCAGCTGGAGGAACCCAGAGTGTTCCCAGACAACTACACACAGCCTGGCATGAGGAACCCTGCAGTTCCCCAGCCATTTTTACCAACAGTCCTTCATTGGGTTCCCTGTAGCTTGGCCCCACTTTGGGCACCACCTGCCAGAAAACTATGACTAGGGAACTGAAGATGATTATAGGAATGGCAAAAAGAAGATGGAAGAGACAGATCTGGGAGGGCTGCCAGTCAGTACCATGCCAGCAACAGATACACTTTCTCAGAATCTTTTAAAGTCAAGCAACAGAAAGCATGATCAATTCCAGGAAGTTAAACAATGACCATAAATGCTTATGTGGCGAGCTTATGGTATGCAGTATCTATGTTTGACTAAGGCCATTTCCTTCAGGCTTGGACAGTCTCTCAAGGATGTATGCATAAATGAAGGAACTTAATCACAAGAAAGATGTCAGCCAACGTGAACTCCAGATATGCAACCCACAAGACATCAAATAACCACAATGCAATTTTGTTGAGACTCTTTGGAATTAATTTCTATCATTCTCTCTGAGTTTGTCATTCATGCTCATTAAAAGGGAACCTACAAAAACTAATGAAAGCATAGTTTTCTTTGTTTCCTTATTAGTTCCCTTTGATTACTATGATAAAACATCAGAACTGAAAAAGCCTTATATGAGAAAGAGGTTGTCTTGTGGTTCTAGAGAGAGAGTCTAAAATGACATGGAAGGTATGGTAGCACGTGTCCAGAACAAAAAGATGACACATGGTATCTCTACCCATGCAAATGAAGCAAAAAGTGTAAACTGGGAACGAAACATGGCTATGAACTCATAAGCCCAATCCCAGTAGCATCAGTAACAAGACTCCAACTTCTAAAGGTTCCACCACCTTCCCAAACAGTGCCAACAATTGGATAGTAAGCATTCAAATACGTAAGCCTATGAAATACATCTGTGATTCTAGCCATTACTATTTCCTCCATTGTCTCAGAATGATATATAGAAAATCTAAATACATTTATGGTTATCTTTCAGGGAAGCAATTATTTTCTCCTCTTTTATATACCTGACTGTAAAATATAAATTTGTCCTCACAATATTAATGTTGCTTGATAATATTACCAGGGTAGATGAAAGAAATGTGTCTAATCTTCAGTAGCCACCTATAATTCAGTGGGTAAGCTGCTTAGAATTCATTGTTTAAAGGAAGCTGAGAAATGCTCAAGGTTGAGGCTAGGCCACTTTATCTCCTCAAAAACTAGCATTGTTTCTGTTCCAGTGCTCAATCATCTTTTGTATTTCTGTCAGCTAAAATGTCAAAAGTAGGCATAGCTATAGCTAATAAGTCCCTGTAAACATGCTATAATGGTCATATGCTTGTATTTATTTTTATTAGTTTTATTTTTCTAATTTCTGGTGAATTTTTTCTCTGAAAATAAAAAGTTTATATAAGAGAGGAGAAACTATTAGAAATAATCATATATCCACATAGAAAACACACTTATTTCTCTTTGGTTTTTATCTGTATGCTTGTCGAATTTATGTAGCACAATACAGGATTTTATCATCTGAATAACCATTGTTCTCTAGTATAGTTATAACTTTTTCACCAGTAGACTGAATTTTCCTTTGAAAGGAATTTCTCTACAATACTTATGTCATCTCTTGAAGTAACTTCTGCCACATGACTTTTAGCCCAATTGATTTGACTATGACCTCCCAACTTGATAAAAACCACAGCCCCTGATCTATGGGTGTGATCACATTCTTTGTAATTGTCACCTGAATCTAAACCTTAAATAACTGTCCTAAGCAAGGCAGAAATTCTTCATATATCAAAAATGCCCATTGATCTCTTTGCTATATTGAAATCTGGAAGTATTATTACAAAACTAGAAGAATCTAAAATATAATACAATCAATTTGTGTTTCTATACTGTATGTCTCAGTGAATCAAATAAATCTATATAGCAAATCTTTGCTTTGAAGAAGGGAATAAAAAGAAATAGACAATTGGTATTGTATCTGTCTTATTGTTGTTTATAAAGAAAAAAAAGTAAGATCATTTAGGCCCCATTGATATGTCGATTTTCAAAAAGGAAAGAAAAATTCTATAAATTCTATGATATTGTAATAGTTAAATATAAACTCATAATTACTTTGTTAATTTTAAAAAGTCCTTTGCACTTAAACAGGAATCATGGTGCTGTTTAATTCTAATTCACTTTAATTCCAAAAATAAAAAAAATTAAATAAAAAAGCATTAGTTCTCAAGACCAAAGAGTATTAGGGATTGGGTCTCATGCTGCATACACAAATTCTAAATTCTGAACAGCAAGATCTTGCCCACAGAAGAGTACATTCTCACGTATACCAGCCTTTCTTGTATAAACCTTGCTCACCAATTTAAAGCTATTGGTTAAATAAAAGTGGCTATAGCCAATTACTGAGGAGAACAGAGATAGGCAGGGCTTCAGTTACCAGGCTAGGAGTCACGGGTAGAAACCATGGGAAGAAGAAAGGAAACAGGAGGAAAAGGGGGGGAAAAAAACAGAGGGCACATGAGGTCTCCACTAGACTTGATGGACCAGAGACATGTGGCCAAGTGAAATGGCCCACCCCCTGAGACAGACTTATTGAGCAGAAATAACCCAGGCAAAACTCAAACAGCAAGGACACAGGGAGCTCAGCTGGGAATCAGCCAGCCTAACATAAAGAAAAAATAGATTAGGGATAATTCTCCCAGTAACTGTGCTAAAACTGATTAAATCAATCTAGTGGGACTGAGTCTCATTTATTTATGAGCTAGCTGGAAGTAGAGATAAATATTTTCCCTTAAAAATGCATTTACAAAAATATTAATACTTTAACTAGAAGTCATTAGTACTGTATGAATAAACCAAGTAGTTCCAAGATATCAAAAGTATCTAAAACTGGGTTTGATTACTGGTTTGTGTTAGTCAGACAAAGGAACTCACTCACACAGAGAGTGGAAAAGCAGAGAAGACTGAGAACTAAAGCTACACAAGAGCAATTTTTCAGACACGCACTAATTCATAGCTAAGTATATATGAGGGTCAGGTGTGCTATCCTTCAAAAATGTAAAAGTACTTCAGTGAATTCTATTAAATGTATTCGTGAAACTTTCACTCCAAATGTAATTATATTTTGGTGCTGTGTCTGTTGATACAAAAAGAAGACCACAAACTGAAATCTCCCTCCCCTGATGAAAAAAAAAAAAAAAAGAAATCAAAACCATCTGTTTGGCCCCAAAGAAGAAAACAATTCCCCTATGAGACATTTATAAGCAAGAGGAAATCAGGCCCCCCAAAAGAAGTGAAATGAAAGCAGACAATGCAATTGTTAAACTTAAATAAAACTCTGTGTGAACAAATGGACATTTATGCATGCTCTTTACAATTGCCACAAAGTCCCGATATACGTGTTTATATTAAACATCACTTAGATAAGGGGGCTTGAGGTATATGTTATGTATGACATGAACATTTTGGGAATAATAGGTAAACTGAATGGTAAAAAATAATGTGTATTTAACGTAGAGATCATACACTGAAATAAAAGCATACAAAGCAATTATAATCAGAGGGGGTACTAAGTCTGGATCTATCTCAATCCAGAACAACCTAGTACTTAACATATGCCCCCACCTCAATTGTTTGTAATTCATGTTATTACAAAAAATGGTAGCAAATACCAAAGGTCTCTCTAACCTGAAGTGATTCAAATGGATTTCAAGATTTGAAAATGACTTAAACGTCTTGAAATATATAAACTCAGTACGATTATTTAGAAGATGTATTTTAACTACTCTGTTCTGATATAAAATCTCAATATGCAATGTTCACTTCTAAGTCAAATGTGATTTCAGTTGACGTTACTATGGACTCAGTTTAATTGTACTGGAAACAGTTTAGAGCACTGACTACTTCCTTGTCGTTTCCCTCCGACATGTCTGCAGTTATCAGGTGGTGTTCCAGCCTCAATTCCTGTGCTGCTCCTTTCTCTTAACTTTCCTACAACTTAAAATGAATGTTAGGCTTCCTTGTCAACCAAAAGGAAAGTTTTCACACTGTGACAAGCTTGAAGCATGAGGCATATATAACATATGAGATGAAAAGTTTTAAGATTAATTTTCTCTAACAGAACAGTCCTTTTTTAGTTTAAAAAAAAAAATGAACTCCTAGGCCAGCAAGACGTATCAGTGGATAAAGATGCTTTCACTGTAAGTGTGCTCACTTCACAGTAACCCTGGGACTCACATAAAATGAGATGAGAACACACTCCATAAAATTATTGTGACCACTTCACAGGCACTGTGGAATGTTTAATCTCTCTCTCTCTCTCTCCCTCCCTCCTTTCTCCTCTTCTTCTTCTTCTTCTTCTTCTTCTTCTTCTTCTTCTTCTTCTTCTTCTTCTTCTTCTTCTTCTTCTTCTTCCTCTCTCTCTCTCTCTCTCTCTCTCTCTCTCTCGCATGCACGAACACACAGAGTAATTTTTAAAATGTTAAAGAGAGAACTCTACTTTGTTGAGATGATCATTTAATTACTTGTTTGTGTTATTAAGCAAAAAGCCATTGCTTGGGATTCCATCAGGATACTCACAAAAATACCAAAAAAAAAAAAAAATCCCACCTATAAAAATGGGGAGAAATGGAATTATCAGTAGAATATGTGTTTTAAATTTTCTATGCTATTATCAATGGTCACAGAAGATTTTGTGTGAACAATTATAAAATAATTATATGGTCAATATTCAGTATGCTCTACTTAAAGGGAGACAGAACAAATGTGACTATATCTGAATATAAAAACAAATTTTAAAAAAGCCCTGAACTCCAGATGTTATGGCTCCAAACCAGAAGAGGCCACATTCCAAGTAAGAAAATTCCCTGGTGGCCAGAACTGTTGAATGCATGTCCTGAGACCAACAGACACTAAAGCTGACATAATACTGGCACTGCTGAGAAAGACAAAACCAATTTCCAAACACAAAACTTCAGACTTCTCTGCTTGCTTTACCTGAATTTAAAATCATTCATCATAGAATTTCATAAGTTTGTTAAGAAAAACAATTAATACTTTTATACAAATAACTGAAATAAAATTGGTTTTCTTTCATGGTTTTAATAATTTCATAATCATGAAGAAAAAATAAGGAAAAGGATTTCTAGGGGCATCTATAGGTGACACATTCACAGAATCTTTATCTAGATGAAGAGCTCAAAACAAACTTCACTACATATTTACGAAACACTCAGAGAAGCAGTAAATTTCCTAGATAGTTCTTCCCACCTATTCTCTGTCACAAAGGGTGAGGAATGTCTCTGTGAGGGCATTTTAAAATATTTTTATTAATTCTTTGAGAATTTCACACAATGTATTTTGATCGTATTCACCTTCCTCCCCCAACTCCTCCCAGATCTACTCCCACATTCCAGCCCACCTAATTTCTTATTTGCTCTTTTTAACCCATCAACTCCAGTTTGAGTTAGTCAACCGCTCTAGATACAGGACCCTTCCCTGAAGTGCAGTTATCCTCCCAGGATAGGGAGGAGAGCATTACACCACTAAAGAAAACTGACTCTCCCACTCTAGCAGCCATCAAATGCCAACATCTCCACAGTGAGGGGTGGAGCTTCATGCTCATCTCCCTTTTCCTTCTGGGATTCTGGATAGCCTGAGATTACACCGATCACGTGTGCTATCTTAACTGCTGAAAATTTATGTGTGCAACTCCTGAGTTGTGTCCTACAAACAGTTTCCTTGAAGTCATCTGCCACCTCTGATTCTCACAATCTTTATGCTCCTGTTCCACAAAGATGCCTGAGCCACAGTGAGAAGAGTATGATACAGATCCTCCATTTTGGAATGAGTCTTCCACAATCTCTTATTTTCTGCATATTAACCAGATAGATATGAAACTCCATGTTATTTGTCACCTATAACAAGAATGAGAATTGTGAGATGTACTGATCTTTGGGATCATTAATAAGTTATTAGGAAGCATTAAACAATATGCTCATTTATAAGAATAATAATTGAAGGGTCTCCCCTAGGTTTTATGACATACCTAACCACAGGTTCTAGGCCCTATTAATGGCACCAGGTATGGGTTCCATCTCATGGAAAGGGCCTAAAATCTAATTACAAAGTGGTTGGTTATTCTCACAAAATTAATAATGGCACATCTGTACTACATGCCCTAAAATAATATTTCAGAGTGTGATGCCTTAAAATATCAATTCAAAAATGTTTCCACTGAGATTTTTGTTGAAAATACAGTATATTAACTTAAAATTTATTTCCCTTCATTTATATATGCTATGTGCGTGTGTGACACATACACATGCCACCTCAGAACAGCATAAAATAAGTATTATAATATTTAGGTGATTTTGTTTTGACTTGATTTTGGTTTGGAGCCATCTTGCTATATATTCCAGGCTGGACTAGAACCCATTTTATAGCTAACAATAGCCTCAAAGTTATGATTTTTCTGCTTTAGTTTCCAAAGTGCTGGGATTATAGGTGAGTACCACCATTATTCTAGTTAAACAACAAACATCTCATTTGACACTTATTCTTTCACAACTTAATCAATAAACATCATATAGTGCATGTGCGTGTGTGTGTGTGTGTGTGTGTGTGTGTGTGTGTGTTCACATGATGAGCCTGAGTACATATATATGTGCATGAGAGCATATGTAAAAGTATGCTAATTCATCTTGTTAGCTAGCCTGCTCTGAGGGACAACTTCTCTGTCTCACAAGAGGTAGAATTATAGGAAGGACAACGTATCTACTAGAATCATCACACATTCTGGGGAATGGGACTCTGAACCTCACACTAGCACAAATGTACTTTGTATGCTGCATCAATTCCCTGGCCTTCTTACATACTTTTTATCCTGAAAATAGTTTCTAAGGCCATCAATTCTTCTGATCGTTTCATTACATATTAGCTCAAATATTGAAAATGTGTTCTTGGGTGTAACCACACAACACTGGAACTGAACTGACTATAATGGAATTCCAATTTATGTTCCATCCCTAAGGAATCATAAGTAGAAATTTTTAGAGACTTCGACATTTAACTACGTCAGTTATTTGAACTTTATAAACCGAAAATGCCATGTGACAGCTGAAAACTAAATCTCTCCACCCAGAAATTGCTTTATCTAAATTCTTTCTGAGAATTAGACTTTCAAGAAGACAACTGTGATTTGAAATTTTTCTAGGAAAAAAAAAAAGAGAGAGAGAGAGATGCGATAAGTGAATTCAAAGTCAGTAGCAAAGGGAACTCTTAGGTGAGCTGGGACAGTGACCTTAGTTATAGAATCCTTAGTTGTAGAATCAGTGAACAAATCTGAATCAGATTTTAAAACACTACTTTTTATTACTGGTTTGAAACTTTCAGACATGTATATGATGACATATTTTGATCTTAATCAGTCTCCATTCCCACCTTTCCCCCACTCACTCCTGAGAATCCATTCATTTCCCCCCAAATTCTACTTTGTATGCCTTTATGTGTGTGCCATGCTGATTGAATAAAGGTTGTTTGCATGAGTTAGGTAGGGTTTACGTACTGCAGCATGAGTATCTAACTAACCACAGCTACATTACTGCAGAGAACGAAACATCTCTTCCCTCACCTCCAGCAAACATTAACTGCCAATAACGACTGAGTGGTGGAGCGCCCTGAGTCCCACCTCATCCATGATATTTGTGTGTGACAGTATTTATAAACTGCATGTATTTGAGTTCTGTGACTACTTAACTACAACAGCTTAATAACTCAGAATATAATTATACTGCATAAAAATGCATCTACAACTTTACTTTTTATTTTTACCTTAATTTTAGAAATAAAGATTTCGGAGTTAGCCAGTAACTCACTATGTAGCCCATGATGTCCTTGAACTAGTAGTAACCCCCTGCCTCAATCTCCCAGCATTGGGATTACATACACGAGCTATCATGCCTCATTTCTCATTTATGTTATATACAACTACTATTGTTTTTCCATCTATAGCAAATGTAATTTTGATACTCAGAAAACTCAATATGTTAAAGGGTGATAATATTTCACTAAGCAAAATCTATTGTACTATAAATCTGTAAAATATATAAAAAGAATTTTTACTGTGTTTGGCATGTCATATAGTCACATTCCTTCATTAAATTAGGATTAGCTTCATTAAATTAAGCTCAGAGTTGACGTTTTAAAGAAATCTGAAGAAATTTTATCAATATAGCTATGTATTTGTATATTGTTTACTTTTGCACTAGGGATTGAACCTAGGTTCTCTTTTATACTAGGTAAGTGCAAAAAAAGTTGTTTGTTTTTTTTAATTTTGAAATGAAGTCTTATTAGGTTGCCCAAACCTAACATCCTCAGCAGCCTGAACATCCTCTACAGCTCAGGCAAACCTCTGGACTTGCAAACCTCTGGGTCTGCAAGCAAAGGAAAGGAATATCTCAACTCCACAAGATTTGATTTATGAGAATAAATTCCATGGTACCCTGAGAATATGTGCTAAATTTTTTTGATAATTGCTTCCATAAATCATGTCCTTTTAACCAACAGACCATGTTTGGTATTTATTAGTCTTATTGACTTGTCTTAATATTTCAGAATACCAGCAAGTGTCTGCAGTAGGCAATCAATGATTCTATTTTCATATCTGTGTACTGTATACCACTTATTGAAACTTAAAGGTTAACTCTGTGATGAAACATCACAATGAAAACAACTTCAAAGGAAAAGAGTTTATTTGGTTTACATAGCCTGAATTGAGAGAAACCAGCTCAGGAACTAAAGGTAGGCAAGAACTTGGAAGCAAAAGCTGACACAGAAAACATGGAAGACTGATGCTTACTGGCCTTCTCATTATACCTTTCTCTGTATGCTTTCTTATAGAACCCAGAATCACTAGCTCACCAACAGTGGACTGGGTCCTCCTTTATCAATCTCTAACTTTTAAAAGGCCTTACAAGCACGCCTGCCTACAGTGCAATCTTATGGGGGCATTTTCTCAATTAGGGTTCCCTCCTAACAACTGTAGTCAGTAGAAGACTAGATGAATAGTCTAGAGGATTTGATGACTCTAGCTTGTGTGTAGTTGACATAAAATTAGCCAGCACAAAGACAAAACAAAGCTTTTCTAGACTTGTTATTACATTAAAACACTCTTTCATTGATTTAGAGAGCAAATAGCATGTTTTTTGTCAAACAGAACATCTAGTTGCTCTCTCAAAAACCCACCATTTCTGGGGATTGGAGTGATGGCTCAACCATTAAGAGCTTTGCGCTTCTTGCCCAGGCCCGTTACCAGTACCCACTGTATAGTTCACAACTGTATGGAATTTCAGTTCATTGAAATTCATATGAAACCTTTTCTGACCTCTCAGGTACCTGAATGCACGTGGTGCATATGCATACTCTCAGGCACACACACACACATACACATAAAATAAAATTAATTTAAAGGAAATACTCCCAACAGACAATCTAATGAATTCCTTCACTCGGGAGGCTGGTAAGTTCCAGGCTGAGCTGTAATGAGATCCTGCCTCAGGAAGCCAGAAAGAGAAAGAAAGAAAGAGAGAGAGAGAGAGAGAGAGAGAGAGAGAGAGAGAGAGAGAGAGACAAAGAGAGAAAGACAGAGAGAGAGGGGGGGGAGGGAGGGAGGGAGGGAGGGAAGGAAGGAAGGAAGGAAGGAAGGAAGGAAGGAAGGAAGGAAGGAGGGAAGGAGGGAAGGAGGGAAGGGAGGGAGGGAAGAAAAAGGAAAAGAAAGGAGAAAAGCCAGCGCCTCTCACTACTTTCTCGTGTTTGTTAACAGCTGTGCTGATCTCAAGGTCCTCCCTTCCCTGGCATTCCCAGTCATTCACCCCTGAGTTCTATCACATCACTAAGTTAGTTCTTCTTTTAGGGATCAGAACACTAGATATATTTTTCATACATGTGAGTGAAGTATGTATAAAACCATATATGGCTCATCCTTTTTATAAAGACAACCCAAGGAGGCATCTTTGCCACCCTCATGTGCAGATGGCCAAAAATGGACTGTGTCCTCTAATGGGGTGGAGTGATTTCTGTAGTCTGCCAAGGGAACTGTGAAGTGTACATTTTCAACATGAAACTATCATTCCTAACTCTGAAAAGAACATTAAAAAAAAAAAAAAACCCTGCAGGGTGGGGTGTTACAGATGTTTTCTGCTGAGGAGAGTCTCTGTTGGAGGGAGTAGTTCACTGCAAAGGGGTCCTCTAGCGACACAGTAGAGAGTCTTAAGTTAATCAGCTGCAATAAGCCAGGTGACTGCCATCATGTGTCCTGAAGAGACTTGGAAAATAATTACTAGAGGGCTCTAAACATATGATTTGGGTATAAAGTAGGACTGAAGAGTTTATCTGAGAAGTTGGAACGGTTGGGGGTGGGGGTGGGTGAGGGGATGAGAGACAGAATGGATGATGGTGAGACAAAGTAGCCATAGAGTTGATTCAATGGGACAGTGACTGGTTGCATTGCCAAGAGTGTTGCACCAAACTGAACCACAGAGCATCAAAGGAACTGGAGAAAATAGAGAACCCATGCAAAGAATTGGATCTGGGCCTGTCCCGCCCCATGAGCTCCAGGCAGTTCAACAGGGCGCATCCTACAGCCTCTCAGCTGAGGTCAAGACTAACACCCAGAAGGAAGTTGACCTCGGAAGCTAGACAGAGGGACTCACAGGCTTCTCCATTGGCCCTGACTTCCAGAAGGGTCTGAAAGATGGGGTTTTATCCTATGCCCACTCATGAACAAGCTGTAGCCGGGCTCTCCAAAATCAACCGCTCTATGCAGAACTGGCACCAGCTAGAAAAGCTCTCCACCATTAAGGCCATGGTCAGCTGTGGCATGAACCCCGTGGACTGTTTGAAGCCAATGACCTGTCCGAGAGTGGGAATGACGCAGGTGCAGGTGTCTCTGCTTGCCCTGGCGGGAAAGGCCAAGACCAAGAGGCTGTGGGCATCTGGGTCAAATATCCGGAAAAACAGGAGAGGAACTTTGATGATGTCATCCTGAAGGCTCAGTGCATCATCGGGCTGCAGATGGGCACCAACAAATGTGCCAGCCGGTCTGGCATGGCAGCCTATGATACCAGGAGACATCTCTATGACCCCAAGAACCACATCCTGCCTCCCATGGACCACTGCACCATCAGCCTCCAGATGGACACCAATAAGTGTGCTAGCCAGGTGGGCATGATGGCTCCAGGGACCCGGTGGCACATCTATGACACCAAGCTGGGCACAGACAAGTGTAACAACTCTTCCATGTCCCTGCAGATGGGCTGCACGCAGGGTGCCAACCAGAGTGGCCAGGTCTTCAGACTGGGGCGGCAGGTATACGACCCCAAATATTGCCCACAGGGCTCTGCAGCGGTGACAGCCAAGGCAAGGCCCCTGATTACCTGGTCAATTGCCAAGAGGAAGTCGGCTACTGGGCACCCAGAGGTGGCAGCTCCTCACATTGCATCAGTAACCCTGTGCGAGGTTTGGGGGTCTCATTGTATTGTTTAGTGTTTTGAAACTGGTCATCTCTTTGTGTCTCTCTCTGGCCTTGAACTCACTGCAATCCTCCTGTCTCAGCTTCCCAAGGGCTGGGATGACAGGTTTGTGCTATCTATGCTCCCTCCTCACCCATCATGCCTCGCTTCCTTCCTAGGATTGACTCCCCAGGCAGGGAACAAAGGTGTCCTTGGGATAGTAAGGCTGTGCATTTCCCAGTGGGCTGTGGGAGAGGCTGGCCCCAAAGAGCTTCCGGTTTCTTCATCTCTTTCACATCAGTTTGTAGTTTGTGAATCTGTGGAAATTGCGGGCAGTTTCAATGAAAGAAAACAAGGTTTTGTGTTTTGTTTGCCGCAAAGGTATTGAGGTGCACTGGGCTTTAAAATACTGCAGGCATTCTGATGGACTAAATTTGCTTTCCCAAGATCCTCAGACTTCACCCTCCCGTGTCCAGTGGAGAAACTGAGGCAAGCCAGACGTGACCCCCCCAAAACCTGCAGCCCTCCCCTGCTCCTCTGGTTTTTGAAGGTCCAAGTTCTCCCTGCGTCCCTGCCCAGGCCTGATTAGCTGTGGTAGGCCTGCGGCCTCGGAAAGTACTGCACATGACGCACAGGGGCCCCTGCACTGTGAACTAATGTGAAAATTCCTTGTGTGGACAAAAAGAAAAAAACACTACGTTTCTAAGAGGAAAAAAAAAAAGATTTAGCTCTGCCCTAGAGTGAAAGGGATGAAGGTCATTTTTAGCCAGTTTCTCCACAGCATCTAAAAGGTCTTTTTGCGTATGCGTCAGAAACAAGTGGAGTGTTGTGAGGTGAGAGATATTATAAAAACTAATGTTTTTAGCTTAGTTTGGTTATAGGGTGAAGTTCAGTAAGTAAAATATTTAAAAGACCAGTTGAAAACAATAAAGAGGAAAGAAGTGACCTAGGGAAGAAGCCAGTGTTGGGGGAACCAGGGGAGGAGCCAGCATGGGGGTAGAGAGACCAGGGAGGAGCCAGAGAGGTATGAACCAGGGAAGGAGCTGTTGGACCCAACGGTTTCAACTCAGTTCCAGGGCTTGCAGTGTACAGAGACAAGGAGACTGAGACTGATGCAAGCAGCAATGTTCCAGCATGTCAGGGTCACCCTTCAACCAGGGAGGAGACTCCCCCACCCTAAAAGCAAACACTTTTTATACCATTTCTTTCTTTGGGCAGACTTTAGCAACAGTAGCTTGATTGGTTAATTGAGGTAGCTTCTAAATGTATTGGTTAGACACACTCAAGCTGGCATAAGCGATTTTTTTCTTTCTCTTAAGGGGAGGTGTATATCACAGGTTTTGTGAGCCACAGGTGGCATACAGCCAGTACATCCTGTGGTTTTCCTCAGAACTGTTTTTTTCCTCACTTCTTTTACTTTGAGGCTTGTCCTCATTTTGTGTAGAAGGAGCTAAGGTGGGAAGAGTAAGGAGAGTAAGAGGAAAAGGAAGAGGAGGAGCTTGGAAGAGCAAAGAAAGATATAGGAGGATGAAGAACCACACAGGTATGGAGAACAGTAACAGGTAACAACTTATATTTAGGTGAGTTAATTGGGAAACAACTCCAATTGTATGGGTATCTTGTTATTGAGCATTACCAAACATATAAAACCTTTGGATAATCTAAGCATTAGAGTCTCATTTATACCAAGCCTGTGTGGTTGGTGGGATGGTCTGGGCAATGCCCAGACTTTCAGAGACAGTGTGGAATACTGGCAGAGCCATCTCCCACATTGTCATCTCGTGGGTGGCAGGGCTGGTGTTTCTAGCTCACTGTGTTTCTAGCTGTGGTGTGCATGTGGCCTTGCTTTACCAGTGGCTGTTTTTAAAATATCTCCCACAACAATTTGTCCTTTTGATTTCTCAGGTAGTCATTTTAAATTAACTAAGGTCTCACAGAGCAAGCATGGGGAGCGAGAACTAGGGGAGAAGCCAGCGTGGGGTGAAGCAGGGAGGAACCAGCATGGAGGGGAACCAGGGTAGGAGCCAACGTGGAGGGAACCAGAAGCCCATACATGGAAGAGGCATGTGGCTGAACTATCATATGACATACAATCTCAAAACAGTTCGGACTGCTGACACTGAAGCGGTATTGTTCATGGAGGAGGGCTCAGACCCCATACTTAGCAAGTTAGATCTACTCCTTTTTAATCTTAGAGCACTGCACCAGCCAAGTAGTTGAGCTAGTCCTTGTTACATCAATCTAAGCTATGAGACAGAGAAGTTAATTGATACAGAGAAGGCTTCAGTCCAACTGTTTTAGTTCAGAGTCCCAAAAACAATGTCTCGAGTGGCAAGAAGAGGGATGAGTTGGATGTCCCATGGCCCATTAGTCCCCTTTTACATGTCACCAGCGTTGCTTTTAGGGGCTTGGGGTGCTACCTCTCAGTAACTGCATCAACACAGACAGAAGGGCAATGAGGGCAGCAGCAGTCTGAGTGCCTCAGTACAGGGTCCACCCAAGCGACCATGATAAACTTAACAGTTGGCAAAGATCCAAAGAGTCAGGAGGTAAGAACTATACAAATCTGTGGGGAGCAATAAGAAACAATGCTACATGAGAAAAATCTTTCATATAAAGATTAACATGAGTAAATGCAACTCTACAACTGACAGGACCGTGCACTAAAGGTCCATAGAAGAATAATGTGATTGTAATTTGCTGTCTGTTTACATCAGACTTCTGTATAAAGAATAAGTCCCTGGTGTTTGTGTAAAAACAAAACAAAAAAAAAAACCTCAGTTACAGTTGGCATCTAAGAAATAAATCTGAATAGAAAAGTGTCTAGGAGATATTCTTAGCTTTTAAATAAAATGAATTTTGTATATTTGCCTTAAACATTTAAAATACCAGCTATTATTTAATGAATAAAACCAGAAGATCTTTCTAATTTTTTTTTTTTGTTTAGAAATTTTTTGATGAAGTAAAATGGGACCTCATAAAACTTAAAAGCTCTGTAAAGCAAAAAACAAATTGGCAAGCTACAGATTGGAAGAAAAAAATCTTCACTAACCCTATATTCAACAGAGGGCTGATATCCGAAATATATAAAGAACATAAGACGTTACCATGCAAAAACCCAAATAACCCAATTTAAAAAATGCATACAGATCTAAACAGAGAATTCACAACGGAGGACTCACAAATAGCTAAGAAGCACTTGTAGAAATGTTCAAAGTCCTTAGTCATCAGGGAATGCAGATCAAAAACAACCCTGAGATTCCACCTCACACCAGTCAGAATGGCTAAGATCAAAAACTCAGGTGATAGCAGATGCTGGTGAGGATGTAGAGAAAGAGGAGCACTCCTCTATTGCTGGTGGGGCTGCAAACTGGTACAACCACTCTGGAAATCAATCTGGAGGTTCCTCAAATATTGGAAATAGATCTACTTTAAGACCCAGCTATACCACTCTTGGGCATATACCCAAAAGATGCCCTACCATGCCACAGAGGCACATGCTCTACTATGTTTATAGCAGCCTGGGACAACCAGATGTCCCTCAACAGAGGAATGGATACAGAAAATGTAGTTTATTTACACAATGGAATACTACTCAGCTATTAAGAATGAGGACATCATGAGTTTTGTAGGCAAATGCATAGAACTAGAAAATATCATCCTGAGTGATGTAACTCAAACCCAAAAGAACATGAATGGTATGTACTCACTAATAAGCGCATAATAGCACAAAAAGTACAGAATACCCAGGGTATAATCCACAGAAATCAAGAAGGTTAACAAGCCAAAAGGCCCAAGTGAGGATACTTCAATCCCACTTTGGAGGGAGAAGAAAGCAATCATGGAAGACAGAGGAAGGGAGAGACCTGGAAAAGAGAGGGGAGGGGGAGGGGGAAAGGGGAACACGATCAGGTATTGGGGAAACAGGAATGAAGCCCTGAGGGCCAGCAGAACGAATGAAAACAGGCAACCTCAGGAGATGGGAGGTTGGGGGGACCCTCTAGAATACACCAGAGACCTGGGAGGTGAGAGAATCTCAGGAATCCAAGGGAGGAACCTAAGATGAAATGCCCAATCATGTGAAGAAGGAATTTGTAGATTCTACCTACAGTAGAAAGACTGGGTATCAAGTAGAGGGATGGGGTTGCTGTCCCACAGTCAAAAACTCTGACTCCGGATTGTTCCTGTCTAAAAGAACTGCAGGGACAAAAATGGAGAAGAGACTGAGGGAAAGGAGATCCTGTGACAGGCCCCAAACTGGGATGCATCTCAAGGGGAGGCCCCAAGGCCTGATACTATTACTGATGCTATGGTGTGCTTACAGACAGGAGCCTAGCATGGCTGCCCTCCAAGAGACCCAACAAGCAGCTGACTGAGAAAAACACTTACACACAACCAATGGACTGAAATTGGAGACCCCTGTGGCTGAATTACAGAAAAGCTGGAAGAAGTTGAGGAGGAGGGTGACTGACTCCACAGGAAGACCAGCAGTCTCAACTAACCGGGACTCCTGAGATCTCTCAGACACTGGACAACCAACCAGACAGGATATACCAGCTGATATGAGGCCCCCAATACATATACAGCAGAGGACTGCCTGGTCTGGCCTCAGTGAGAGAAGATGCACCTAACCCTTCAGAGACTTGAGACCCCAGAGAGTGGGGACATCTTCTTTGAGATGGGGGTGGGGGGGGGGGGAGTGTTACAAGGGGGAAGAAAGGGATGAAGAACTATGGGAGGGTAGACAGGGAGGAGGATAATGACTGGACTGTAAAAAAAAAAAAAGATTAAAGATAACTTTTAAAAATCAGGATTTTAAGATTTTTATTCCCTGTTAAGTTTGAGCTTAAAAATTATAATTCTAGAATTACAAATCCTTTAATATCAATATAAACTAAACCATAAATAAGGTCACAGGAAGACAGCATTTCTAGTGGACTTTTGTAAATGCCAGAGTTTTTATAAGACCCTTCACCAAATAGCTAAAGCTTACCAGAGAGAGTAAAAATAGCAGAGTTTTTTGTATTAGCCAATTGAAATAAACCATCTTGAAAGCCTACTGTTTCTTCCTTATTCTAAAAAGGGAAATACAATGATAGGGAGGGGATACTACACGATCTACTTAACCAAGATGGCAGTAAGGCATGTTTCCATGTTGATGAGGTTACCAGCCAAAATGGTTATGACATGGTACTCTAAGGGGAGCCCGTTGGGCACACCCCTTTTTCTAAAGAACAGTTGAATCCAAGATACATACATGGTATGTTAGAGAAAATTAAGATTATTTAGACATCCTCTTTAAACCACACTCAATGATCTTACAAATCTTACAAATCCTAAAATACAGAAAGCTGTAATTTCAACAGAAGCTTTAACATTGTAAATAAACAAACAAACAAAACAATTGTAAACAAAACCAAGATAAAGGGAGGAGAAGTCAGAGTTACACACAATGCCATTTGTATCCTCTATGAAAAAGTTTTCTCATTAGTTTTTCTCAAGGGTGAGGTGCCTTTCAGGAATGTTACATTTCAATATCCTTCTCTGTGTCACAGAGTCAGGTGGTCAGCCTGATTCAGGTCAGACACTATGGTACAAACTTCTAAACAAACATGCTTGGGTCTAGAGTATATGAGCCAAGTTTCAATTCCAGAGCCTTTTTTCTTTTTCTTTTTTAATGGAGTAGAATAAATAAAACCTTTTTTCAATGTTATTCATACCTGTCTTAGTTAAGGTTTTACTGCTATGAACAAACACCATGACCAAGGGATCTCTTCTATGGACAACATTTAATTGGGGCTGGCTTACAAGTTCAGAGGTTCAGTCTATTATCATCATGGTGGGAGCATGGCAGCATCCAGGCAGGCATGGTGCAGGAGGAGCTGAGTTCTACATCTTCATCTGAAGGCTGCTAGCTTCCAGGCAGTTAGGATGAGGATCTTAAAGCTCATCTACAATGCCACACCTACTCCAACAAGGCCACACCTTCTAATAGTGTCACTCCCTGGGCCAAGCTTATATAAGTCATCACAATACCCAAAAGACATTTGAATTCCTGTGAGATTGAGCCCAGAGATCTGCATATCCATAACCAATTTGTGTGTGTGTATGTTTGTGTGGTGTGTGTATGTGTGAGTGTGCGAGCGTGAGAGTATGAGAGTACGTGTGTGTGCGCGCACACACACAAAAGGAACACACAACCTAAAACACTTATCTTTTAGCTGTTAAAGACACAAGCAGGACTTTTCAGGCTTGGAGAGACAAAAACACAGGGCAAAAATGATCTATGCAATCTCGGGAATAGGTACAAGTTTGGAGGCCTAGCTGAAACAGAATTGGGCATTCTAGCTCTGGGTGTCTTTATAAGCCAGAGCCTTAAGAAAGATTTAAGTGAGCTGAGAGTTTTATGGGTGAAGAGGCTCTTGGACCTTGCTGCCATTCTTTCTTATCATGTTGTTTAATTCAGTTTAGATATTAAAAATTACAAGTTCTGAATTTTGGCCAGAAGTGACCATTTCACATGACCAATGAAAGATTCTCAGAGTTTTTGGTCCTAGGTCAGTAGAGATCTCCAGGAATTCTTGGCCAATTAGCCATTGAAAAGCTCTTAGAGTCTTTGACCCGGTGAGGCTCTACAGAAAATTTTAGGTTGATGAGGGACAAAGGCAAAACAGTCAGCATCCAATTGCTTAGAGCATCCTCCAAGTCTCAAAATAACCAAATGCACCTGGAAAGTTAGGGAGTATTCACAACCCTTAAAATCCCAGGGTTTAAAACCTCAGGGTCAATATAGTCTCCAGTATAAAGCCTTCAACCAAGTGGGTTGTTCTTAGAAAAGAAACATCCAGTGAGCCCTGAGACTTACTAGACCCAACAGATTATCTTGTCTCAGCATTTTGTTATATGATATGTATGATCTGGTCAGATAGACAAAGAGTGGAGAGACTGAGAGAAAGAAAAGGCTTCCTGAGAGAAATGGGTGGCCAGGAGATGTTGTCTCAGAAAAGAAGATGGAAGATTGCTGGGGAATGATGCATGAGTTAACTGCTAGCCTCAGCAAGGCTTTCTTTTAAAATTAGGCACTAGAACTTAGATAGACTCCCTGCTAGACTGACAGATAAGGAGAGAGGCCATGACTAGGTGTAGAGAGCTTTGGGGGCTGCTTGGCAGGAATCTGACATTGGGCCATGACAAGGAAGTAAGTTCAGGCAGGAATCTAATTTTAGGTTAAAACAGAGAAGTAATTTCAGTCAGGAATCTAAGTGTTAGGCTAGAACAAAGAAGCAGGCCTCAGGCATGACTTTGTGCTAGGACAGGGAAGTAGGCTCAGATATTTTGGTCATCCTGATAAGCCCTTAGAAACAGTGACCACAGGAGTGGTCATGGGACTTTGCTTATTCCCTGGCTTGTTCCTAGACTGTTTGCATTTATTTTATTGCTAGTTCCTCAACCTAGATCTGACCTAAATACTTCCATGTAATTAAAATGGTTTAAAAGCAAACTGGGAAAAAATAAACCCGCCTCAGCCTTCAGGCTCAGAACTGGCTGGGGTCATGCTGCAATTCTGTCTAATCGTCTCTTTTCTTTTAATCCTCACTCCTGCACTGGAGAACCTGTTGACTGACTGAGCTGGCTTAGTCAACTAGGTAATACGGGTGGTGAACTTCCAAGATGGCTGGCTTCTTCCTCTCCCTCCTGACCTCAGACAAAACCTGGCAACCTAAAAACAAAGGCCTTGTAGACTTTTGTTTCTCTGCTGTCAGGGCCCCTGCTGATGGACTGGCTCAAATTCCAGGCCAGATCAAAACATGTCACACAATTGTGGGCCAATTAGCCATCCTATTGATATAGTCCAGGGGTATTGAAATGATAAAGTCTAGGGGTCCTGATCAGGTTAGTTTTCTAGGCAGGAAAAATCTGAAGCAAAACAGGTACCAGCAGAAAAAATCTCAAGCAGTGTAGACAGAATCAGTGGCTCAAGGCAGGCATTTCCTGGGGGTAAGAAACACATGGAGGAGCTGGGGAAAAGCTCCTCCACAGCACATCCGGGACTCCAAAAGCCAGAACATCCTGGCTAGGCCATTTCAAGGAATAGTTTTCTTAATTTGTTTCACTGTTTCTCTTCAAACACTCTATCTTTACCATTAAGTAAAACAATGCTACTTTCAACTACTGATCTTTGTCAAGAAAATTGTTCTCACAGCTATGAAGAAAAATATATCCATACACTAAAAGAAAATGACTTCTGAGCAGCTTTTACCTGGAACATGTACAGCTGTGTACAAACATACCAATGCACTACACCTTCCTACGTGCACTGAACTCAACTCCATGTATGTTGTGTCTAATTTCTTCTACAGTAGCTACACTCATTCCATGGCAACTTCAAACAAGATGAAATATTTCAAATACAGTGCCAAAAACAAACAAAACTTGCTTTCAAGCCAAGAAGATCTAAGTGAATCAAGGATGGTTTCCGCAATCAATCAAAATTCATTTCCTATGGAATTTCCCTTATTTATCTTTAAATGTTCTTTTTTGGTAAATATGGTATTTTTCCATTTTTGATTCCCAGTATCTACATTAAAAAAAAAATCTCTGAGACAGGAATTGTGGATTCATCTGTTGTTTCTATGACAAAGGGAATGAGGGACTATGAGTGAGGGGGTCCTCGAAATGTCAAGGGACCCCTACAGAGTCACAGGCCAATGAATAGCACACCAAGCGACCTGTCTGAGGCAATTATTTTCTCTCTAACCCCAGAAGAAAGACTATCACTGCCCATTATGTGCTTTATCATTTCTCTGACAGTTTTATCTTTTCATGGCCCAGAATTGATGAGAAGTTTACTTTTTCTTCCAAAAGACCAGTAGAAAAAGAGGAAGAGCCTGCAGCCATTTAAAGATAAGAAATTTTACACCGCACATACAAAAGGAACAAAAAGATAATAAAGAAAACGATAATGGAGGTTTACAAAAGACCTTCACCTCAATAAAGGCCGAGCCCTTGTCACTGCCTGCCTCTAACTTGATTGACAGGACAAATCTTCCCTGTTGGAAAAAAGCACACTCAGGCAAACCTGATAGCCTAAAATCTGATCCATGCAAAAAATATGTTAATGTCTATGTGGCAGTTATTTCCGTCACAACCTCTTCAAGTAAAATAGACGCATTACATCAAACCCAAAGCACTGGTTGTGCTAGGCATGGTTACAAGTGGTCATAGCGACTGCCCTGTTGTTATTTATCAAATGTTTATTTCCAGAGAAGGAGAGGCTTTTGGGATTCTCAGAAACTATAGAATATACTATAAGTGTCCTTGTAACAACTACAATAGGGAGAGACCAATTCCAGAGCTGATAAACAATGCTACTCTGGAAACCTGGTTATGATGTTCTTTTAAAAATGTACCAAAATGCAAAAGAAATGAATAAGAATGCTTTGAAACCTAATAGATGTCTTGCATAGTTTTTGCAGATACTATAAATCACATAGCAAGCCCTGAAAACCAGATTTTCCTTAGTTTAAAGATCAAGAGGCTATCTGATAAAGAAAAGTAACTAACTAGCCACTCTAGAGTCTTTCTAGCTGTATTTTTAATAGAGACACAGAATTAATTGCGCCTACATGCTATTACCATTTCCTTAAGACAGGTCTCTCAGTTTGAACAAAGTCATCACTGTAAACAGCGGTTGCTCAAATCATTGCTTTATTACGTCTACAATCAGAATTTGCCCTGTAACATTTGCCCCCTCTGCATTCTCTTGTATTTTCTTGTGAATCTTGTAAAGCATCCTGTCTTCTAACCCTGCCTTCTCATCTTCTCTATGAGAATGAGGACCAGTGAGTCACCAAGACACTTTTCTACTGTAGAATTCCTCTGCCCACCACACATGTTCAGCCCTCCTCCACCTTGCCACTCATGATTTATAACTCTGTGCTTTAGCCTCAAGCTCCACACGCCTTGTACTAACTTCACACAAACTCATCTATCCCACAGACAAGACAGAGTATATAGAAATCATCTAGTTTTTCTCCCACTGTGATCCTTAAACCAGGAAATGACATCAGACTCTCCTCTGTTGGCACACAGGTGGCCAGTGCACATCGTTAAGCATGACCAGCGCCACTACACCCACCACATCCTTTTCTCATCGGTTCTGCTACCTCATGTATCTAACCCACACCACCATCATCTCTGGTATATCCAAGCATGCCTTTACCTTGTTACAATCCACTCCCCCAAAAATGGGTAACAGAGCTAACAAAGAATTCTCAACTGAGAAGCACCTAAAGAAATGTTCACCATTCTTAGTCATCAGGGAATGCAAATCAAAACAACCCTGAGATACCACCTCACACCAGTCAGAATGGCTAAGATCAAAAACTTGGGTAACTGCAGATGCTGGTGAGGATGTGAAGAAAGAGGAACACTCCTCCATTGTTGGTGGGATGTCTGGCAGTTCCTCAGAAAACTGGACATAGATCCACCTGAAGACCCAGCAATACCACTCCTAGTCACATACCCAAAAGATGTTCCAACATATAACAAAGGCACATGATCCACTATGTTCACAGCAGCCTTATTTATAATAGCCAGAAGCTGGAAACAACCCAGATGTCCCTCAACAGAGAAATGAATGCAGAAAATGTGGTACACTTACACAATGGAATACTACTCAGCTATTAAAACCAATGACTTCATGAAATTCACAGGCAAATAGATGAAACTAGAAAATATCATTCTGAGTGAGGTAACCCAATCACAAAAGAACACACATGGTATGTGCTCACTGATAAGTGAGTATTAGCCAAAAAGAAGGTCAGAATACACATGATACAACTCACAAACCATATGAAACCCAAGAAGAAAGAAGATGACACTGAAGTGTAGATGCTACACAGTCCTACTCAGAAGGGGGAAGAAAATAATTTCCAGAAAGTAGAGGGGGAGAGGGATCGGGGAGGGAGAGATGAGAGGGAGGAAAAAAGGGGGGTCAGTTCAGATATGGGAGGAGATGGGGGAAGAAGTACATAACCAATTAAAAATTAAAAAAGAAAATTTAGGCTAGGCCTTTATTTAGTCAGGCTAAAGTTATTATGACTTCCCTTCAATAAAATATAAATGTAAAGAAAATATGTAATTACTCTTTGCAGTGTTCATTAACATAGCGAGATTAAATATACATATACACACCTTAATAACTTAAGTTTTTTTAGAACAACTCATTCGTTCCATTTAGTATGTAACAGATAGTTTCACTATTTCTTCCTCTCACACAGCAAATGTAACAGTTTCATCGTCCTTTACGACTTCATCCTGGTTCACGCACTTCGTCATTATACACAAGCCAGATCAAATGACTGCTGTTCATTCTAGCACCACACTCACATTTAGAAGAGATGCACACCAAACACTGATTAAATGCCAAACACGATGGTAAACAGGTCCACTAAGGAAGTGAAAATAGTGACTGAGAACACTTGCTGTTTTACTGCAAACAGACCATCAGACAGAGCTCAGTTCACATAAACAGTTACTCAAACAAATCAGGATGGCGCAGCCTTGGTAAACATGTAAATGAACTTGATAGCCCTCTCTGCTTAGAAAGTTCATGGTGACTAGTCTCCAGCCTACTTTGCAATGGAGCCATTAGCTTCTAAACTACTAACTCAGCCAAACCTGTATTACACTATCAGTGCACTGTGCTGAAAGTATGACATGTAAGGTCCATGAAGCAGTCTGGAAAAGATTCTACAGAATCTAAGGGTTTGTCAGCAGTGATGTATATGATAGCTAAAAGGAAGCATCAGTGGATTTCTACAATTATTTGGCACCATTATCCTAAAACTATAAGAATTGACAGCATGACAAATTATGGTATTTTGTTTTAAGTTAATGAGAAATAATGAAAAAACTTTGTTCTTTGCCTTCTAATATGTTCTGTTTTCCAACTTTTTATATCTCTTGTAATTAGCTTCTATATTCAATGCTTGAAAAGTTTGATTTAGTTTGTCTAATAGTCAATATTTTGGCTGATGAGTATAAACACACACACACACACACACACACACACACACCTAGGGATGCCTGCATGTTTTTATAAGTATGACGTTCTGGATATCTGAGAGCTATTCCTACTACCCTGACTACCTAGTATATTATATAATTATATAAAATGGAGTTGGCCTGTAATGGGGAGAAATACCCCAAGTAGACATCATGTACCACGAAAAAAGACAAACAAATAACCCAGTACCAGGAATGGGTTACCACTTTTGAAGATGCTAACCAATGGGCTCCCATACACCCCTCCATATATTATAGGCTATTGCCCCTGGTATAGGTTACCCTCTAAAAAATAACTTGCTGAAGACACCATATTCTTGAATCTTCAAACATGGAGACAATTCCATTTCTGGTAAATTTCATTATACGTTGAATGTAGAAAGTAGTAAATCCAACTTGGTATTTTTATTTTTTATTTATTTATTTTTTATTTTAGGTTTTCGAGACAGGGTTTCTCTGTGTGTAGCCCTGGCTGTCGGTATTTTTATAAAATGAGTATATATATATACATGATATAACATACATTTTATATATATATTTATATAATTAAAATGGAGTTGGCCTGTAATGGGGAGAAATACCCCAAGTAGACATCATGTACTACGAAAAAAGACAAACAAATAACCCAGTACCAAGAATGGGTTACCACTTTTGAAGATGCTAACCAATGGGTTCCCACACACCCCTCCATATATTATAGGCTATTGCCCCTGGTATAGGTTACCCTCTAAAAAATGACTTGCTGAAGACGCCATATTCTTGAATTTTCAAACATGGAGACAATTCACTGGCACTCAACTAGAAGTTTCATCCCTACTGGATAGCTTTCAAAGTGCTGAAAGATGTAAGCACACTACTGAGAGAATAGACAAACATCAATGACACCTAGCTGTGAACCCTACGGAGCTACAATAATAATCTACCTGACAAGATATGTTATTTGTATGACATAAATGTCATTGAAGTAACCAACCGAGTTTTTTATAATTTTTTATGTTTACGGGTGTTTTGCCTGAATGTGTACAGAAGCATGCAGTACACTTGACATTCAAAACAGGGCACTGGAATCACTGAAAGCAGAGTTACACATGGTCGTGAGGCATCATCTGGGTACTAGGAATTGAAGCTGGACTCTCTGAAAGAGCAACCAGTGCTCTGATCCACTGAACCATCTCTCTAGCCCCACAAAACAAATTTTATTTTAAGGCCTACTCCATGATCCGGGACTGTTTTATGAAGTAAATAAATTTAGAAGTAAGTGTTCAATTCTCTCCAATGTTTTATGATAATCTACTCCTCAGTACGTCCTTTCCTCAGGCTTGCTCTCTGACCTAGCTTGTACCCTGATCCCCTGAGGAGCATCCCCTTGATGGCCAAAAACATGAATATATTCACACACTTTCCAGGTAAGGGGGAGGGGAGGGCTGTGTTTGAATTACAAATTTGCTAGATTTGCAAGTGATTTAATACTTTTAAGACTCACTTTCAATTGTCAACTTCTATAAAATGTGAAACTATGTACCTTAAAAGCTGTGTGATTGAAATTAGATGATGCCTGTAAATAACTATAGACATTATCTGGCTCTTTAGTAAGGGCTTACTACGCATTAGCTATAATTATTACATTTTATTTTGAAATCAAGGAAGGAGACTCTAATCTTTCTATAATTAAGATATATGCGTAATTAAAAATTTTTAGGCCTAAGGCTCATCTCTCAGCATAGTTATTAAAAGCAAAGTCTTGGGAATGAGCCAGTCTTAAGTCTGGATTTGAATCTTTAGCTCTACCATTCAGTCATCATGTAAACTTGAAGTCATCACTCTTTCTTTTCTTCATTTTAAAAGAATGATGATATTTCATCAGATTGTTACAAGGATTAAATGAGGTAGTATATCAAAACCATAAAATTTGTATATTTACTGCTGAGTATATGTCAAATTTTTTTACTATTTAAATTAAAGTTGCTCTGACAAGTCTGAGGAGTTGTGTTTTAAAACAAAGTGTATTCAGAAGGTAGACACTGGACTCTTAATTGGTGCAGGGGTGAAGGCCCAGACTTCCACGAGATATACCAGAACATTCTAAGCATCTCTATATGCATTTATTTCTAGAAATAAATATTTGTATAAAAAATATCTCAATTGTGTTTTCCAACATGGAAGGGCTCTGAGCTAATTCAAGATAGAATACTGTTATTCCAATTTCTTCCTTTATGGTTGAGTGCCTGTGATGATCCTGGTTTAAGATGACTGAATTTTCTAAGGCTTGCTATGTCCTGCAGATTTTTATGACAGATTATTTTCCATAAATTCCTATTACATTCTTCTTTTTCTCCCATCCCTGTGGTTAGTCTGTGCCAGTCTCAGAAAATATATTTAAAAAAAACAAAAACAAAAGATAAAACAACAACAAAAAAAAAAAAAACCTGCCAACTTAGAGGTATCCCATGACAATTTTACCAAGGACTCATTAGCACTGAGAGTCGTCTTCTATCTGTCTGCTTCTGAGGAACAAACTAGAAAAGCCCTAAGGACAACCCAGTGAGTAACCTGTCACATTGGAAAAGTTAACATTTTATGTAACCCAGTGATTATTTGGAGATAAGGCTTTATCCAAATCATAGTGAAAATGTTCAGAACCAGGAAAATACCAAAGCCAAAGCAATCGTGATGGAACTATTTATGGAAATGTACTCTATTTTCAAAATCTCAACAACAACAACAAAAAAAAAATCCTCAAATCTCCTAAGCACTCTTCTGAAATAGACCTTTAAAATTTACATTGCAGATGAAGGAATAAAAGTTACTTATATTCAAAGCAAAAAGGAAAAGGGGGCCAGGGATAGGGGTTTTCTAGGGAGGGAAAATGGGGAAAAGGGATGGCATCTGAAATGTAAATAAAATATCCAATAAAAAAAATCATGCATAAAAAAGTTACTTATATTCAATAAAATACATGTAGTGAATAAATTTGCAAAGCTATAGATTTCTGAGCATAAGTCCAACACAGACATTTATAGATGTGCCTTTTTAGAATTTCTTACTTTGGTATTGCTTTAAAAAAAAAAAAAAAAAACGGAGTAAAGTTGAGACTCAATATATCCTTTAAGAGACACTTAAACACAGTGTGGCATAGCCTTCTAAGTTAGCTAAACAATTTTCTCAGACCACTGATATAGCCCACATTTCTCAAAAAAAAAAAAAAAAAAAAAAACAGAATACATTATGTAAATCGTGATACATGATAAATTATTCCTCTAGAACTCACCTACCAAGAACTAACTCAAAGTTAACAGATGTGTTCTCAATTTAGAAATACCTTTAAGGTGAACTCCAGTAAGATGATATACAGTTTACAATAGGTAGTATCAATTTTATGCCAGTGTGTTTAGGAGTCTGATCTATTACATATCCTCTGCATACTCAAATAGAATCAGTTTGCAAGATTATTAACCAGCAGCCTGTAACTCCCACTGCACTGACTTGCCCCATGATAATTGGCTCTTAACCTGTAATGAGCTGAGATGAACTTTCTTTCCCTTTCTCAGGGTATTTTTATTATAAATTCTTTGAGAATTACATACAACTTATTTTGATTATATTTTTCTTTCCTCCTCCAACTCTTTCCGGAACTCCTTTAGCTCCCATTTCCATCCCCTAACTCAGTGACTTCTTCTTTTTCTAACAACCCACCAAATCCAGTTTGGACTATTCACATATTCCACTGTATGGGGCCATCCAACAGAGCATGGGTGGCCTACCAGGAGCCACCATCCTGAAGAAAACTGACTTTCCCTCCCCAAGAAGCCACCAACTCTCCATAGTTCCTCTGGTTTGGTTTTTCTGTTGTTTGTTTGTTTGTTTGTTTGTTTGTTTCTGAGGAGGGGCATGAAGTCCTTCCCCAGACTCACTAAAATGTTGACTGACTTCATCTGACTTCATCTTACATAGGTTTTGTGTGGATACCTGCAGCTGCTAAGAGTTCATGTGTACAGAGCTACTGTCATGCTAAGAAGGCAGTTTTCTTCTGGTCCTCCCTGACCTCTGGTTCTTACAGTCTTTTCACTACCCTTTTGAGATGGTACCTGAGTCTCGGGGAGGGTGTCAAATAGAGATATCTCACTTGTGGCTGATCACTCCTCTTGGAACGTTTTATCACAGCAAAAGGATTCAGCTACAACAGTATCATTCCAAACAACCGTTCTAGCTAAAGATCTACAATATAAGCAACTTAATGTTTCTGTGAAGGAAATCAATGAAAAAAATATTTTTCCTGAGTCATTCCTTCTTTCTAAAATATAGCTTTGGGGGAAGCATTTTGAAAGCTTGGGAAAAGATTTCTATCACTTATATAAAATGTGTACTTTCAAATATAGCTTCTAAGAAACTTTCTTTACTGCATACGTCTATGGTCCTCTAGTTTTCCCTAATCTTTTGAATCACATCTTTACTTAGAGTTATACATTTTTTGATATAACTGATGTTTTTGATGTCTTATAAAACCTATTTTCTTTCATGCAGGTGGTACTGTGCTTGTGCCAGGAACCCCTGGGTGGCCATGCTGCCTATTCAAAAGTACATTATGTATGAATATGACAGAACAGACATGCAGGCACTGTTATACGGACTCACACTGAATAACAACCCTACAGTCTAAGGACCAACCAAGGATAGGAGTTCTCTGCTGTTTATAGATTATTAAAGTGCAAATGTCATCAGAGAATGTTATCAATTGCTCATCCCATAAAAGCAAAGCACAACATGAGACGGAGAAAAAATTAGAAACTGTGGATAAATTTACAGCTAGAGCTTCAAAGCAAGGATGGAAAACTCAGGTGATTTCGGTGAACAGCTCTCTGCCTTTCTCATCCTTCTCCGAGTTAAGGGCTACAGTGTGAAAACAAAATGAAGTCCTGTTGGCTGCAGCTGAAGCCAAAGCTTTACAAAGATTGCTTTTTAAAACGTCGCCAGTATTGACTCATCCCATTTCTCACCCTCACCAGAAACCTGGAAGTGTTGCCATCTGATCTCCAAGTAGGATCTCCTAGTCAACAAATCCCTGAGAGGAAGAGTCCTCGGCAATGCTTATCTGTAATACGTGTGGCTCTGTTCCTGGCCGTGTCTACAGCTGTCCGACACTCGTCTCTTACTCTGACCTGTTGTCCATCTTCTTGTTGAGTAGAGCTACCAGCACATTGCCAATGAGCAGCAGTGAAACCAAAAGGAAGGAGGGAAAAGCTGAAGTCTTTATTTTGTTCTACAGTAAAACCACAAGAGAACAGAAGATATGGAAAGGTACAGACGATAAATATGTGTATCAAGATTGTAATTGAGAAACGAACCACCAAGTTATAAATAGGTTAAGGATAAACTGTTAAAATGAAACTAGTAATTTTAAATATATTCCTTAGTAGAAAAAAATGGCTTTGTACTGTGAAACCTCTTTTTGTATAAGTATACAGTTTTGTTTGATCCATTGTAGTGACTTTCACGACCACATGTGACCTATAGATACTAATGGTCAGATAGCTAATGCTAGTTTTTCCCTAAGAAGGGAGAACTACAAATTGATGGACTTTCCATTTTTCTATATCGTTTTCAAACTGTGGAACTCAGAATGCACTAGCACTGGGGTTTCTCCTGCAATCCTGGGGCACTGTGATTTCTTGCAAGACTGGCATTGTGCTTTCTTAGAATGGGTTGGCATTTTGTTTGTGTTTTCTTTTATTGAAAATATTTTTTTCATACAATATATCCTAATTACAGTTTTTCCCTCCCTCTGCTCCTCCCAGTATCTCCCTACCACCCCTTGGCAAGTGATCCACACCCTTCCTATCACTCCTTAAAAAACAAACATGCATCTAAGAAGTAAGAAGATAAATCAAAAACAAACAAATTAGAATATGGGAAAACAGACAAACAAAGAAAAGATAAAAAGAAAAAAGCACAAAATTCACATATAGATGCAGAAACACACACACAGGAATCCCATGAAACTCCAAAACTAGTAGTAATGATGTATATGTAAGAGACATGTAAGGTAGAAATAAAATGCCATGTCTTCACGTTATGAGACATAATAATAATAATAATAATAATAATAATAATAATAATAATAATAATAGAAGGAGGGGGAGGAGGAAGAGCAGGAAGAGGAAGAAGAGGAGGAGGAGGAGGATGAAGAAGAAGAATTCAAAGATGTTACTGAGTTTGCTTTGTTTTGGCCATCTACTGCTGAACTTGGAGACTACATTAAGTAGTTTAATGTAGTGTCATTCCCTTGGAGAAAATAAAACCTTCATTTGTGAGTGGTTATCAATTAGAGGTAGCTTCTGGTTTAGGGATGGGGGGATGGGTTGTGTCCACATCTCCTTTCAGCCCTAGGACCCTATCTGGTACAGACTCATGCAGACCCTATGCTTCCTGCTACAGTCTGAGTTCATGAGTGCCAGCCCTGCTGTGTCTAGGAGGCCTTCATTCCTTGGTGTCTTCCATCACTACTGGCTCTTACAATGGATCCACCTCCTCTTCCACAGACTTCCCTGAGCTCTGACGAGAGTTTTGTACTCTGTATTGTCTGGCTGTGAGGCTTCATTTGTTCCCATCTGCTTTAGGACAAAGTTTCTATGATAATAGCTGAGCAGGGCACAGATCTACAAGCACAGCAGAACATCATTAGGAGTCACTTTTTTCACTACCTCCTTTCAGTGGAACAGTAGTTTCTGCTTTTTCCCCTAGGAAAAAACCTAGCCTATCTAGTCTCAGGTTCTTGGCCACCCAAGCAGCTCTGGGTATGGATTTCCTCTCATAGGAGTCAGCCTTAATTCAAATCAGATACTGCTGGTTACTTCCATAAGCTTTGTGCCACAATTACACCAGCTTACCTTGCAGGAAGGTCACTCTTGTAGACGGGAGGGTTTGTAGTTGGGTTGGTGTTTGGGAGTATGAAGAGTACCTTCCAATACCATTAATAGTAGTCTATAAGGGTGAGGGCTCTAATTCTAATGGGCTGGCACTGTAATTTCTTACAGTAGAGTGGCACTATGATTTCTTGAAATAGAGTGATTTCTTATCAATGCAATACTTCTTACGTATTCTCACATTCTGATGTTCAGCTCCATTTAAAACGGTGGTTCTCACCCTTCCCTAATGCTGTGACCCTTTAATACAGTTCCTCATGGTGTGCTGATCCCAACCACAAAATTATTTCATTGCTACTTTATAACTATAATTTTGCCACTATTAGGGAGCATAAATATCTGATATGCAGAATATCCAATATGAGCCCAGTGGAGGTCCTGACCCACAATTTGAGAACCACTAGTTTAAGAACAGAATGTTTGCTGATAAAAACTAACTGTGGAAAGAGAGATAGTGACACAGAATGAACAGAAATCAGAATTTTAAACCGCTTAAACGTTTTGTGCCTGGGTTGGTGTTACGTTTCTCTTTTGATAGCCTATAGAACATCTTCCTTTACCAAAGACACTAGAATGTAGGAGTAAAGACTGTGTAGGCACCAGTTCAGCCTCTCCATGTGCAATGAGTTCCTTAGGTATTGTCTTCAGCAATGAGGCCTTGCTGTCAGTTGATCTAAATTGCTGTCCTGCCTGCAAAATATGCCAGGCCAATGGTGGCACAAATAACCAACAAATGTGTCATTTGACTTAAGGCCTACTTCATGAGAAGGAACCATACCCAATATTTCTTGGGTGACCAAAAACAAGAGACAAGATAGGTCAGAGACCTAGGGTAAAACCAAACACTATTGGTCAAAAAAAAAAAAAAAAAGGTAGTGATTAAAAAGACTCATAATATTCTGCTGTACTCATAGATGAGTAACGCAGCCATCATCAGAGAAGCTTGCTCCTGCAGCAGATAGAAACAAATACAGAGACCCAAAACCAGACATTATGCAGAGAGAAAGAGAGACTGGAACACAAAGCTCTAAATGGTATGTCTCCATCAAATCCCATACCTCAAATCTCAAGGAATAACCTCAAAAGAGGAGTCAGAAAAGGAGGCAGAAAACGTGTAACAACCAGAGATGAAGGACACCAGAAGAAGACCTCTAAATGAACTAAGAAAAGTTCACATAAACTCAGAGACTAAACCCAGAAGCACAGGACTTACATGAGTCTGCACCAGGTTCTCTGTGTATATAACTTTCAGCTTAGTGTTTTTATGGGATTCCTGAGAGTGCAAAGGAGTGGGTCTCTGATTCTTATACCTACTGTACCTTGGGGTTCTTGTCCTTCTGTTGGGGTGCCTTGTCAAAGTTCAATGTGGTGGTTATTGGCTTATGTTATATTTTATTTTGTTTTATTTAGTTGTTATCTCTTAAAAGCCTTTTCTATTCTTTTCTAATGAGACAGAAAGGGAATAGATCCAGATGGGAGGGGATATGAGGAGGAACAGGGAGTAGAGGGAGGGGAAACTGAAATTGGGATATATTGTGTGAACAAATAATCTATTTTCAATAAAAGGGAAAAAACCTAAACTATAAAAAAATCTTAAACACCCTAAATTTCAACAGTTAACATAACAAAGTAAAGACAATAGCTGGAAGGCTGAATCAAAATGTTCTTCCATGCATAATATGACATATTAAGTTTGGAAAAAAATTATGACCCCAGTTCATAAACTACCTTACATGCCCTGCATCTTCTAGTATATACACTAAACTTGTGATGATACTTCTTGAAATCTTTAGTATTTATAAAACTGTTTGCAAAATTATGTTCAATTTGAACTCTAGAAAGTAGACTAAGGTTTTTATTCCAAATTTTTGTTTCAGAAAGCTGAAATATTAAAATGTACATCTTCTATACTACAATCTAAAGATAAATGTAGGTAGTACTAAGATATTAAGAACAACATATGGGGTTGATTTAACATGTAATAGAGAAAAACTTGCCATATCAGTTACACAAATGTTCAATCATCAATTCAGAAAATTAGATTAAATCAACATGTATATTGTCTGCACATAAGTAGTTATGTAATTAAGGAACCACCTTATATTCATATGAATGAAATAAGCACCTGCTCTTAAGTGTGTGGTCTGACACCCATTACTACCTGCACTTTTGTGTTCAGATGTTCAGCATCTTTAACCGTGCTGCTTACAAGTTCCTAATGACTTATTCTGCTTTGTAACATAGTGATTATTTACAATACAGATATATCCACATATCTATATTGTATGTATCTCTCTGTCTCTCTCTCTCCCTCCCTCTCTCTCTCTCTCTCTCTCTCTCTCTCTCTCTCTCTCTCTCTCTCACACACACACACACACACACACACACACATTCATACATATGCATTCTCCTCGATCAATGGAAAGTTTCCCCTTATACTCCATATCCCCCTTTGCCTCTTTCCATTTCAACACCTCACATATTTCCCTGAGGGCAGTATGAACCTTGGACATGATTAGTTGCTGAAACTAATACATGGTGGCAGCAAAAAGTCATTAGCTAGTCCAAGTTTTGGCCTGAGATCAACAGTGCTGGTTACAATCCACATCTTGGTAATGAACTGGATTTTGTTAAGAATGAGAAGAGCCAAAAATCAACTTGAGTGGCTATAAACAAAAGTTTGAGATGTGATTAATGCAAAGTTCCCTTCCCACTCTAACCCCATGCCTATTTAGAAAGACTATTGTTCAATCATATGCTGCCCAAGGCTATAGGTACTAAGTCAGATTTAATACAGAGCCCACTTCCAAGTGGTAATGCTCTGTTTATAAAACAAAAGAGTACCATGAAAAGAAGGTTACACAAGAGGCCAGTAACTCTGCAGCCCTTCCCAAGCAGTTCAAGTTCACATGCTTTTCCTGAAAATGACCACACATAAATGCACATATGCAGGGAAGAAGGTGAAGCTAAGTAACTACCTGTAACCTAAAGATGCTTCCACACTGTTATTAGAATTGAAGGAGCTATTGTTAATCGCCTCAGTTTCCAACATAGAAAAGAAAAGTGTATCTGTCTCGTAGACTTCATAGGTGGACTGTAATAAGCATATGGAAAGAGGGACCTGGCCTAAAGAAAACACATCCTACAATTAAATCCCACTGGATGGTAATATCTGAGTCCACAGTTTTGTCACCAAATGCTTTAGAGTGACTACACTGAAAATGAGTCAAGAGTTGATGCTGATTTTGCTTTTCAACAAATTATTTCTTGGTTGCTGACATTTTTTACAATAATTTTATATCCATGAAACATATTAGACACATATACTACATATGTAAGGAGAGAAGAAATGATAATATAAAAGCTATAAATAATAAATCTTTACCAAAAAGCCAAGGTTACTTCAGAATTCTTGTTAACTGCCATCAGATGAAAATAAAATTTGAAAAAAAAATTAGACTGCTTGAGACATGAAAATGAGACTGGAAAAGAAAGGAAGGGATTGATTAAAACTATAATCTTTCTACTTTTATCCTTTCCACGGAACCTTCTAATGAAAGGGTTACACTGATGGGTAATCCTTCTGTAAACCTAGCTAAGAGATTTTTTTTTTCTAAAATTTCTGAACCAGAAATATCTGTCATTCATCTACTACAGGATGTATTCATGACACCACTGCTCACATCACCTTCAGGACAGAGGCAAAGAAGAAACCCTGTTGGTGTACTATTGTTCTATCTGCTCTATAATGCATTAAACTGTTATCAAACTGTGTAACATCAGCCAAGCAATCTCAGCAATACGCTAAATAGAAGTAGCTCGGAAGTAGACCTTGATACTTGGAGATAGTTAGGAAGGGAAATTTGGATGTGGTTACTTCTTAAGGAAAATAAACCAGCAAGGAGCACCATGATGACACAGACTTTACTGTAAAGAGCCAGCATAAAAGAGAAATTATAAACAAATAGATAAGGAAATTTTCCAGGATACTACTATTTCATAAAATGTCTTGCTTAACTGCCTAGTTTAAAGGAAACACCCCTGCTACTTCCTGGTAATTTCAGGAGGGCCAGGCAGGAGTACTGTCATTGAGGTTATATAGGGTTACATAGCAAGACAGTGACTCAAAATATCCACACCAAAAAAAAAAAAAAATGCTTTTCATTTATAACTAAAACTATCTATAGCAGTGGTTCTCAGCCTTCCTAATGTTACAATCCTTTAACTCAGTCCTGCAGGTTGTGGTGCTTCTCAGCCATAAAATCATTGTCATTACTACATCATCACTGCAACTTTACGGTTATGAATCATAATGTAGTAAGGAAAAAAAGAAACGATAATACAAAAGCCACAAATAAGTTTCTTTTCCAAAAGCCAAGCTTATATCAGAACACTTGTTAACAGACATTAGATAAAGTAAAATTTGGAGAAAATTAGGCTACCTGAGGAGCAAAAATAAAGACAGGCAAAAAAGGAGATTCATGAGAGTTACAGTTTTTTCTACCCATAAGTTGAAAAGCGCTGATCTACAGAATTGCCTGAGAATATTACAGTCTCACTTAGCAATTTACTCTGCAGAGACTCACTACATAATCAACTGACTGATTTATCACATTTGACTGAAGAACCATTGAGATATTGAGATACCTGCCTACCTACGATTAGTATATAGTAGACATGCAGACTACTAAACAGGCAAACAGAAGTAAATAAGAGAGAGAAAAGACATCCTGTGAGCTGAAAAATATGTAGAGATGGGGCACAGATGAACAAGAGAAAGATGGTAAGACTTCCAGCGAGCAGTCATACATAAGTTAAGCCCTGACAATGGAAAAGTTAATGAAGAGAGCCAAATTTTCTTGGGGGAAAAATGACTTGGGATGTGAGAGCGAGAGAAATAAATCCATTGGTGAGGGTAGATTTTTCTGGCTAGAGTTCAGAACTCCAGTTTTCACATATCCAGAAAGGAAGCTAAACCAGAGAGCAGGCTCCACATCAAGAGCCTTGGGAGTCATGCCAAAGAAGGAGTTTGGAAGCCAAAGAGCTTCCAGAGAAGGCCAGTAAAAAATTGTAAGCTGATCAGTGACAAACAGGAATTGGAGAGTGATTCTGCTGACTGGGATGAAGAGGTTGAAGAAGTTAGGAAGCTGAATTAACACAGAATAAAAGCACAATAAATACTGCTACAAACACCAGAAGCAAATGAAAACAGGACACAAGCCAAAGCAATCCATCTTAAAGAAGGTGCACAATAGATACAACCAGGCTAAACACAGAAATAGGGCATAAATGACAGATGTGTGTGACACAAGCAATAGGAAAGATGCCCTGAATGAGCTTAGGCTAATGGGAAGGCTGGAATGATGACAGAGAAAGAAGAAGGGTACCTGTACACATGCTATAGAATTGCTTTCTTATAGGATCCGGAGAAAGAAAGAGAACGGGTCAGAAATAATGCCAATAGAGAATACACATTGTCATAACTTTTTCTCTAGTACTTAAATTTTTCTCCAGTAACTAGCTTTTCATACAAAAATTTAAAAAATTAAAATATTTTTCATTCCAAGTAATTAAGTCATTGATTACAAGAAAAAAAAGGCTCAAATGAATTTGACAAAGGTAGCAGTGCTTTTAGTACTGCACTCTGGAAAAAAAGTTAATTAGACTGGCCAAGGAGAATTGTTGGGCAACTAGGATTCACTCCAAAGGATGGAACCCGAAAATACCATCTTTCTGAGGCTTCTACAGGAAAAGTATAAAAAGCTGGGGTATTCAAAATATCGCCCCCTCCATTTGAGCATGGTGACTCCTGAAGATGACTTTGACACTGGGTAAGAATGAGCAGAGATGCCTGAAGTAACTATGAGGCAGACAGAACTGGAATTAAGAGGCAAAGGGTAGAGTCTGCAGAGTGCGGGAGAAAGCAAAGCCTGTAGGCAGTGCACACAGACTTCGCAAACACAGTGATTTTGGCAGTGATAGCCATTTTACCTGTGGTTACACAATTCCAAGTAGAGCCAGACAGGACATTTGCAAAAGTATGCGTACATATAGGATACCTTTTCTAGCAATCTTCATCACTCCAGAGCATGAAAAGAAATATATTAATTTAAGATTTGAGATTATCTGGACAATGTTAAAATATAAAAAAAAAAAAAACACAATAGTCCCAGATATATACAAGTAGATCTGTCAGAAGTCTGACAGACAAGAAAACTAGAAAAATTAGACAAACAGCTTTTCAAAGAATCTGAAAGTAGAAAAACTGTTTGTATATGCTCCAAAACCAACCACACATCGAAATACTTGGATTTTCAAAATATTTCCTTGTGAGGGGTGCTGCAGTGTACATGTGAAGTCAGCTCTCACCTTCCACCTTCACTTGGGTTCCACAAATCACACTTGGGCAAGCGCCTTCACAATGTGAGCTGTGTCCTCAACTCCAAATGGAGCTTCTCAGAGTAAAAGACAAAGGACTCAAAACTGAAAATTAAGCTAACATGAATCATTGAAATAGGACAGACAAGGAGATTATAATGCTGTTTGTGATTTTTAGACTGTCCAACTCTAATAAAAATCACATTATTGTGACTTCAGTAAACATTAGGAAACAAAGGCCTATGGCACAAAGGGAAAGCGTATCACAAAAACAGGTCACATGTTATTTAAATAATTGGATAGGAGTTTCTTCATCAGTAGACCTTGAAGCACTATCAACCCCAGGAACAAATCAGAAATTAACTAGATTTTTTTTTAAAAAAACATAGCATTTTACTATTTATATTACATTTTGCCAGATATGTTAGGTAACTTTCAGAGTTAACCTAGTAAAATAGAAATTGACCCACATCACAAACCAGTTTACAGAAGGAGAAAAGATTCATGGGCTACAAATAGAAACAGATAACCATCTTCCTAAGACTTGATAAAAATTTGAGTCGTAAAAAGGGAGAGATACCGGTTACTAGGACTCAGATCCGTTATGACTAAGTAGCTGCACTCGTACTTTGGTTTATTGGTGTCATTATGCATAAATGTACAAAATTTGGGGTTATGAAATTATATTGTCACTTTAAGAAAATAATTGTGGGTTTTCTTTTTAAACAGTAATTTTGTGTGGACATGTGTATTTAGTAGAATTCGTTATGATTCTATATATTCACAATTAAGGCTCAAGACTGTTTATTACTTATGAGCATTTCTCTGGTGATTTCCGACAATTTGAAATACTAAAGTTAAGGTTTTATATACAAGCTATAAATCATACACTGTGTGCTTACATGGTATTGTGAAGGCACTGATTCAACAGTACCATGATACAGAATGTCAAGTATTACAATCCCCTAAGGAAATTTGGTGAAATCAGTTGAGCATAATTTGAATTCTTTGTTTAGTTAATTATCATGGCTTCAAAGTGGCCTACTGTAAAAAGGTCTCTCAGCAAACTGCTTTCAGAGCCATGGGCAGTTTGTAGGACTTACAGTTCTTTTACACTCCACACAGGATCTCTTTGTTTATTGGCCTGTGTTATACGTATCATTGCACTTTGATCTATATGCAACCCTGATTCATAATCAAGCTACAATGATGACTTAAATAGTCTTCCAGTCTTCTCTGCTGGGTTTGAATTGGAACATGAACTCTTTGTTATCTTAATAAACAGATTCATCAGTTCACCGTGGATAAAGAATTAAAACATGTAAACCTCCAAGTCCTATTACTCAATATCTTTCTTAAAGCTTCTAGGCCCCAGACTGATAATTACCACATCGTATGCATGTTGCTTCCCTCATTATCTTATTATCTACTCTTAATATCCTTAGCAATTAAGATCGTATCCAGTGTGTCTGGAGGAAGGGTGACCTGGACCAGACTTCCTAAGATGTTATCTGCCGCAGGCACTGAAGCTGTGATGACAATCTGATGAAAACAATATTGAAAAGAAAAATAAAGCTGCTCCAGTCTTTGTTCCAGGGAAGAAAGAAAACGTGCTCCTTTCTCTTGTTGCTATTGTTTAACTATCTACAATATTATCTGCACTGTGTTAGCTCATCTACATTGAAACTAAGATTCCCAGGATCTTCTCTGCTCATTTCCAACTCCTCTAAGGCAAAAAGAGGTACTCTAGATGACATTTTAACCGTAGAAACCAAGCACCATAACCTTTTATACTGGGGAGGTCAGTTCAAGACACCAGGCACCATTGCAACCTAGGCATGTTGTTTCTATTAGGCTGGCTCAGCTGAAATGAAGCACCAGTCACAGGTGGAACTTTCCCTCCCACTGGATCCTTCTTCCACTTCTCTGATTCCTGAGCAAAGTGTCCCACTAATGTAGCATCACCCCCAAGGCATCCATCCCAGCTTCGACTTTAAGTCACCCGGTATACTGATGATAAGTGTGGAGGTAGCAAGAGAGGTATCTACATCCCAACTCACGATTCATGTGATGTAATTTGTCCTAGTCATCCTCTAGATGACTGGAAAAAGAGAATGCTCCTCTTTCTCTGCCAGCCATACTGACTTCAGGTCCAGAATCTAGTTGATATAACTCTTTAATCTACTACACAAATGTATAAAATCAAAGTTAAATGATAAATGTCTTACTACTTATCACTCCTAGTGACTATTTTTCTCACTCAAACTGACTATATGAATTTCCACTTTTACTAGATTATCAAACTTAATAAATTATATAATAACCTATTTCATAAAAATCTATTGAGGTACAGTTTAATAGAAGACAAAGAAATGCTACAGAAGTTAATTCAGTTATGTAAGAACACCAGTCTCAAGTAGGATGAGGATGAATGTCAGAATTTCAATCTTGGAAGCAGTTTCCTAAAATTAACAAAATCAAGAATTGGTTCTTTTCACACTTTTGAAATTAAGAAACTACAATAGAGTTCAAGACGTGCTCACTGTCTCACGGTGAAGACATCAGCTCCTGAAACCAGAACAGAGCTAACAAACTTACTTATGAAGGTTTTCCCTTAATTTTCCCCACACAAGCTACTGGTATAATTCTTAACACATATTAAATTTGATTTATTATCTGGTTCCTTACCCAACAGAGGATAAAATGTTTTAAGTGTTGAAAAAGAAGACAGGGTGCGAGGGAACACTGAAAATTTCTGAAATACCCTACAAGAATGACAGAGATGGAACTTTGTATGTATTCTATGACTCTCTACTTTTGTTTCTGTTGTATATAGCCTAGTGTGATGAGGTAATGGCATATCTAATACTGAGTCACCTGATGTCACTTAACTCAAATTACAAGAGACACTTGCTGCTACTGCAGAATGCAAAGCCGAAAGGCCCACAGATCACCTGCAATCCAGTTTTTAAACGAACATGACTATTGGCCCATAACAAGGCTTCAGAGAGAACTCACTGAAGGCAAGTTGTGAAAAGACTGAACGTGTTGCTGCTATGCACCTATAAAGCAGCTAAAGGAACAGGAGAAAGATGCTAAAGTAAAGAGGGGTCTATGGCAAAGCTATTCATCAAAGTCCTATTTGTGACTAATACTTTATTCAAATAATTACAGAAAATTTGAAAAGTTTATTTTCCATTAGGTGGCATAAAGTCTACACTAGTCGATTCCAAGCTAAAGTCTAACTTTTCTTAAGGTGAGAAGTCTTTAAATAATGTCAGTTATAACTTTAGCTTACGGAGAGTGGAGAACAAGCACCAGTGACCACATGTGAAGACAGACTACAAAGTACATCTGACTTCATAAACAGCTGAGATTATCACAGTAAGTTTGCAAGAAGGCAGTTATACACATAAGTCATTACAGATTAATGACATTTCAAAATGTAAAAATATAACAGGTATGATAACAAAATAAGGAAAGCATTAGAATTGGAAAACTGAAGATGTAGCTTAAGAATAAATGAAAGCAAAAATACTGCTTTAAGTAGATTCCAAAGAAATAATAAATACAAGAAGTAGAAATGTAGAAGTTAATACCCCACTTCCAGCTGTTACTACAGACTGTGCTTTTCCCAGTCTATGAGATATTCCGGAAATTGTAATAAATTCTCCTTATTGCTTAACCTGTTGCAGTTGGTTTTCTGGCCCTTGAATGAAAAGTAGTTATCATTAATAAAGTCTATTTATCTCTCTGGAGAATTATAAGAATGTTGACTCCAGAGACATTTAAGCTTTGCCAGATACTATTACTATGCCCAAATGAAGTTTAAGACTGTAAATAGAAAAAAAAACAAAAAAACAAAAACAAAAAACCTTGTTTCACATAAAGAAATTAATATTACTCTTTTAATAACCAAAGTATGTGTTTGTAGTACATACCCGCAGAGAAGCATCCACATATAATTACTAAGACTCTACCTCCTAGGGTTTCCTATGGTCCCCCCAGGGTCTTCTCCAATCAAACCAAGCGAAGAATAAAAGGGTAGAAAAAAATCATGAAAAGTTTAATGGGGCAAGCCTAGAGAAGAAGCTCATTCCTTTTTCTCCCAATAAATACGACTCAATCACAATGTCACATGGAACTAGAAACAAGCCTGGGCAAGAGTCTCACTGGGAGACCAGGCAGACACCAACCACAAGATTCCCAGTGACATCTTTTGTCTTAGAAAAGAGAATAGCCTTTTTTGGCAGCAGCCATCTGTTTCACAACAAATAATACTTTGTCTTTGTGAAGTTGATATACGGAATATAAGTTGTATTCAATATTCAATAAATTCTAGCATTTCTAGAATTTAGGAAAGATGTATATGCATCAGCTTTTCAGATATTAATAACCTTTGATTAGTATTGGTATCTGTATCCTAAGTAATCTATCCCAAGTTTTTTAAGAACTTACTTCAACCATAAAAAGAAATTAACCTGAAGATGTGTTTGGTGATGAACAATTGTAATACCAGAACTAGAGTCTGAAACAGGAGAATTACCATGAGTTTCAGACCCAACTTGAGGCTCATCCTGTGGGAGAGAGCCAACATTATTAATGATGCTCTATTATGCTTGCAGACAGCAACCTAGTATGGCTGTCTCCTGGGAGGCTTCATCTAGCAGCAGATGCAGAGATCTACAGCCAAACATCAGGCAGAACTCAAGGAATCTTGGAAGAGTTGGGGATAGAATGGAGCAAGCCCAATGGTCAAAGATACCACACAAAGATCTAGAGAGTCAACTAGCCTCGGTCCATGGAGGCTCACAGAGACTGAGCCACCAACCAAAGAGCACACACAGGCTGAACCTAGCTGGCCCCCACATTTGCAGCAGATATGTGGCTTGGTCTTCATGTGGATGCCCTAACCACTGGAGCAGGGACTGTTTTTGACTCTGTTGCCTGCCATTGGATCCCCTTCTCCTACACCTGGACTTCCTGGTTGGGCCTCAGTGGGAAAGGAGATACTTAGTCCTGCTGAGCCTGGATGTCCCAGCGTGGAGTGCCACCCGGGGGGGGGGGGTCTCCCTTCCTCTCCCTTCTCTGAAGAGCAGGGAAGGGTTAATGGGGGGAGAGATTTTTCAGGAGCAGGATTGGAAGGACAAGACGGAAAAGGTGGTGTAAAAACAAAAAAAAAAAAAAGAGAGAGAGAGAGAGAGAGAAATAAAACTGTGTAGCATAAACATCTATTTATCATTTTAACCATCATTTTTAACATGATAGCCAAATATACAGCCAAAAATACACTTACACATCTACAAATGGAAGAAAATCAAAACTTAAGAATGATGATACAAATACATTTTCACTGTTACATATAACATGCTCACATAGTCTACCAGTGACCACTATAAACTTATGAAAGTGTAACTTGTTAATAATTGCTGTTTTATTTTCCGACAACTGGCAGCAGAAATGTCACTTGATCCAGGCCTGAGTTCTTGAGAGAACCAAAGACATAATAGACTTTAAAACACCTTCTACTGCTGGCCTCATGAATGCTTCCTGGCTGATTCTGTTGGACAACAGAAACAAAGCAAGCCCTGTAATTACATCCCAACTTGATCTAAGCTTACAGTCGTGTAATTAATACTTCCTCTGTAAAGCAATGGAATAATTTAAAGAGCAGATATTTGTCTAAAAAAAAAGCAAAGAAAAACAAGACGGGATACATGTACATTTTAACTTCATGCAGGCACTTCTGGGACTCCATTTGCTAAAGGATATTGTAACTGGATTCTCAGAGCGTCCATTGTACCAGGAGATGAAAATGATACTTCCTTCCTGCTGAAGGCAATAGTGTGGAATAGAAAAGGTGACTGGAGCCTATATGTATTCCATGAGAGTTTATGAAAATGGCACACAGAATCTCAGCTCCCAGCTACCTGAGCCACCCTGCTCCACTGCCAACTACGAGTTCAGTTTCAGTCAGGAAATTGGTGCAGAAATCTGGCACCAAAGGTTAGACCTCAACTTACTCAGTAGAAATAAAACCCTACACTCCAGCAGCTTAGCCTGACTTCTCAAATCCATTTACAGTTCTGAAGATTATTTCTATAGAGACATCAAAAAGCAAACATAGATGCTGCAGAACTTAAAACTTCTATAAAACTGTTTTGTGATCAACACTAGAAAATATAGTAAGAATATAAATTACTAATATACACTTTATTACTAGGAATCACCATTTTCAAACTTGATCCAGCTTTAAGTGTCTTGACTTTTCAAAACTGTTTATATTTTTGTCTTTTCAAAAGTTTTTAGATAATATCCAGAAAAATTTAATATTTTAAAAATCCCTCTCTGTTCTCAGTCAATTAAAAAATTAGCATCATCTCTTCCTTTTTAATTGTCTCTACTGAATATTTGAAATATGCAACAATGTTATAATACATAAAAACAGATGGCCACATCCTATGCTTACCCTGACTTCTCATAACTAAATTACTTCATCCTTGACAAAAAAAAATAAAATAAAATAACAGATCTATAAGGAAATGCTTCCTGATTGTACTTCAGTTCTCCCACGTTATCCTGCAGGCATCCTATATAATACCTAGTAATTTTGAACGATCCATTTATAAACTTGTCATAAGATTATATAAACTTGTGAGAATAATAAAGAATTTGAGTAGGCACAGATATTCAGTCCACAAGTCTTCACAATATTTAGGTGCCGCTCTAATAGTAGAGAACAGACTGCTTCAAGACAGTTGGGCTACTCTAATTATCCTAGAGGGAATCCATCCTTTTCTAAAAGAACACAGTTCTCATCTGCTAGCAACTGATATCTACTTCCAAAACAACCTACCTTGACTCAGGTAGCATCATTCTGGTGGCCTGACTGATTCCAGTTTATATTTATGGAGTAAACTGGTTTACCATAAATTATAGAAGCCATAAACACAATTTATGTTCCTTTAAGCATAAAAGGAATCTTAACAAAAGAACAAAATTATTGATAGGATACATCATGAACACCTTTTTGGCAGTGATTCTGAGCTCATATAAAAATAACTCGTTTTGCAGAAAAATTCGGAAGAGGGAGGTCCCTCTCCACTGGAGATCACTCTGTTTTTCCACTAGAAAAGAGCATATGTCGTTTTTAATATATTTTTGGCTTGGGAACTCTGAAATTCAATATGTGCTCCAATTTACAAAAACTAGAAGCACAGAACAGAGCAATGGCCCAATTCCAAGTGCACTCAATTTTCCAGAGTTAATAGCTAAAGTGTGATGAGAACACTAAGAAAATTCTCACTAAGTTTACCAAGGGCACAGATCTTTAAATTCAACATTTTATTCACTCAAAGCATCACTTTTTATATCATTTAATTATCAGTCTCACCTCAAAGACTGAATTCACTTTAAAATTATGAGAACTAATTTATAGAATTTATGTAGAAGTGAGTAGTTGCCTCCCTATGCATACAGTAAATATGTTTATTTCAATCAACTTCCTAAAAGTGATGTTAACAGACCAATAAACACAGGAAAGCCAGCTTTAGTTATATTATTTATGTGTTTGACAAACTGTGTCCAAAGCAATGTATTCCAAACTACATTCAAATATGATCTCTTCCGAAAACAACTAACTATGGGATAATATAAAAACGTTGAGTCAAATGTATACCCAAAGAGAATATTTTTGAGGACTCAGAAGTTACTTTCTAGCTGGAATTGCAATTCTGTAATAGAGCACAGGCGTATCATGTGTTAAGACCTAGATTTAATTCCAAGCCCAGGGACTGGGAAAAGAAATTAATCTGTATATGGTAGACCATACCTGTAATCCCAAACCTTAAAGTGCTGAGGTCTGAGAATCACACATTAAGGATCTATAGGCAAGCCTGTACACATATAAAGAAGAAGGGGGTGAGGCAGGGAGGAAGGAAAAAAGAGAAGTAAAAACGAATTTGTATTTACAGATGTTTTCCAGTTAATGACAATGAAATGTGAACATTTCATGGACATTCCAAGTGACTACAGAAAACTCTCTAATTATACAAGAAAAGAACTGATGTTAAATCTCAGCATGCCTTCAGCAGCCTATAGCCACCCTATTCAGAGGTAGGTTGGGATCACAGTAAAGAATCACTGTGATGAAATTCCCAACAAAGGCACTGAACAAGTCCTCTAATTTTGCATCTCTCTTGTAGCTACACCATGCCACAGAACGACCACAGGCAAAGGCTTATGCAATCCCCTATGCATTGCACATTTTCTCTAGCCTTCCATGGCACTACTGTTTTTGTATTAGTCTTTTTCTATCTTGTCTGTAACACATTTTATACCTTACCTCTTTAAGTACTGGAAACCTGTTCTCTAAAATTCATCCTATAATCTAGATCTACAGGCTCCCTCTGAGTTCCAGGTGAAACAGTTCCTTGGGGTTACAATTGACAGGAAACCTCCATCCTCTGTGCCTTCAGAACCTGCTGGCTCTTCTAAGTGGCCTGCTCTGCAAGTCACAGTTCTGACCACTCACAGATACTAAACCAGAAATCCACACAAGAGTCTCAGTTATTTCCTTCCCTTCATATTCCAAAGGGCAGTCATGTGAATAAAAGTTCTCCTTCATTCCTGAGAAGCCTTACTTCAAATGTTCATGTTTTTATTGAAATGGCTTTTTCAATCAACTATCTAATATTTAAGTGAGTTATTTTTAAAAAACAAAATCTTTCTGCTGTAGAAATGGCTCAGTAGTTAAGAGTATTTGCTACTCTTCCAGAGAACTGGAGATCAATTCCCAATCAGGTGCCTGTAATTCTAGCTACAGGGGATTCGACAACTTCTCCTGGGCTCTGCAAGCACCCAGAAATGTTCATAGAAACGCAGAAAAAAGATATACATTTTTAAAAATCACCTTTTATTGTAAAAATATATTTTTAAAAAACATGAAGGTCTCATTATTGTAAAAAAAAAAACGTGATATGCAGAGTAATATAATAGCTTTGTTTGGAAATAATTATATCATCTCTCAAACCATCCCAAGCTTTCTATCAATCTTTGGTAGTTATTTTCTCACAATGATCCATCCAATCTATTGAAAATCCTCAAATACATCAACTGCAAATTCCTGAAAGGGATATAAATTTACATATATAAAGTGTGCGTGTGTATAAATTTTCAGAAATGAAATTTAATATTTCCTAAGAAAACTAAGAAATAAATGACATGTAAACTGCAGTTGTTTAGAGATTTCAACCCTGAAGACAGGACGGAGAAAAACTGAGGCTAATGAAACGCACCACAGATAAAGGTTGGTAGAAACAAGACAAGACAGGACAAGTTTGAACAAAAGTCAGAACTCCGGGAGCAAGAGACTCTGAAGACATAGCAACTGATGAAAAGAAAACTAGAAATTGTGTGGGACCTGAATAATCTAAACAAGTATCCAGGTACATTTCTCTACAAGCATAGTAGCTATCTTTCCAATACCTGACTTCTCTTTCCTCCTTCTTCATCCCCACCTTCTCCCCGCAACACACACACACACACACACACACACACACACACACATCCATTGTATGTTTTGTCGCAACATGTAAAGTTTTCAGCTATTGCTCCAGCACGATGCCTGCCTGTCTACCTGCCTGCTACCCTGCTTCCTGCCATGACAGTCACCAGTTCACCCTCTCAAACTGTAAGCAAGCCCCCAATTAAATGATTTATTTTATAAGTTGCTTTGGTCAGGGTGCTTTCTCATAGCAGTAGTAACTAAGATGCTTGTGTTAATGAGACAAGCCTTTATTTATTCTCAAAAAATAGACTGCATAGCTACTGTGATTAAAAGTAGTTAAAAATATATTAACTATAAGTAAGAATTGCTGACCAGACCAGTATTTCTAGCTACTAGAGAGAATGAAACATTAGTTCAAGGCCCACCTGACCTACATTGCTACTTCAAAACCAGTTTAAGAAATCTGACAAAGCCTTTTTGCTGAGGAAAACTCCTAGCTGGTCTGCTCTTGTGAAAACACCATATCCTGAATGATCCTAAAGGAACCACTACACTCAGAGCAGTAGAGGAAGCTGGACTCCCACAGGCTCTAACAGACCCAGGATCATAGGATTTCAAGATCCCAGAGGCATCCTGAGTCCCAGGAGCTCTTTCACCTAAGATCACAGAGACAGCTGGACAACTCTGAGGAGTTCTGACACAACCAAGATAACAGGACAGATAGGCTCCAGTCAGAGACAGTAAGTGCAGGTAGCACTAGAGATAACCAGATGGCAGAAGGCAAGCTCAAGAACATAAGCAACAGAAACCAAAGTTACCTGGCATCATCAGAACCCAGTTCTTCTACCATAGCAAGTCCTGAATACCCCATGACACTGAAAAAGCAAGATTCAGATTTAAAAATCACTTTTCATGTTGATGTTGGAGGAATTTAAGGACATAAATAACTCCCTTAAAGAAATACAGGAGAATACAGGTAAACAGGTAGAAGTCCCTAAAGAGGAAACCCAAAAATCCCTTAAAGAATTACAAGAAAACACAACCAAGCAGGTGGAGGAATTAAACAAAACCATCCATAATCTAAAAATGGAATTAGAAACAATAAAGAAATCACAAAGGGAGACTACCCTAGAGATAGGAAACCTAGGAAAGAGATCAGGAGTCACAGATGCAAGCATCATCAACAGAATAAAAGAGATAGAAGAGTGCAGACGATACCATAGAAAATATTGACACAACTGTCAAAGAAAATGCAAAATGCAAAAAGCTCCTAACACAAAACATCCAGGAAATCAAGGATACAATGAGAAGACCAAACCTAAGGACAATAGGTATAGATGAGAGTGAAGATTTCCAACTTAAAGGGACAGGAAATATCTTCAACAAAATTATAGAGGAAAACTTCCCTAACCTAAAAATAGAGATGCCCATGAACATTTAAGAAGCCTACAGAATTCCAAATAGACTACAACAGAAAAGAAATTCCTCCTGTCACATAATAATCACAATATCAAATGCACAAAACAAAGAAAAAATATTAAAAGCAGTAAGGGAAAAAGGTCAACTAACTTATAAAGACAGACCTATAAGAATTATACCAGACATCTCACCAGAGACTATAAAAGCCAGAAGATCCTGGATTTATGTCATAGAAACCCTAAGAGAAATGCCAGGCCCAGGCTACTATACCAAGCAAAACTCTCAATTACTATAGATGGAGAAACCAAGATATTCCATGACAAAACCAAACTTATACAATATCATTCCACTAAACCAGCCCTACATAGGGTAACAATGGAAAACTCCAACACAAGGAGGGAAACTACAACCTAGAAAAAACAAGAAAGTAATCTTCCAAGAATCCCAAAAGAAGATAGCCACACAAACATAATCCCACCTCTAATAACAAAAATAACAGGAAGCAACAATCACTTTTCCTTAATATCTCTTAATATCAACAGATTCAATTCCCCAATTAAAAGACATAGGCTAATTGACTGGATACATAAACAGGACCCAGCATTTTGCTGCATACAGGAAACTCACCTCAGTGACAAAGACAGACACTACCTCAGAGTAAAAGGCTGGAAAACAAATTTCCAAGCAAATAGTCCCAAGAAACAAGCTGCAAGAGTCATTCTAATATCGAATAAAATCGACTCTCAACCAAAAGTTGGCAAAAAAGATAAGGAAAGACACTTCATACTCGTCAAAGGAAAGATCTACCAAGATGAACTCTCAATTCTGAAAAGCACACATTGCGCCTCACACAATAATAGCGGGGGACACATCAACACCCCACTCTCAGCAATGGACAAATAATAGAAACAAAAAGAGAGACACAGTGAAACTAACAACAGTTATGAACCAAATGGGTTTAACAAATATCTATAAAACATTTCATCAGAAAACAAAATATACCTTTTTCTCAGAACCTCATGGTACCTTCTCCAAAACAGACCATATAATTGGTCACAAAACAGGCCTCAACAGATACAAAAAGACTGAAATAATCCCTTGCTTCCTATCAGATCACCACCAACTAAGGCTGGTCTCCAATAATAACAGAAACAATGGAAAGCCTACATACACCTGGAAATTGGACAAAGCTCTACTCAAAGAGCCTTGGTGAAGGAAGAAATAAAGAAAGAAAGTAAAGACTTTTAAGAATTTAATGAAAATGAGGACACAGCATACCAAAACTTGTGGGACTCCATGAAAGCAGTGCTAAGAGGAAAACTCACAAGTCTTGAGTGACTACAAAAAGAAACTGGAGAGAACATACATTAGCAGCTTGATAACACACCTGAAAGCTCTAGAACAAAAAGAAACAAAAAGAAGCATGAAATAAACCCAGGGCTGAAGTCAACCAAGTAGAAACAAAAAGAACTATACAAAGAATCAACAAAACCAGGAGCTGGTTCTTTGAGAAAAATCAACAAGATAGATAAACCCTTAGCCAGACTAACCAAATGATACAGAGACAGTATCCAAATTAATAAAATCAGAACTGAAAAGGGAGACATAACAACAGAAACTGAGGAAATACAAAAAATCATTAGATCCTACTCTGAAAGCCTATACTCAGCAAAACTGGAAAATCTGAAGGAAATGGACAATTTTCTAGACAGATACCAGGTACCAAAGTTAAATCAGGAGCAGATAAACCATTTAAATAGTCCTATAACCCCTAAAGAAATAGCAACAGTCATTAAAAGTCTCCCCACCAAAAAAAGCACAGGACCAGATGGTTTTAGTGCAGAATTCGATCAGACCTTCAGGGAAGACCTAATACCAATTCTCTTCAAACTATTCCACAAAATAGAAACAGAAGGAACACTACCCAATTTGTTCTATGAAGCCACAATTATACTCACACCTAAATCACCCAAAGACACAACAAAGAGAACTTCAGACCAATCTCCCTTATGAATATCAATGCAAAACTACTCAATAAAATTCTCAAAAACCATATCTAAAAACACCTCAAAAAAAAAAAAAATCATCCATCATGATCAAGTAGGCTTTATCCCAAGAATGCAGGGATGGCTCAACATTCAGAAATCCATCAATGTAATCCACTATATAAACAAACTCAAAGAAAAAAAAACCACATGATCATCTCACTAGATGCTGAGAAAACATTTGACAAAATTCAACATCCCTTCATGCTAAAACTCCTGGAAAGATCAGGAATTCAAGGCCCATACCTAAACATAGTAAAGGAAATATATAGGAAGCCAGTAGCCAACATCAAACTAAATGGAGAGAAATTTGAAGCAATCCCACTAAGATCAGGCACTAGACAAGGCTGTCCACTCTCTCCCTTCCTATTCAATATAGTACTGGAAGTCCTAGCTAGAGCGATTAGACAACAAAACAAAGTAAAAAAGATACAAAGAGGAAAGGAAGAAGTCAAAATATCACTATTTGAAGATGATATGATAGTAGACTTAAGTGACCCCCCCCCCAAAAAAAAAAAAACTTTCACCAGAACTCTTTAAACCTGATAAACTTCAGCAAAGTGGCTGGATATAAAATTAATTCAAACAAATCAGTAGTCTTCCTCTATTCAAAAGATAAACAGGCTGAGAAAGAAATTAGGGAAATGACACCCTTCACAATAGTCACAAACAATGTAAAATATCTTGGAGTGAACCTAACCAAACAAGTGAAAGATCTGTATGACAAGAACTTCAAGTCTCTGAAGAAAGAAATAGAAGAAGACCTCAGAAGATGTAAAGATCTCCCATGCTCCTGGATTGGCAGGATTAATTTAGTAAAAATGGCCATCTTGCCAAAAGCAATCTATAGATTCAATGCAATCTCCATCAAAATTCCAAATCAATTCTTCATAGAGACAGAAAGAGCAATTTGCAAATTCATTTAGAATATCAAAAATCCCAGGAGAGTGAAATCTATTTTCAACAATAAAAGAACTTCTGGGGGAATCACCATCCCTGACCTCAAGCTGTAGTATATAGAGCAATAGTGATAAAAACTGCATGGTATTGGTACAGAGACAGGCAGGAAGATCAATGGAATAGAATTGAAGACCCAGAATGAACCGAAACACCTATGGTCACTTGCTCTTTGACAAAGGAGCTAAAACCATCCAGTAGAAAAAGGACAGCATTTTCAATAAATGGTGCTGGTTCAACTGGAGGTAAGCATGTAGAAGAATGCAAATTGATCCATTCTTATCTCCTTGTACAAAGCTCGAGTCCATGTGGTCAAGGACTTTCACATAAAACGAGATACAATGAAACTAGTAGAAGAAAAAGTGGGAATAGCCTCAAATACTTGGGCAGAAGGGAAAACTTCCTGAACAGAATACCAATGGCTTATGCTCTAAAATCAAGAATTCACAAATGGGACCTCATAAGATTGCAAAGCTTCTGTAAGGCAAAGGACACTGTCAATAGGACAAAATGACAACCAATAGATTTGGAAAAGATCTTTACCAATCCTACATCTGATAAAGGGCTAATATACAATATATACAAAGAACTCAACAAATTAGACTCCAGACAATCAAATAACCCTATTTAAAAATGGGGAACAGAGCTAAACAAAGAATTCTCAACTGAGAAAACTAGAATAGACAAGAAGTACCTAAAGAAATGTTCAACATCCTTAGTCATCAGGGAAATGTAAATCAAAACAACCCTGAGATTCCACCTCACACCAATCAGAATGGCTAAGATCAAAAACTCAGGTGATAGCAGATGCTAGTGAAGATGTGGAGAAAGAGGAACACTCCTTCATTGTTGGTGGGATTGCAAGCTGATACAACCACTCTGGAAATCAGTCTGGTGGTTCCTCAGAAAACTGGACATAATACTACCTGAGGACCCAGCTATACCACTTCTGGGCACATACCCAAAATATGCTCCAACATATAACAAGGACACATACTCCACTATGTTCATAGCAGCCTTATTTGTAATAGCCAGAAGCTGGAAAAAAAAACCCAGATGTCCTTCAACAGACTAATGGATACAGAAAATGTGGTACATTTACACAATGAAATATTTCTCAGCTATTAAAAACAATGACTTCATGAAATTCTTAGGCAAATGGATGGAACTAGAAAATATCATCCTGAGTGAGGTAACCCAATCACAAAAGAAGACACATGGTATGCACTTACTGATAAGTGGATATTAGCCCAAAAGCTTGAAGTACCCAAGATACAACTCACAGACCACATGAAGTTGATGAAGAAGGAAGATCAAAGTATGGGTGCTTCGTTCCTTCTTAGAAAGAGTAACAAAATACTCATGGGAGTAAATATGGAGACAAAGTGTGGGACAGAAATTAAAGGAGGGGCTGTCTGGAGACCATTCCACCTAGGTATCCATCCCATGTGCAGTCACCAAAGGCAGATGCTCTTATAGATGTCAGGAAGTGCATGCTGACAGCAGCCTGATATAGCTGTCTCCTTAGAGCCTGACATAATACAGAGGTAGATGCTTGCCCCGGCTCTCAGGGATTCGACGAGACCTTAGGGAAGGGGGCAAACGAATGAAAGGACAAGAGACACAAAGAATGAGAGCAAGTCTGAAGTTCTGATCAAGCTCTGAAACTTTAATGTTGGGGGCAGGTTATAAAGACACAGCAAACCGGGAAGTTTGGGCGAGGGTCATTGCTTAGGGCTATCCCACTATGGAATCCTTATTGTCTAAGACCAGTCCGCTGTCATATCCTTATTGCACTAGACCATCCCACTGTCATAACCAACTCCAAGGAAATGCCAGACGTTCTTTAAGTTCCTGGGACCTGAGACCTGTGAATGTCCTTTCTTAACCTTGTACTGACTAGTCTTTCTAAAACAGCAGGTAATTTCCTGAGGTTCTCTCAGAACAGCAGGTAATTTCCTAGGTTTGGCTCCCAGCAGATGCTCACAGCTAACTACTGAACTGACCATGGGGTTCCCAATGATGGAGTCTGAGGGAAGACTTAAAGAGGTGTTTGCAGCCCCATGGGGAGAGTAATAATACCAACCAACAGACCTCCCAGTGCCTAAACCACCAGCCTGGGAGCACACAGGGAGGGATCCATGGCTCCAGCTGTATATGTAAGGGAGGATGGCCTTGTTGGGCATAGGTGGGAGAGGTCCTTGGTCCTGTGAAGGCTGAATGCCCCAGTGTGGGGGAATTCGAAGGCAGGGAGGTGGAAGTAGGTGGGTGGGTGGGGGCACATTCTCATAGAAGCAGGAGGAGGGGAAATGGGATAGTGGGTGTTGTGAGGGGGGAGGAATGGGGAAAGGGGATAACATCTGAAATGTAAATAAATAAAATATCCAATATTAAAAAAAAAAGAAATCTGGCCAAATACTACCTCAAAATAAAAAAAAAAAAGTGTAAATGGCTCAAGACATCTCAGTGAAAGTATACTTGCCTGGTAATGTTCAAGATCCTGGGCTCAATTTCCAGTACCAAGAGGAAAATTTTCTAGGCCTAGTGAGTTTTATTTCCCACTATCCCAAACTGTGGTTAAGTCAGAAAAAGGCTTCTGGAAATCTCAAAAGTTGGTACACTGGTCTTAAATCCATATAGTAAGTTGCATATTTTTCAAGTGATATTCAGTATTATGCTAACACCTTTTAATTACTTTCCTTATTAAGTAGTTTGCAGCATTCAGAGTGTGTTTTCATGTCAACACAGAACTGAGAATATTGCATTTTATAACAAAGGTCCATACAAAAGTTCTTAAAAGTAGGTTGAAGTGGAGGTAGAGTTTCTAATAACTTACTTCAAAAGTAGTGAAACCTTTGTAGAAACATATGTAAAGTTCATTTTGACAAGTAAGTAATATTTAAAAACAGTAGGAATATTTAGGTTTCTATGAGGCAAACTCTGTAAGCATACCTCATAAACATATTTTATAGTTATTAGTCCATTGAAGAAAACCCAAGTTTTAACATCTGAAAGTCCTCATAGTATTTCAATATACTTCAAATTTCAAAGCATTTAATTGGGGGCTTGCTTACAGTTTGAGAGGAAGAACCAATGACCATCATGGCAAGAAACATGACAGCAGGCAGGCAGACAGGCAAACAGGCAAGGCATGGTACTGGAGCAGTAGCTGAGAAAACTTACATTTTGATTTTGCTTTTGACAAAGTCAATAAAAGTTTTTTTTTCATTTGTAATCTTTAAAAAATACCCAAAACAATTATAATTTTATGACAGTCTATATGTTTGGACACAGGTCGTATTTTCAAGGTTGGCATTATTCATAGATATAAATATATACATTCATGAGAAATATTTCAATGGTAATGACAAATACTAACTACATACAAATTTCACATTATCACGTTCTTAGAAAGACAAGCTATTTGTAAATCAGGGGACCATGAATTCCAGTAATGATGTCTCCTTTTCCTTCTCTTCCTCCTCCTTCTAGACCTCTGCCTCTCTTTTCTTCCCTCCCTTCCTTCTCCCTCCTGTATTCCTGTAACATTCACCCTTTCTTTTCTTCTCTCCTCTTTCCCTTCCCTCTTTCTCTCTTTCATTCAGACTAATGTCTTTTTCCTTCGAGAGCCCTCCTTTTTGTCACTGGCTCTACACAGCAGCTCAAGAAAGCATGGAATATAAAACAAATCTATACAAATTCAAAATGGTTGAAAGAACTCATTGGACCCTATCTCACCACAATGCAATAAAACTTAAAAGTGACAGCTAATAAATTTCTAATTAGAACACAAATGCAGATTGGAGAACTAATCATTGAATGATGAATAGATGAAAGAATAAAGACATAAAAAATCCCTAGAACTAAATGAAGATGAAAACACAACAAAACATCTGGGATACACTTAAATCAGTATTCATTTGAAGGAAAAGTTATACTCCCTACATTTAAAAGAATAAGAAATTAGGAAGATCACAAATAACTTAATGATGCAACTCAAAACTTTGGAAAAATAAAAACAAGCCAAATCCAAATCCATTTGACAACCAAAAATATTAAAAATAAGAGCCAAAATCAATAAAGTAGAAGCAAGGAAAGAGTACAAAGAATCAACAAATATAAGAGCTGTTTCTTTTAAAAGATATACAAGATTAACAGTCCACTGGCCCAATAACCAAAAGAAAGAGGGGACACAAATGAACAGGATCAGAAATGAACAAGAGAACATTACAACACCAAAGAAATTCAGAATATTATAAGGGGTACTACATATAACTGAAAAACCTAAAAGTATAGGATTAAAGAATCAATCAATCCAAAAATCAATCTAACCAAGGAAATGAAGGACTTCTACAATAAAAATTTTAAACCTCTTTAGAAAGAGATCAATAGCACTAGAAGATAGAAAGCCATTCCATGCTCATGAAGTGATAGAAGTAACATTATGAAAATTACCAAAAGCTATTTTCAGAATACATATTGAATACAATATGGTCCATTAAGCTGAACTTAAACTGTCCAACTACTCTCCTAGTCCAGAGTCGCAAATTCCACATTCCTCTAAACAAAAACAAGGTCAGTCCTATCACAGCATGACCCATCCCTGGAACCAACTTCTGTCTTAGGATTTCTATGTTGTGAAAGATACCATGACCATGACAACTCTTATAAAGAAAACATTTAACTGGGGCTGGCTTACATTTTGAAAGGTTTAGTCCATTATCATCATGGTGAGAATCATGGCAGACTGAATTCAATACAATCTAAATGAAAATCACCATCTCATTCCTCACAGAAATAGAAAATACAATATTAACATTTACATGGAACCAAAACAAACAAACAAACAAAACCCCTGGGTTGCTGTGACGGTTTGAATAGTAATATAAAAACGACCCCTATAGACTCATGTGTTTTGAATGCTTGACCCATAGGGAACAGCACTATCACTGGCCTTGTTGCCACAGGTGTGTCCTTTTTAGAGGAAGTATGTCACTGTGGAGGTAGGTTTTAATGTCTGATACCATCAAGTTACATCCAGTGTGGCACAGTCTCCTTCTGCTATCTCTAGACCAAAATGTAGAAATCTCTGCTCCTTCTCTAGCACCATGTGTGCCACCATGAGTCTCACCTTGTCAATGGACTAAACCTCTCAAAATGTAAACCTCAAGGCAAGATCTTCCCAAGCTAAGCTTCCAGCTTGTGAAAAGAAATTTTAAAAAGTTTAGGTTCAGGCAAGAAAATGTCTGTGTGGGGGGTGTGCGTGTGCGTGTGTGCGTGTGCATGTATCTGTGAAACACACACACACACACACACACACACACATACACAAATATTCTTTTTAATGAAATTTTTTCATCTGGGCCAACAATCCTCCTTCCAAGAACCAAAGACTCCCCAACAAAAACATCAGATTTGAGAAGATCTTGAACTGTCAGTCAAGGTTCTACCACACGACATACAGGCTATTGCTACTACCTTTGCTTGCCCTGCCCTAAGAGGCAGAAAGTAAGTTCCTATTGCTGAGGACACTAAGTTTGCCCAGAAACCCCAAAGATGAACTTACTTAAATGCCTGCTCCCTGAAGACTGACTTTCATGGTACCACAAGCCACCATGTAAGCTGCCAAAGGAAAGAAGAAACCAACAGTTCTAAGCAACTCTAACTAAATTTAAGACCAATTCAACAAGGAGCAAATCATACCTGGAACTAGAAATCTAGCAAACTACTCAAGGCTAATGAAGTCATGGATCTTGAAAGAGAATCTACAACCACTTTATAAAACTACCATAATCCTGAACTAAGGGTGTACTAAGGGTGTACACTAAGAGTGTGTCTGTATTTCAGCCAGATCATACTATAATCCAGAGTGTCTTCATTCCAGCTGGATTATATCACATCTTTGGATGTGATCCCTTGCCAGAGCAGCCATGTTGCTGGGTTAAAATTCCTCTATAAACAACCAATCACAAAGCAGATTTGTAGAACCCATAAAACAGCTCTGGCACATAAGTTTCAGGAAACATTGTAGAAAGGGGGGACATAAAAATTTTTGAGCCAGAGAATAAGGAAGTTTACTGTGAAACTGTCTCTTAGTACCATCAGAAGCTGCACCTATAAATTCTCATCAAGGTAAGTGCCTAAACATCAAATGATCAAGAAAACCAACAAAAATGCCAAAGCTGACTATAAGATTATGAGGCCTCAACTCTAACCAAGAAACTACAGGTAAATAAGAAAAGTGGAGAGTGGAAGAAATAAGTCTTCCCTAGAGAAAATGACTCTAACTGGTTATCCAATTCCAAGTAGCCAGCTCAGAAAACATATACAAGTAATATTATACAGACTGACCAGGTTATATTTAGGAATACATAGCATACACACATGTAACAACAATTAATGAAATAAAGGCCATGAATTTAAGAACAAAAAAAGGGCATGAGGAGAGTTTTAAAGGAGGAAAGGAAATGAAGAAATTATATAATTGCATAATCTCAAAACTAAATCAAAAATAGTTTTTGATACAGAGTCATGATCAGTATCACCAAAAAAATAAAACAGGACAAAACAAAGCAAACCAACAAAAAGGGTATAAACCCTAACCTCAAAAATGCATAGAAGAGCTGATAAAATAAATCAGAGTCAACTTTAAAATAAGTGTAACATTTTAACAGTATATATAATTTAGACCAGCCGTGTGGTGCATAATTCCAGCACTTATGCACTTAGGAGGTAGAGGCAGGAGAATATAGAGTTCAAGATCATCCTTAACTGTACAGCCAATTTGAACCCAGTTTAGCTTACATGAGACCCTGCACAAAAAACTAAGTACAGCATTAAAAGGTAAAGAAAACACCTGTAACTACTACTAAAACAAAAATTTAATACACTTTTAAGGGGAAAAAAAATCAATCCATCCCCAATCTCAAAAGGGGGGTGGGGGGGGGAAGAGGCCAGACATCCACAATTCATAAAGGTTTCCTTAAAAAAAAATCTCTTCATCTGTCTCCCTTCCTCTCTACCCCTCTTCCATCTCTCTAAACAATCTCCCTTCCCAAAATAGAAAATCACAGAAGGAAACAGTAGCACTTTCCTCTCTTATACCCAATTATGACAAAGCTTTCTCTCTCCACATTACACTTATTATCAGCATCCAAACTGTTTATAATTCACCTTAACATAGTGTTTCTAATTTGGTTAAGCCATTCTAAAAGTCCAAACATATACTACATAAAATATTGTAAATTTCAGAAATTATTTCCTGAGAAAACTAGTTTTGCCTGTCTCTTGACTAAATCATTTCCCCCAATATTAAGAAATACTAAAGGGAATGTGATGCAGCATCAATGTTCCTACCTTTCATAGATGTCAACATTCTGAATTTATTTGTTGCATTGAAAAAGGAAATGGACACCATCAATCAGACTTTTAGATCATGTTTTAATCAGATCCTATTCAGGAAACAAACTAAAGAGCAGAACTCTCAACTCCCTTGCTCAAACAGGTCTTTTTCTGACTTGCAGCCCACAGAGGAAGAACAAATTCTCAAAATGCTTTCTACTTAATTTGGTATAAACTCATAAAACAAATTGCCCAGATAACTGGACATGTCTTCAATACTATACTATATTTTCCATAGATATAAACCAGATTTATAACTTAGAAGTACAGCAATAAATGAGCACGGCTTTATAGATTTGTGCCAAGTCTTATGTCAAAGTGAAATAAAAAATGAGACAGACTACTTTGAGTAATTAAATCTGTCAGCTCATTTAACTCCTTTAAAGTGTTGATGAGAAACTTTAAGGTCTGCAAAAAGGTTCATTATTTTTAGTAATACAAAACTATGTAAGTTATTATATGTAACTTATTTTAATTGGTTTCCTTAAAAATAAACTTATCCTAAATCTTTTTGTTTTGCAGGGGTTTTTTTCTAATAATTCATTTCTATTCTTTGGAGAATTCAAAACTCACTTGCACATGGAAACTACTATCTTGAAAGTAAATTTCCATTTCCCTCTAAGGAATTTCTCCACCCCCACTAAATTAAGAGTTGGCAATTACGCTTTTCTCAACTAGATCGTCTGGTCACCATTTGCTTAGTCCCTGGTCCAAAAGGAAAAAAATTGGAAGTTAATATGATCTATGTTGGGAAACACAAAGTGGTTTTTATGCACATCTGGCCATCCTGTGATAACAAAATAAATCTAGTTATTATAAACAAAGTTTAAATCTAAAAGTATCCTTATTTTTTCCGGTGTGTGGTCAAAAAATGGAAATAGTAACAGTACTAAAATGAGGAAAGCAGAATTTCCATCTGCAAAAACCTTTCCTGTCTATATATTTCTTAATGCTATTTGCCAAAGGCACCATTCCAGACACAGTAAGCCTTAATAATGCTCATTCCAGGAACAAGGAAATAAGATGTATAAGCTATCTGACGATCAACTGGTACTAGTAACACTTCTACTTGTTTTCAAAAAGAAAGATCATTAAATTTAGAGTAGTAAGCCATTTTTAAAAGTCTCACTATGTACTTCAAATTATTTTTACTCTACATTGCTCAAATACCTAATACACTGGAGAAATTTACTACATTCCCTCTGCTTGGTCTTTTCCCCTCTTTATTGGAGGAATAGAAATAAAGTCCATAATTTAGTCAAACTAGAAACAAAGTTTTAACACAGTTTTTCTTATCTCTGAACACAACTAATGACTGCAGTTTGATAGCTATATTATTTCTTAAAGGTAATCCCTGTTCCTACTCCCTTTTCTCTCAGCATGCTATGTTAAACAGACCAGTTTTGGACAATAGAACTGTACTGCCTGGTTCTGTGTCAACTTGGCACAAGTTTGACCCATCAGAGAGGAAGAAGCCTCAATTGAAGAAATGCTTCCATGAGATCCACCCAGCTGCAAAGCATTTTCTCAATTAGTGGTCAGTTGGGGAAGGCCCAGACCAGCATGGGTTCTATAGGAAAGCAGGCTGAGCAAACCAGGGGAAGCAGGCCAATAAGCAGCACTCCTCCATGTCCTCTATATCAGCTTCTGCCTCCAGGTTCCTGCCCTGTTCCTATTCTGACTTCCTTTGGTGATGAACAGCAATGTGGAAGTATAAGCTGAGTAAACTGTTTCCTACCCTACTTGCTTTTTGGTCATGGTTTTTTGTCCCAACAATAGAAAACCTAAGACAAGTGGGTATCAGCATACTTGAGTATTGCTGTGACCTGGCCATGTTTTGTGAAGGATTGTGGAGTAGTTTTGGAACATTGGCCCAGAAGAGCCATTTTTGTCTTAAGAGTTCAGTGGGATGTTCTTCAGAACTTTGAATAAGAATATTGAGAGCAGTGCAGATGATGGAGGCCTGAATAAAATTTCAGAAGGAACTTTAAAATTTCTATCACGGCTGTTTGCTATTTTCAGTTAAGATTCTGTCATTCTAGTCAGCTGGGGCTGGAGTCAGCTGAGATTAACAGGAGACCAGCATCACTGAAATGAAACCTCTGCATTACTGGGACAATTGATGTTGGTTAGCTGTAGCTAAGAAATTAGTGGTGATTGAGAGACCAGCATCATGGAGTTGAAATCTCAACAGGTGACCAAAGTTATACCTTCTGCTGTCAGTCAGACTTGGCAATATGTAAGAGTCATTCAGGTGTTACTGGTTTTGAAGGCATGAACCAGTCAGAGAGAACTGATAAGGCTTGCCCCATAACATGCCAAAACAAGAAAAGCAGCAAGAACAGTGGAATGAAGCCAGCTGAAGCTGGAAAAGTGACCCAAGCACTTTGGAGGAGCCCAGATGATGATGAGTGGATCCCAGACATTGGCATGGTTGGAATTTGATTTTTGCCATGGGAAACAAACCAGTAAGCAGAACTCCTCCACAGCTTCTATATCAGCTCCTGCCTCCAGGATACTGTACTGTTTAGTTCTTATCCTGACTTCCTTTGGTGGTAAACAGCAGTGTGGGAGTGTAAGTTGAATAAACCCTTTCCTCCCAAATTTGTTTTTTGGTTTTTTGTTTTGTTTTTGTCATTGGGTTTTGTTCATACAATAGAAACCCTAGGACAAAGGACCAATTTTAACAAATTGCTTAAGTACATTTGCTTTATCTTGACAACGGACTCAAAAGAGAACACAATAGACTCAATTTGCCTAGCATAGCATAACATCTTATAATTGGATCTGTGTAGTATTTATATAGAATTTCTTATAACTGTTTTTCATTTGTAGCTTTAAAAACTCAGAATCAGATATTAACTGCAAGTTTTTATTTCCTTTTATATGAAATTATATATCAAGTGCTTAATGTTTTCCAATAAGAAAAAGCATGGATATGCTACATTTGCATTTATTAGATTAATTTTAGAACATCTCATCAACTTTCCCATTCTCTGATCATTTTTTGCTATGCTTTTGTTTGCTATGCATTGTGGTTTAAGTAGAAGTGTTGTTTATAGATTTGTGTATTGAAGGCTTAGTTCCCAGGTTACAATGCATATCTCTTTAACAACCTTAGCCCTCAGGATTCAGAAGTTCCTATAAAAACTGTGATGTGAACTATCTTCTTACATTGAAATTTAGTTTCAAAATTGTGGTTTTTAGGAATTATCTTAGTTAAGGTTTCATTGCTGTGATCAAGGCAACTCTATTTATAAAGGCCATTTAATTGAGACTGGCTTAGTTTCAGAGGTTCAGTCCATCATCATCAAGGCAGGAAGCATGACAGCATCTAGACAGATGTGGCATTGGAAGAGACAAAAGTTCTCTGTGTTGATCAAAAGGCAGCCAGAAGACTCTCTTCTGCAGGCAACGGGAGAATCATCTCTTCTGCCGTAGGTGGAACTTAAGCATAGGACCTTAAAGCTCACCCTGACAGTAACCAACTTCCCCCAACAAGACCACATTGCCTAACTAACAGTACCGCTTCCCATGGCCAAGCATATTCAAATCTTCACAGGAATGGAGGCCATTCTGATTCTAATTTAGATAATAGTTACTCTTCTACAGGAATACTATTTGCAGGCTCTGATATCATTAGATTTTTTGATCATCTTGTCTTCAATATTTACTATATTTGTCTACTTCTTTCAACATTTATTCTTTTAAATTAAATTTTCATTCAATCTCTTTAATTTTAAAATAACTTTATTCAGATAATATAAGCATGTCACTGTGAAACTTAAATTTGTCTTTACTGAATACTGTATAAAATACAATAAAACTTTAAGTCACTTTTAACAAGGCATCAATCATTTCCTTCTAGTTAAACAAAGCAAGGGAAAAAGAAGAACAGAAACAAAAATGTAAGAAAATTGAAAAATAAATGCAATGCACATCTGCATTTACAGTTTATACAAAGTTTCTCTTTACGCTTCTACTCAAAACAATCAGGCTTATTTAAATTCTACAAAGTCTTCTTGAACCTATTCAGTAAAAACTGGACAACGTGAAACACATTTATCCTTTCAAAGCTACCACATATAGATTTTTAACTTGTCATAAACAAACTACCTAAAGTATTTCTGAATATTCTAGGGTTTTTTTTTTTTCTTGAAATAGCATTGATAAAAGGTGACTACACAGGAAAAGGTGGCTCCAAAGGGAAAGAAGATGGGGTTGCAATAAAGGATCATGTTGAAAAACATATTTCTCCTTTAGAATTTAGGCTTAGAAATAGTAATGTTTTGTATCTGACATCATGTGATACAAAAGAGACTGGTTGGGAGAAAAGTACAACAAATATGAGCAAAGTACAATGATATACAAGTATGAAATCCTCATAATGAAATCCATTACTTTGTATATTAACTTAAATTTAAAGATAAAATATTCATAAATCTGGTTCTTAAATTTGGTTCTTTCTGGGCCAACAAAATTAGGCACTTTTTATGAGAATCTGCTAACATGTATCTATTTATGCTGATTTTGGCAAGTTTTCCTTTAAATATTTCACATGGAAAATGTTAATATTTCCCTATTGCCATTTCAGGGCCAATGCATTTCAATGTTAAACTTTGGCTAAAAGTTTTAATTTTTCAAAGTTTCATATTTTCAGCTTTAATTTTTCATTGGTTCCCTAATGTTGGAATTGTTGTCCAAATGCTGAATGCAGTTCTCTTTAATGATCAAGGAATTTTAGATCTAACAAAAACATTGAAAGATCTCCACATCTTCAAAAGCAAACTTGAACTAAGCATACTCTTCCTTAGCTTATGACGACAGAAAACCTGAAGATTTCCAAAGCAATACACAAACGTAGCACAGTGTATCTTGACAACTTTTAACTTTTGCTAAAAATCTAAGTATGGCATTACTATAAAACTACCGACATAGATTCCTATAAAGTATGTTCCCAAATCAGCTAATAACAACCTCAAAAATATTTTAAGTAGTCAAATACCAGGCTCATGAAAACATTCAGTTCTGAAAGCCTAATTTTGAAGCTAAGCAAAGCAGTTTTCCTCAATCCCATAAGTAAATTCTCAGCTAATAACAACAAAACAAGCATTCTGCTACTGAGCTACATAACCAACTACTCTTATTTCTCACTTAAAGCTGCAGGCACTGATAAAATTTGGAATTTTTTTAATCTATCCCCAAAACTGGGGTAGCACCACGACTGCAAAGTACTACAAGTTTCTCAGTTGTTTGTTCCTTGTTTTAAGTACTTCATCCAATGGCACCACATTGTTATTTTTGTGATGCTAGGAATCTAGACACGCCATACAGATGGGCTTTTTTTTTCTTCTACCTCACTGAAGAGCTCCGGGGTTTCCTCATATTTAGAGCACATGCTTTGCTATTTTCATGGAGTATGGCAAATCTGGCGAATTATATGGACCATGTTGGCCAGCTGCAAATTGGGTCGAAAACTGCGACTTGGAAAAGTCCTTCGGCATTGTGGGCAGCTGAAGACTTGTGGTGTGGGACGAGGTGGAGAACGTACTCGGACATCCGGATAGAGCTGCCGACGCACAGGTGGATGTAGAGGAGGACCACGGCGAAAGATTGGACGGCGACGGTAGCGGCCATAGTGATGGTATTGGTGGCCATCGTGGGGGTGTTCATCTCTTTCCTCTGGAAAAACCCTAATTCTCAAGTCATGTACCAATCCTTGTAAACCGTTCCAGTCTTCTTCCTCATCATCCCACACAGAGTCTGCATTGCCCCGGTGCCTTCTATGGCTATGACCAACCCAGCGTCCAGCATGTGCTCGGTGCTGAAACACCTCCTGTTCTGTGTACCTATGAAACAAAACCTCTCTAACGACGTGGTCCCCTACAGCAGGCTGTGCCTGGTCCTGTTCATCTTCCTTGCCCCACAGCTGGGTCACACACCCTCGGCAGAAGTTGTGCCCACAGCCAATGGACACAGGTTCCTTAAAGTAATCCAGACAGATGGCACATACTGCTTCTTCCCGAAGTGACTGCATAGGGCTGGGAGGCCTAGTAGGGGCGGCCATCTTAGAGCACAGGGGTCCTCAGAAACCGAGAGGCCCTCGCTGCCCTGCCAAGAAGCACAAAGCACAAAACCACAAGTGGAAAGTCTAGCCTATAACACCCAAGAGCACAAAGGTGGTAGGACTCCCTTCCCTAGCAACGGCTCCAAAGGCCCAAAGTCTCCCTGTCCAGCCACGGGACACAAAGGCAGTAGGTCTCGCTGCCTAGCCAAGGAGTGTTAAGGACTCAAGGCCTTGCTGCCCAAGCAAGGAGTCCCGAACACGGTAGGCCTCACTGCCCAGCTGAGGTGCGAGAAGAACTAAGGCCTCAGGCCTCCTCGCTGCCCAGCCGACAGGCGCTAAGGATGTAGGCCTCAGGCCTCCTCGCTGCCCAGTTGACAGGCGCTAAGGCCTCAGGCCTCCTCGCTGCCCAGTCAACAGGCGCTAAGGACGGATGTAGGCCTCGCTGCCACGGTGAGACACGCGACTCCAGCAGGTTTTGCTGGCCAGCTACAACCTGCAGCCACCGCCCCCGGCCCGGCTTTCCTGGGATCAAGGAAGACCAACTCACGGCAGCCCTTGCTCCGGAAGCCACTGGCGCAGAACCACGCAGCTGACTGGAGCCTCGAAGATCCCCGGCATCCGGAAGCCTCAGCCGGCGCCTGCCTCACACACACAGCTGCTCCTCAATAAGAAGCACGTGGAAGTGACGTCAACACGCTCTACTATAGGTTCTTCCTGCCCCAAACAAACAAACAAAGCGACGCTCTGGGCCATTGGAGGACCTTCGTCTTAATGGTATTCAAGTCAGGGGCCAGACTCGATGGAAAAGGACTAGTGAAAATTGCAGAGTGGTAGAGAGAGCGTGCCTGTAATCCTGACAGGTCAGAGGTGAAAGGTCAGGAGTTCAAGACACTCTCAGCCGCATAGCAGTTTTGAAACTCGTCTTGGCCACAAGATGCATCTCTAAATAAATAGACACATAGCCTGATGAACAGAAACATAAAGTAAAAACAGACTGGTGGGCCCAGAGTCTTAAAAATTAGGACGCATGTTTCAAAACCTCTGTGGCGGTCCTCCTCATTGTCATCATCATCAGTGACGTCATCATTGTCCTCATCATCATCACAAACAACTGCTCCTCACAGCTAAATACCATTTCCCATCAAAATTCATATTAGAGCCCTTATTCCACTCTAAGAAGTGTCTATTATTTTGCACAAATTTAAAAAAAAAAAGAAAAAAAGGTTGTTACAAAGTTGATAAATATAATTAAGTCATGCTGGAAGAATGTTCCAGACTGGGAATATGCAGCTGCAGTGAGGAGATATTTTGGCACTACCTGAACTATAAAAAGCTAAAATGATTAATAAGTATGAAACTGGCCTGCTGAGAATATTGCAATCCCTTCACAATCCCTTCATGATTATTAAGAGGCGTATTAAGTACGTGACAATAGCAGTAGATTATCTGTTACGAAGGAGTTGCTTTTAACACTTTTAGAAATTTAAGCTGTTTGTGGGTTTTGTTTTTGTTTTTTAGGGCTTTTTTGTTTTAGGGTTTTTTTTCAGTTTCACAAAACATTCAGCATTATGATTCCATACTTAAGTCAGCACTATGAAATGATCACATTTTATTAATATGAAAACAGATTTCCAAACGGTCTAAATTGTTTATAGTTTACAAATGAAGCACACTCTTGTTTCTTCATAATATCTTACTTATATAAATATCCAGATTTTTAATGTATTAAATCACAAATAAGAAGTATCACCCTAGCAACACTAATTTATAGGCTAGAAAACTGAGGCAAAGAAAAGTAAATAACAATAAAAATGTTTTAAAATAATAAAAACAACCATAAAGAAAATTCAGAAGATGAGAGGCTCTGCCAGAGCCTGACAAACACAAAGGCTAGCAACCAACCATTGGACTGAGCATGGGGTCCCCAGTGGAGGAGCTAGAGGAAGGACTGAAGGGGCTGAAGGGGTGATGATGACACTCATGGCAAGGGCAACGAGGAGGACCACCACAGAGCTTTTGAAACATATGTGTTTATTTTTAGAACTCTGGGCCCACCAGTCCATTTATTCATCTGGCTATCTGTCTACTTATTTAGAGATGCATTTTGTGGCCAAGATGAGTTTCAAGTGGATGGGTTAGTGGGTAGTTAAACACCCTCATAGAAACAGGGGAGAAGAGAGGAGGGGAAACCAAGAAAGGAGATAATATTTGAAATGTAAGTAAATAAAATATCCAATAAAACAATAAAAGAAAGAAAATTCAGGAGAAAAAAAAATACAAGATTCTAAAACACCCACTGACTATCCCAGCTATCCCTAACAAAAGAGTTGAACCTCTACAAGTAACGAAATAGATACATAATTACACCACAGCTAGGCAGAAAACCCAGGTTTACCCACTATAGAGGATGAATCGGAGAAAAGTATTGACAACACAAGACACACCAGAGAATTCTCTTCCCAGATGCACACTGAAACATGAGAACTCTCCAACCTTTTATATCTTACTCTAATGCCAGCAGCCAGTAATAGACCTCTACCCCGGAAGGAAATGGATTTGACTTTTCTCTAGAGAGTCTAAATAGATTGAAGAAAAAGATGTGGGTAAAAAAATAATACAAAACATGGCCAGCAGTTCACTGACCAAATAGTGGAACGAGGTTACCTAACCAGGCAGGAAGCAGCTTCTATCCCACAAATCAGATAATTAATAGCTAATTTTCACAAATGTATTGACAGTCAAAATTCTCTAAGTATTTGAAAAAAATTCTAACATAAGTAAAAAATTTTTGAAAGAAAAACAATTTTGGATAAAATAATGACGTTCATGGGAAAAAATATGTGGTTATGTTTAACTTCTAGCCCACAGATACTGATTTTACTAAATAAAACAACGTATTAGGGAAGAAAAAAAAAAGACACAGAAGTTAGAAAGAGGGCCTAACAGTTAAAATCACATACTGCTCTTGCAGAGAACTTGAGCAATTCCCAGCAACCACATCAAACACCTCACAAACATCTGTGATTCTAGTTCCCCAGGATGAACACCCTATTCTGACTTCTCCAGTCACCTGTACTCATGTGCACATACCCACAAACAAACACATACACTTGTCAGGCATAGGTGGGAGAGGAAGTCCTTGGTCCCATGAAGGTGGAACACCAAGTGTGGGAGAATTTGAGGGTGGGAAGGTAGGAGTGGGGAGGTGAGTGGGGGCACATCCTCATGAAAGCAGGAGGAGGGGGGATGGGATAGGGGGTTCCTGACCGGGGGGAGGGGGGTAATGGGGTAAGGGGATAACAACTGAAAAGTAAATAGAATATCCAATAAAAATTAAATTAAAAAATAAAAAATAAAAACAAATGTTCAGGACTGGAGGGATATCTCAGTGATTAAGAGCTCTTCCAGAGGTCCTGAGTTCAATTGCCAGCAACCACATGGTGGCTCACAACCATTTGTAATGGGATCTGATGCCCTCTTCTGGTGTGTCTGAAGACAGTGACAGTGTACTCACATACATGAAATAAATAAATAAATCTTTTTTAAAATTAAAAAATAAATAAAAACAAATGTTCATTTCTAAAAAAAAAAAAACACACACATCATTTTAAATTTAAATATTAAATTAAAAATTAAATATTACCCTTTCAGTCTGGGCTGGAGCTCTGAGCAGATCCCAGCCAGCAGCTCTGGCCCCAGTCTCACAGATCCCAGAGGAAGCAGGCCTTCCAGGAGCTCTGACCCAGGCAGTATCTTAGGTAAGAAGAAAGCAACATCAGCCCCAAACAGGGAGTAACTGGGACCCACTAGGACCCAGGAAGTCACTTTTGGCCTGAAACACTGATTCCTTATGCTCAGTGCCTGAGCACTGAGAAGACCCTGGGCCCCAGCTCTAACCCCAGTAGTAACACCCACCCCACACATTTCTGATACAACCAAAATAATAGGAAAGACAGGCTCCAGTCAGAGACAGCGCAGATAGCACTAAGGAGATTCAGATGGTGAAAGAACATAAGAACATAAGCATCAGCAACCCAGGGTACTTGGCATCATTAGAACCTAGTTTTCCCACACAAGAAAGTCCTGAATTCCCAATATCACTAGGAAAGAAAGATTTAGATTTAAAATCACTTCTAATGATGATGATAGAGGACTTTAAGAAGGACATAAATAACACTCTCAAAGAATTTGAGAAGAACACAGGTAAACAGGTAGCAGCCCTTAAAGAGGAAGCACAAAAATCCCTTAAAGAATTAAAAGAGAGCCGGGCAGTGGTGGCGCACGCCTTTAATCCCAGCACTTGGGAGGCAGAGGCAGGCAGATTTCTGAGTTCGAGGCCAGCCTGATCTACAGAGTGAGTTCCAGGACAGCCAGGACTACACAGAGAAACCCTGTCTCAAAAAAACAAAAAAGCAAAAAAACAAAAAAAAAAAAAAGAATTAAAAGAGAACACAACCAAACAGGTGAAAGAATTGAACAAAACCATGCAGGACATAAAAATGGAAGAAGAACCAATAAAGAAATCACAAAGGGAGACTACCCTGGAGATAGAAAACCAAGGAAAGAGATCAGAGTCATAGATGCAAGCAAGCATCACCAACAGAATACAAAAGATAGGAGAGAGAATCTCAGGTGCAGAAGATACCAGAATTGACGTTACAGACATTTCTGTACTAATGTTCATTTAGATTAGAGATCTGTCTGCTCCTGACAGTTTCCTTCCTGTCTTGGATTCTAAGAAGAAATTGAGCATCTTTGGAATTACTTCAGTTGTGGTGAGACAGCCACTAGGCAAGAATTGCCTCTTTTCATCTACAGACAAATCACTGTCCAGAAAAGGACACACTTGTGGAATAGTCAACTGATTATATCTGCCAAGACAGAGTAATCAGCCCTTAAT
>JANHMN010000001.1:245173234-245200735 GCA_030674055.1 Rhabdomys pumilio | reverse complement strand
TATATATATATATATATCAAGACAGAGTAATCAGCCCTTAATAATTCTGCAACACTAGGTCTGTCAGATGATCCTGGGCCAGAAGTCTGAAGATCAGATGCTCCAATGTTTTGTAGTATAGGGATTGTCCAGGTGTTCAGCGGTCTCTATAAATTGGCTAAGTTTTAGAAACTATGCTTTGAGCCGGGTAGTGGTGGTGCACGCCTTTAATCCCAGCACTTGGGAGACAGAGGCAAGTGGATTTCTGAGTTCAAGGCCAGCCTGGTCTACAGAGTAAGTTCCAGGACAGCCAAGGCTATACAGAGAAACCCTGTCTCGAAAAACCAAAAAAAAAAAAAAAAAAAAAAAAAAGAAGGTATGCTTTGTGCTTCCCACAATTTCAGTTAAATCAGTCATTCTGGATTTCTGACACAGTTGAAGACTTATAGTCTCATAGCCAATCCTGGCTATTTACTTTGAGAGAAAAGATTTGAGCGGATGGTTTTCAGCTGACATTCATTCTAAAGGCAAGAAAAAAACCAGGTTCAGAACTATGTCCTTTAGTTAGGAGGGATGACAGAGGTTCTGGTTAGTCAACAAAATGATGGACTGGGTATTAGGTCTATCTTGTACCTTACTGACACAAATTGGTATAGTTATGCTCTAATTGTATTTTAAGAGAAAAATTTAATTTTAACAGGAAGGGTGATATGTAGGAGGAACTAAGGTGGGAGGAGTAAGGAGAGGAGGAGAAGGAGAGGAGGAGTTAGGTGATGAGAGGGGGTGAGGGGGAAAGATGGAGGTGGATGTTTGAGTGTCTCTGCCAGTCAAAGATAGTTGATATATCTAGGTTGGGTATTGGGTTACACTTCTGATTGTGTGGGCATCTTGTTATTGAGCATTACCAACCTTATAAAGCCTTTGATTAACATTTAAAAAAATTGTATAAAAACAAAAAAAAAGAAAAAAATTAAATATTAAAATAAATTTAAATTTAAAAAATAAGTCAATCTTTAAAAACCACAAGCAAGCAATGAAAATAGAAACAGGATAGGAAAACGAAAATAACAATTAGACAATGATACATACCCAATTAAAATAAAATATAAGAGAAACTAAATATATAAAAATGTGAGTCACCCATACAAGAGGGAGAACACAGGAGAATTGTAAAATAAAAATTTCAGAAATAATTCAACAAAACGTTCCAAAATTGAAATTAAGAAAGAAAAATCAAAAAGCAAAAACAATGCTCAGCACAGGGAAGCGCAGGAGAGGCCGACTTCAAGGCTTACTGCTTTAAAGCTTATGACATGAAGACAAAATTTCCAAAGAGAAAATATCATAGTGGAACTGTGTAGCAGTGATACTAGGTAGCAAATAAAATAAATAATTTTAAAATTATGAATGAATATTGTTTCCATCCCATACTTAATGACTGCCAAATTGGAAATGCTGTGTTGGGAATAAAGACATGTGCATGCTTTCAAACTAGCATAAACTTGATCTCTCATGAAACTATTACTCAAAAGTTAATAGAAACCACGGAACCACAATAAGGGTGAGGGGAAAAAAAATTGTAAAACTCACTCATGGACAAATTAACGGATTGAAATGACATTTGAATTTCTGGGATGGTGGATTGGGGAGATCATAGAACAACAAATGACCTGCAATATGGAGCAGATATGAGGAAAACCTCTTCCACAGGTATGTCTTTAAAACCATGGAATTAATAGGTATGCCTGAAAGTTCACAATACTGAAGACATATGCACTTGAGTAGACAACTTAAGGGTGACTTACTGAGAGCTGTATACAAAATAAAGCAATCAAAGCACATGCACAGACATAGAGATATTAACTCAAATTTTAACAAGGCCAAAGAAGACATTCATTGGGAAATAGGAATGTAAAAGCTTTGGATCATCTCTGAAAGAAATATTTAAGCACTCATAGTAATATAGAGCCTGCTTATTAATCATTTTTTTAAATAAACATATTTGGAAAATGTAAGAACAAAATAAACAAAGCAAGTAAATACACCATATCCAACTAGAAAGACATAGTAATAAATTACTTTCATATAAATTTTAAATAATGTATTGTTAAGTGCCAAAAGAAATAGACAAAGGTTAATCAGGATAGATTTAAGAAAGTAAAGAACAGGCACATTTTTTATAAAAACCTTTGTAGATGTTTCACCTCGCTACTAAGGTTGTAGTCTACCATGTCTGGACAGCTTTCCTGAACTCAGCACAAAATGGAGGACTGCCTTTTCTTAGCATGGCTTCTTCTTCTCAGCCTGATACAGGGAGCCCAACCCATATGCTACTTGGGGAATATCACATAACCCCCCCGAGTACAGGCTCAACTTCCTGGAATTCCTCTCCATGTACATGAGGTATCCCCAATACCTTAAGCCTCAGCCAATGAAACTTCACCCTAAGAAAAACCCCTTCCCAAGTTCATATATATAGTCCTGGTTCACTCAGAATAAAATGTATGTGTACAAGCCCACCTCAAATAAAGTATGTACACAAACTCCGATCATCTTAGAGAGAGCTGTCTCACTGAAGATTAGAGAAGGTTCTCATCTTAAAGAGAAGTATCACTAAGATCCTCAGAGACGGCCTTCTTTTCCCCTCCCCATCCTCACTAACCATTGACTCCCAACCCAACAGGGATCCTGCAGACCTCCACCTGTTCAGTTCTCCATCCCTTTCTCCCAGTTTGCAGTGGCGTCTGGACACCCTGAGAGGGACTGCTGGACCCTCAAACGCATACTACAGAAGTATTAGAATGGAAATCTTTATCAGAATTACACTTTTCCATATTCTACTTAGTACTATACAGTTTTATGAAACAAACTTATCAGGAAGCCAAGCCTGGTGGTACGTGCCTATAAACTCAGCCCCAGAAAAGCAGAGGACCGGAAAATTCAAGATCACCCGAAGTACATAGTGAGATGTAAGACATATGGGAGGGGAAAGAAGACAGAGGGCCAAGAAATCTTATAACCATGGAGTCTGTTTCTTTCTTATGAGTAATGTGCTGAGTTGGAACAAACTTAAAACAATCTCCACTTAAAAATTAGTCAGGTCTTCTGTTTTGCTTCTTGCTTGCTGAGATAAAACACTGACGCATTACTCCAAATTGGAAAAGGTTTATCAGGGTTTAGTGTATGATTAAGGGAAACCAAGAAAGGAATCTAAGGAGATTCCTGAAGGTAGAAACTAAAGAAAAGACCAGGAAGAAATGTATATACTGGTTTGCTTCCTGGGCCTTGCCTAGCTACTTCTTTTATACACCCAAGACCTACCTCCCTTGGGATACCACCAAGGGACTGGGACCTCTTACAACAATTATTTAAACTAACATTATTTGAAAATGTCCCAAGATATACCAACCAGCCAATCTGATGGAGGCAGTTCCTCAGTTAAGGTTCTTTCTTACAGGTGACTCTCATTTGTGTCAAGTTGACAAAAACTAACCACCACTCCAGGTCTGATACAGTTGAATACTAATGCAGGAACAGGCACCAAACACTAGAAACCAAAGCCAAAACCAATGTAAATGATTTGTTTTTTCAGATGAACGATTTCTGATGCCAAGGAAATAGGGGGGCAAAGAGACAAAATTAAAGTTCTAAAAAGACAAAAGTAAGAATCAGAATAAACTGAATTAGTATTAATCATATTATGTGTGTTGAACGTTTCTGTATATGATCTCACACAATGCTCTCAGAAATTGGTTTTAAACAGGACTAGATCTTATTACACCTTTTCTCCATTTTCTTTTTTTTTCTTTTTCTCTATTTCCATGTGTATGTATGGTATGCATGTCTGCATGGTTGTGGACATACATGTCTAGTTGCACATACGCCATGTGTGTTGATTGTTGTAGAAACCCAAGGTTAACAATGGGAATCATCTTTACGATCTTCCACCTTATTCGTTGAGCCAGGGTCTCTCAGTCAAACCTAGAGATTACTGCAATGGCTAGTTTCACTAGCCAACTAGCTCTGGAGCTCCCCTGTGTCCCTTGTCTCTACCTTGCAAGGCTGGAATTACGGTTAGGAATTGTGTTAGTTATTAGTTTAGAAATATGCCTCATTATTCCCACCTGGCTTTTAGGTGTGTCCTGGGGATCTGAACTCTAGTCTTTGGGTTTATATGGCTAGCATGTTAACTAGTGAGCCATTTTTCCCAGACCTTCTCTTATAACTTATCACAAGAGAAATTTGTGTGTTTGTTTTTTAAACCTTCTCTTAACTAAAATTTTAATGTTGATATAAATTTAGCCCAGCAATAATTATGCTTTTTGTGTAGTTTGGCTCTGGTGTTGGTTGCTGGGAATTACTAAGATGCGAAAGCATTTTGAATGGCTTTCCAATTTTATGTTTTAGTAGATTAACCAAGAAAGCCAGTCTCTACTTCATCCGCACCCATTCCTACAGGATGCATCATGCTGGAGGCAGCCTTCACCACCAAGCTTTCAATGGAATGGTCTGAAATTATCGCTTCTCCCTTTTTTAGAAAAAGTCCCTTCAAGGGATTTCAGAAACGGTTCCACCCTCTGTACAACCCTGTTATGGCACCAATACATGTTACCACTTTCTGATCATTTCTAAGTTATTTACAGCCATCATTTCATTCTACTGTTAACTCCAATGTTTTTCTCTTTCAGCCTCTATCTACCTCTGTAAATACCCCTACTGATCTTGTTTCCCACTTCTTATTGCCTAAGAGCCCCTAGACTGCCTTTGGTGTCCTCCTCTTCCTGTTAGACATTCTGACAATTTCGTCTGTACCTTTAGCTGAAAGAAATGTCCACCAATCAACTGTTCCATTTTTTTTTTATCCGAGCTCTTAAAATGACTATAGTTGTGCACAGATTTTCACAAGGCACTTTATTCTTCTGAATCCCCTTTTTCTTGAGAAACACTATAACTTGCAGAGAAACAGAAGTTAAATTTTGAGGAAAATTCTCATTTTCCACTTCTTCCAGGTTATGCAGATTCTTTACAGCCAGGCACTATCGACCTTTCTTCTGTTACTTGTCTGATCCATTGGCTCCACTCATTACTGCCTGTTTTAAAAAAAAACTTGACATCAACACTCCTTCCAAAGACAATCAGGATCTCTCCTCATATGCCACATCTCCAGCATTTCTCTTATAGTGCTGTCAGAGAGACACAAACTAAGATACTAATCTCATTTTGCTTATTGGCTTGAAATCTTCCCATAGCTTTTATTACCTCCAAAATGAATTCCAAACCTACCAGCACACAGCCCTCTGGGGCAAAGCTCTTGGCCATCTCTTCTGCTTAACCTCTCACTGTAAATTCACTCACATATTCTGTGCTCTAACCTCAATACATTTCTTCCATGTCCTAGGTTACAGCATCTGTACATCCGTCCTAGTTACATCATCCTTCCAAATTTCGTTCTCCTCCACACCCAGTTGGGAACATCTGTGTGTTAGTAAGGATGCTACTGTAATGAAATAACTTATAAAGAGGATGGGCTTATTTTAACTCATGGTTTTGGAGGTTCCACCTGTGATCAGGCTATTCTCTTGCTTTGGGCTGATGCCAAACAGCCCATCAGGATGGTGTATATTAGAACTAAACCATTCACTCTACGGCCAGGAAGAAAAACAAAAGGGGATTGAGGAAGCAGCTGTGGGGTTCATGATCCTCTTTGAATCACACCTCAATGATTCAAAAGCTTTTTACTAGGCTATCCTTCATAGTGTCTCTCTGTAGACCCAGACCTCATCCTTTGAAAAGCATTGAAAACTTAAACCATAGCAATCTCAGGTTTAGCTTTTATATAAATCAGCTTTCCAAGTTTATCTGACCACCTTCTTTTTGGGCCTTCACTGATCTCACAGAGAAGATAAATTTTCAAAATTTACAAATACATTTCTGGGTTAAACTATGTGTTCCTTTGGGCCAGATTCTATATCCCTTTTTTATGCCAGAATTTTTAAGAGTTCCTGTAAGATTGTTAGTTTCCCCTAAAAGATCCATAAAGCTTTAAATGCCTTCTAAATAGCCAATATTTTATTGAGAAATGTAGTCTTTGATAGGTCTTTGTATTAAAGGTTTGGGGCCGGGGGTTGGTTGGTTGGTTGGTTGGTTGGTTGGTTGGTTGGTTGGTTGGTTGGTTGGTTTTTATTTTTGTTTTTCTGTGCCATGGTAATATGATATCCATTTCAAAGACTGGGTAACTTAAATTGTCTTTTTATGTGGCTGGCAGTCTGCAAACCAACTAACTGGGAAAAGGCTGCTCTGTGTTCTATAGAAGCTATACAGTGTCATCTTCTCTTCTTTTCATTTTATATTTATTTATTGTGTTATTTGTGTATGAATGCCTTCCCTCCGTGTATCTATGTGCCTTTCTGGTGCTCCTGGAGGTCAGAAGAGAGCATAATATTCTCTAGCACTGTAGTTCCAGTGGTCTGAAGCCACTGTGTGGGTACTAGGAACCAAACCCAGGTCTTCTCTAAAAGGATCAAGTGCTTTCAACCACTAAGCCATCTCTCTAAACCTTGTAATATAGTTATATCTATGTATCTTAAATTTTAAAAACAAATAGTAGAAGCAGGCATAGTTATTTTACCAGACATGGGAGTGATAGAAAAGACTGCATAGTGGGTGTTGTTGAATGGCTAAAAGACTTAAGAACTGCCAGTGACTGGCAGAATAATGGATACTGTTGGATAACAAATAAGATTATTGAGAGTAAAAGGGGTGATCTATGCCACATAGAAAACAAGCCAAGTGAGGTTCCAGCTGGCTGCACTGCAGCTGAGAGGTTGCCATATGGTGTATTTTGAAATTATTCCATCATCACAGATGGCCATACAAATTTCACAGCCTGGACTTATGTAATAGATTATGCAATACAAGCACTATAGCATTTAGACTATTTTATTATCAGACAGTTTCACAATTTTACATCAGAGATACACAGTCTACTTATTGAAGAAAAGGCATAAATTCCCAACTCAGATTTTTTTTTTTGCATGAGTTCTAGTTTCTTTGAGGATTTCTCAACTAGGCCCAGAACTCTTGTTTACTTTTAGGTAGGTTTAAGTTTCCACCACTGAACTTGAGGACTTGCTTCTATAATGCCCAGTTCACATTCTTCTATTCAGTCTCCCCCGTTTTTCCATCTTCATACATATGTATCAAAGTTGAGGATGATGTCAGACCCAGCAATCTTTAATACCAGAGAGAAAAAGAGGGTAAGGAGTAGAATAATATCTACAGGAATTCATTAACAATGGAAGTCCTGTTATAGGTGTCACACAACAAGAAATAATTGACAGAATATACTAGACCAAAAAAAGTCTTTTCAAGGGTATCAAAATATACATTAAGAAAAAACAATCTCTCTAACAAATAGTGCCAGTAAATCGAATATCAGTATGCAACACAATGAAATTGTCTGTATATCTCTTATCTTGAACAAAAGTATTCATAATATATCAAAGAAAGACCTTAGTGTATGACACAAAACTCTGAAACTGCTATAGGAAAGCACAGACAAAGCATTTGAAGACACAGGCCAAAGCTTGTCAAAGTCCTCTGGGAAGGACTTGAGTTGAATAGGAATAATCTTAAGAATTAAAAATTAATTAATTTCTTCCTTCTCAAAGGAAGAAACACAAATGGCCAATAAATATTTGGCAAAGTGTAACTAGGGGGATGGTTCAAGTGGTGAAAGTATTTGCCATGCAACTGTAAGGACTGGATTTGATGCCCCTGAAACCACATTCATTCAAAAACTTGTGTTTCCGGTGATGGAGAATCAGGACACAAAGATACTTAGGGTTTATTAGCAAGTTTGACAAAATTAATGAGCACAAGCATTTACCTGTCACAAAAATAAATAAACAACTATCAAAAAGAATGGAAACTGAAGATAGATGACAAACAACTCAATGTCGGTCTCTGGAGTCCACATGTAAGTTTTCTCTCTCTCTCTCTCTCTCTCTCTCTCTCTCTCTCTCTCTCTCTCTCTCTCTCTCTCTCATGCACACACACACACACACACACACACACACACACACCACATACACAGATTCACACACATGCACACATATGCGTGCTTGGAGTGTTCAGCATATCCATCAGGAAACTAAAAACTAAAAATAAATTGAGATTCTGATTTACTCAAGTGAGAAAAGGTGCCACCAAGAATAGAGAGACGCAACACTCAGGAAGAACATTCCTATAACCCAAGAACTATAAGGAGGAGTTCAAGGTCGGCTGTACCTACATAGTGACCTTGAGACCAAACTAGACTATGAGATCCTGTTCCAGGAAGGAAGGAAAGAAAGGGAGGCAAAAGAAAGAGAGAGGAAGGTAGGGAGAAAGAGGGGAAAGGAAGAAGACAAATATTGGTGACTATGTGTGTGAGAGTGGGAATATTAACTATATAAACTGCTACAGCAAGCTCACAGGATGCTGCCAAGGTTGATGACTCTAAGTCAATACCAAGGCCTACATGGTTGAAAGAGAGATCCAACTTCCAAAAGGCATCCTCTGTGGGTGGTGGCACGTATATAACCCTAACACACAACACACAATTATTCAAACAAAATAATCAAGTATTAATTAATGATATAGACATAATCAGTTCATAAAAATAAACTATGACTGCTAGTATGGAAACCAGTATCACACTTCCTCGAAAACTCAAAATAGAACTACCATGTGATCCTGCTGTATCATTCCAAAGGATTCTAAATCATAGGAGCCGCACATTCACTGAAGCAACATTAACAACAACCAAGATAAGATATCGGCCTAGATGTCCACTGACAGATGGGTTAATCATGAAAATGGTGGTACATGCCCACAATGCAATTTTATTCAATTAAGTAGAATTAAAAAAAAATAAAATTACAGAACTGACAGAAAAAAATGAATGAGACTAAATTATTATGTTAAACATAATAGGTCAGACTTAAAATAAAAATATTTTCTCTCATATGTGGCATCTAGACTTACGTGTGTGTACTTGCATGTGTGTTCGCGTGTAACAGAACAGAAATGAACCATAAGAGGAGAAGATGGGGAGAGACATAAAATGAAATGGAATCCAATAGGACATGAAATGGAAAGAGTCAAGGACCGCTTAGGAAAAGGAAAGGGACAGCATGAGTCAGGGAGGCAGGCAGAGGGCGGGCGGACAAGTAACAAGATAGAATTAATATAGATATAACATGTCAAAATGAAATCCACTACTTTGTATGCTAAGACTTTAATTGAAAATCAACAGTATTTTTAAGGACTATCTTTAACTTACAATAGATAATAGATGGAGAAAAAGCTGGTATAAGGATAAGGCAGACACTGAAGCAAGAATTTTCAGTATCTTGAATCTAAAATGTTAATATAGAACCCTAAAGGTAAAAAATAAAATATGCTAACCTGTGATCTTCCCAAGCTATACATGAAGCTGCATTACCACTCAGCATAAAATAAACCTATATAAAATATTATATCTATTACACAGTAATTGTATCATTCAGATATACTGGGTTGAATAAAATATGTCCTGAATACTAACAATGCCAGTTTCTTTGCCCTTTTAATTAACATGGCTAATGAAACTGTTGAAATCACACAGCACCTTTGTTTATATTATGTATCTTCGGAATATTACTAGCTAAAAAAATTAATACAAAAGGGTGAACATCAAATTTGTTAGATATTTTAGGATAGTTTTTCACTAAAAATAATTTCAGCAGCTATTATTCTAATACCCTAGAGCTCAAAGAACCTCCATGGTTTCTTCCACTTCATACTTTAGGGCTACTGAGATAGATGGCTCAGTGATCAGACTACTTGTTGCTCTGACAGAGAACTCAGACTCAGTTCCCAGCACCAAGTTTACAAGTGCCTGTAACTCCGATCTCAGGAGATCCAAAACTCTCTTCCGGCCTCTGAGGGCACCAGAAACACATATGGTACATATACATACATGCAATCGAACACTAAGACACTTTAAATAAAAAACTAAATAAATTTGTTTAAAAATTAAAACAAATAAAATTAATTATAATTTTGTCTAAAATCTTAACTCCTAATGTAAGCATTTACTGTCATTCTGAGACAGAAGGATAAATGCAAGGCCTTCTAAGTAATGAATATTATACAACCAGTTCTTTAGGTCTCGTAAGTTTTCAAAGTAGTATATATATCTACCACTGCAGAACAGGCCTCATGTTCAGAAATAGCTCACCAACATAAAAGGAACTCCACGGGTGTTTCATGTGCTTCTATTTGATTACAGTTTGATGGTTTGGTTTGGGGTTTTGGTTTTTGGTTTTTGATTTTCTGTTTGATATTTTTTATTGTTTTATTGTTTGGGGGAGAGTTTGTTGTTACATTGATTTTTTTTTATTTTTTTGTTTTGAGATAGAACTTAAAATTCGGTGAGTAGGGAAAGGGAGATGATCTGGAAGGACTTGGGGGAGGGGAAGAATCTGACCAAAATATATCTAAATTTTAAAATTGTTTTAAATAATAAAAATATATTTTTCAAAGTGCTGAGTGAAGAGAGGTCTATAACGTCATAATCATAACAAAGGGGAAATTTCGGTGATAGATGAACGAATCTTTCCGTGCTGATCATTACCTAATAATAACTCTATAAACTAAAATATGACGTTACTATTCAAAAATATATACCTTCATTACATGTTAAGCAAAATGTAAGTAAAACAAGATGAAGAACTGAGCAAAGTCACCCAGGGGTTCTGAAAAGGTGCTTTTGTTATTCTTCTCTGCTAACTTCATTGAGATAGCCTGTAGACAGACGATGTCCCGCCCTTCCTGGATTTGTCTAATTGGTCAGCCCTCTGTCTTTCACTACTGTATCTTATTTCTAGCAGTATCTTTAAAAGAGGCAAGTGTTCTTTCACCTTGAAAGCCGAAATGCTTCTTCCTGATAACAATCAGATGCTTTCCAACCCCTTTTAAAGGAAAGGAAATTGCTTCCCTGGCTTCCAGCCACCATGCTGCTGAGAGCGCTGCTCTCACTCAAGGGAAGGTACCCGAATGAATGACTTCCTTCTGAAAGAGAGACAGCCCCGACGCTTAAGCTGTACAGAGTGCTGTTATTGAGACACTAATGGAAAAAAACAAAGATAGATAAAGAAGGCATAGCTTCCCCTGTGTACCTGAGAGAGAGGCAAAGATAGAAAGCCATTTCCAAACGACCAAAGGGTGAAATTTAATTATTTACAGGAAAGTGACCCAAACCTCTTTTTAACAATTCAATTCTTTTCTTTCATGCATGACTCACTTATCCTCAGCTCAGAAGGAAAGGAGCGGGGGATGTTCTCATCACTCACACATATCCTTTGAAATCTATTTTATTCCAAAAATATCTTCCTTCCATTACATTACTTGTCATAAAAAAAAATTTTAAAAAATGGATATTATTTGGTCTGTTGGTGTCAATTTGGTATTTTTTCTAAAATGTCATTTAATATTTGTTTCCTCATCATCTTATTTTTCTTTTGGTATAGATGGTAAGGAGTTGAGTTAGGGCACAAGCTGTCATTCCCATACCATTTTTATTGCTTTATTTCATCTTACTTATTTTACTCTAAATTCAAAAAACATACTTTAGAACAACACCTTCGGCAGCCTTAGGTCTGCTGTGGTTAAATTCGTGTTCTTTTCATGGCTCCATTGCTTTCCTTCCTATCTGCTTCTCGTCTGTGTTGTGACAGTGGCTCTCTCTGAGGCTGATGACAGGACCATGCTTAGACCAACTTTGAAGGGAGCTGAGGGGAACTTGGAGATTTGCATTAACAGCACCATGGCCTTGTGTGATCCAGCCACTTTTATAATATCATGAATTCAACTGTCAAGTCATGACAAAGCTTTCTGAATGACACCAACAGGTACAGAACTTTATCAGACTAATCTTGAGATGTTTTCTAGAGACATACAAGGTGGCATTAATTCGGTTACAGCTGTTGTGTAACCAGAAGATTGCTCTGTGGAGAAACACCGAAACAGAGCATTCCATATCCTGTTGCCAATGAAAGACATGTGAAGTCAAGGGGAATAAAAGAGCCCCAGCACGTATTGCTGCGTAAGTCTCATTCCAACACTCACTGGCTTAAAATAGCCTTCGCTGTATTATCTACAACCTTTCAGATCAGGAATGTGAACAAGGTTCATAAGACATATCTCATCTCTTATTACGTGGAGTGTTGGTGAGGGCTCTTAACAAGGGCTGGATCAACCCAGATGGTATCCTTGCAGTTCTGAGGCTTAGAGTCTTATTGTCCTTCTCAGCATAACATGTCTACTTGATGGGTTGTGTCTACATTTGATCATTTGTTAGTCTAGATTAAGCCTTTTTCCAAGGATGAAGTGGAAAGTTCAAGACTTCATCAGGCCAGGAGCGACACACTGCATCCCTGTTGGGTTCCATGGCAGGTCACAGATCTCAGGATGCACATAGATGAATAGGAAGGGAAGGAGACTTGTCACTTAATAAAGAGAGTTGTAAGGTCACCTCACTAGGGGCAGGAGTAGTTGTCGCTATCTTTTTCTTTTTAGCACATAGAGCAGTGGTTCTCAATCTGTGGGTTGCAACCCCTAAGATTACCCAAAAAAAAAAATAATAAAATAAAATAAAAAAACCACAGATAATATTTACAATTCACAATAGTAGCAAAATCACAATTATGAAGTGGGAATGAAAATAGTTTTATGGTTAGGGGTCACCATAACCTGAGGAACTGTATTAAAGTGTGAGAACACTAGGAAGGATGCAATTTACTGGTATGGAGTAACACGTTTCCTTATGACATTAACTTTAATATGGGATTTGGAGGACTGTCGTCCCTGTTTGACCCACCAGTCTCCCTGTCCCTCATGCAAGCTGTACTGTGCTGCTCTACTATTCTACCTGCCCTCTTATCACATGTATTCTAGCATTCTTTCCTCAGGCCTCCTTAAATATGTGTGTACAACAACTAGGAGCTCGTGTGCACATCAGAGAGAACACATGCTATTCATCTTTCAGAGCCTAAATTACCTCACTGAATATACTAGGCTCCGGTTCCATCAATTTTTCTGCCAATTTCTTTTTATTTATGACTGAATAGAATTCCATTGTTTGTATATACCCCGTTTTCATTATCCATTCATGTGTTATATCTGTCTTTTGATATTTTGCCAAGAAACTTCAAAATGAGTAAGATTAGAAAGTTAATGAATGGATACTTCAGTACACATTAATAAAGACAAGCAATTTTTAAAAAAAGAGAGAGAGAGAGAGAGGTTGAAGGAATATGTAGCAGTGTGGTAAATATGTGTAATAAAAAATTTTAATGTTATATGTCTTGTCAACAATAAAATCTTTCTAAAGGAAATGTAAAATATGTAAGCAGTGATGTATCAGCAATGTGTACAAAGTTCCTTCTCCACACATTTGTTTATAAATTAGCAGACTGAGAGTACAGTTCACTAGCAAAGAAATTGCTTACCATGCACAAAAGCCTCAGCAAGGAAAAGAAAAGGGAGTGTATCAACAATTAATATTCTGCCTGTCATATAGAAATGTACAACACATAAAGTAATTCGACTTCTTTGCAGGAAGACCCTGACAGTGTTGAACTAGAAACTTCAGTTTTCCCAAGAAATATTTAAGAGAATTATAGAAATGAATTCTACAGACATACTTTGAGAGACATTTGTTTGTTCTTTATGTGGCAATGACATAAGGGTCTTCAGAACACGAGAAGATGCAATGAGGGTAAAATTTGTAGGTATTTCCTGACAAATAATTGTAGGATTTTCCTTCTCTTTGACTGTCTGGAGATGGTGAAAATCACAGGAGCCACTTTGGGAGTCATTTGTCCTAAGATATTTATGTGCCTCAAGTTTGGACCTCAGTTTGCCAGTGTTTACATAGTAGAACCTTTAAAAAAAAATAGGGCCTTTATGGAAAGTAAAGTAAGTGAGTCATGGGGTGCTACTTTCATGGATACTTGAATGCTGTGTCTCAAGTCTGGCAATAAGGGTACCAGTTTTCTCGAGAGAAGGTTGTTATAAAAAGAGGAAACCTTGATACATCCCATTCTTTTGTGACTTTTTCAGCATGGGAAACAGTCCCTCTAACATGGGCTCCCATCATAATGTCATCTTGACTATGCTGTAATATGGCCAGAAACCCATCAACAGAGCCAAGAAGCAGCTAATAGCATGTTTTTTGTCCTCTAAAACTGTGACCTAAACCTGTTCGTTGTATTAAATTTCTAGCTTTGGATATTTTGTTATAGTCACATAAAATAGATGAAGATACCCACATTATATATAATTAAGTAGAAGGATTATAAAAGCTAATTCCTAGCTGTCAATGTTTTCCTTCTTGTCTATTACTATGTAAGAAATAAATTGTTGTATTTTTCAATCTACTATTGGTAAAGATTTGAAATTAGGACAATACATATAATTAACTACTACACAGAAACCCTAATATCACCATCAATCTAAATATGTAAACGTGAAAAAATAGTTAACAGAAATGGAAACTTGAAAGTTGTCACAGCTGATATCAACCTCAACGGCCCACAGCCCCACGGTTCCAATACCCAAGGCTAGAGTCTGGAATAGTGATTCCACTGCTGTAACACTGCAACTCCAAGTAGCTCCCCAATATTTTCAATACGTTCTTCAGAGAACTCGTAATTCTGAGAGTAATAATTTGGGGAGTTACATTACAACCAATAAAGCAATAGATCCAATTCCATAAAAGGCAAAATTAATTTTTCCTCAAACAAGAAATTTTTTTTAACCCATATAAAAATTCTATAGAGCATTCCAACCAAGGAAGCAAGCAGGTGAACTTAGGAATTTCATTTTTCTTTCTGCTCTTCTAAAACCAATCCCCAATCTTAGCCCCAGTTCTATAGGAGACTACATGCTGCACCCCCTGAATTGCACAGATCTCCTGATACTAACTCTTCTCCCAGCACTCTGTGCTTTATCTCAAATCCCAATTTCAGCCCACAATACCTACGAGCCTACAGGCTACTCTGACCAGGAAAGCAAATGGGCTACCTACAGATCGTCACTTATCCCTCTTCTCCAAATCCAGCTGCCCAAACTCATCCCTACCTCTGCAGAAGACTACATGCTGCATCCTCCCTTCCCCCACCTCTGCTCCTACATCCAGTAGATCATAGCTGACATCAACCGCATCGACCCACAGCCAATACCCAAAGCTAGAGTCTGTAATAGTGATTCTACTGCTGTAACGAGTAGATCTTCCCTTCCAAAATACCTCTCTCTCTCTCTCTCTCTCTCTCTCTCTCTCTCTCTCTCTGTCTCTCTGTGTGTGCATGTGCGTGTGCGGGTGTGTGTGTGTGTGTGTGTGTGTGTGTGTGTTATCCAAATCACTAAATCAAACGCATTCCCTGGGAACCTGTAGGCCACTGTAGCAAGTTGAACTAGGTCGCTAACTACAGATCTTTACTTCTCCTTCTATTCCTCCAAATCCAACCCACCATTCTCATTCCCGGCTCTGTAGTGGGACCTTATATTGTGGTAAAATGCCTTCTTGAAATAAAACAGTTCACAATCCAAAAGTAGAAAGAAAATTAATAAAGAAAACCCAAACTGAGGGATATATGGAAAGGAAAAGTGTAGACACTAGATCAGGAACCATAGAGGCAAACCTCACCAACAAGACATTCTAATAAATTCCCTTTACACCTGCATATTATGTGTGTATGTGCCATTCTAATAAATACATATGCACCTATATGTATACATATATATTCTATAGGCTATAATCCAGCTGATCCAAGAAAAGCTGCTATAAAAGGAAAGGTTAAGAATCCAACAGTTGTTCAGTCCACAAAGCTGGATTGCTCAGCTGGTCTTCAGCCGGAAATCCCTAAAAAGTAGTCCCTAATGCCAAGAAGCAATGCACTTTCTAGCAAGATGAAAGCAAGCAGAAAAAGAGCAAAAGCTTTCTTCTTCCATATTATTTATATAGGATCCTAGCAGAAAGCATGGCCCAGATTATATCTGGATTAAAGACCTGAATTTTATATATTTTTATATTATATATAATTTATACTTATGTATAATTTACATATAACATATAAAGAGAAAAAAAGATTCATTCTATAAGTTTTGTTACTCTAGTAAACACAAAAAAATCACAAAGCTGTAATTATCCAATTGACATAAAAATAGACTCACAGAATAATGAGAGGTATACAGAGAACAAAAATAACCCTACTATATGTTGTTATCTAATCTTTGACAAGTACATGAGGAACACACAGAGAGAAAAGTCTTCAGTGGTCTTGAGAAAACTGGATATCTGCTTTCAAAGTATTGAAACTGGATGCTTCATATGGATACTAATAACAAATGCTACATATAGAAAATTTAACACAGAATAGATTAAAGACTTAACTGTAAGTTCAAACCCTGCAGAACTTCTAGAATACAATTCCATGACATTAATCTTAACCACAGGTTTTTTTGATACTGTACTAAAATATCAAACAAAATGTAACACATAGGATTATATTAAATTAAAGACAACTTGGTTTGGTGGATCAAAAGAATCAATGAAATTATAAAGTTACTACATTGTGAGTGAAAACATTGCAAGTATAAAAAGCACAATTAATAACAAAATAAACAAATAACTTAATTTAAATCAGACAGTGGACATGGGTAGACATTTCTCCAAAGAAATCACACAAATGATAAACAAGGATAATCTACACATTCCAAGCTTCCTCCAACAAGGTCACATATTCCTTTCAAGTAGTGCCACTTCCTGGTGACCAAGTATTCAAATTTATGAGCCTATGGGTGCCATTCTTATTCAAATCAGCACAGTATCCATATGTGTGCATGTGTGTATTGAGTATGTAAGTATTGAGAAGAATACTCAAAATGCAAATCAAAACCACAAGTTATCATTTTATGTCACATTATTAACCACAAAAACAATTGAGCTAGGATTCATGGCATGAAGCAATAGTCCAGGCACTCAGAGGGTAAAGTGGGAGATTATCACCTTAAAGACAGCCTCGTCTACATAGGAAGACCTCCTCTCAAAACAAACAATAACAAAACAAGGCAACGAATAAAAAGTGTTGTCAACATGTAAAAGAAAAGAACTTTGGTACTATATTGATAGAGGAAGTGTGAATTGAGTTTAGATAGTACATAAAAGAGTATGAAGTTTCCTGAAAATTTATACAATTGGATATGATCCATCAATTCAATGTATAGAATATGCCTTAAGTCAATATTCTATTGCTGTGAAGAGACACGATGACCATGGCAACTCTTATAAAGGAAACGCTTACAAACTCTTGACAAAGGAAAACATTTAATTTGCTTACAGTTTCAGGGATAGTAACATCATCAACATAGCAGAAAGCATGGTAGCATGCAGGCAGTCACAGTGCTGGAGAAGCAGCTGAGTGCTCTACATCCAGATCTGCAGGCAGCAGGAAGAGAGAGAGCCTTTGGGCTTGGGATGGGCTCTTTGAAACCTCAAAGCCTATCCCCAGTGGCTCACTTCCTCCAGCAATGTCACACCTCATATTTCTTTCAAGTAGTGCCACTCCCTGGTGACCAAGTATTCAAAATTATGAACCTACAGGGGACCATTCTTATTCAAATGAGTACAATATCCATATGTGTATGTATGTATGTGTTACATGTGTACCTGTGGATTATATATATATATATTATATATATATACATATTCCAAAGCAACTCTGTTGACATATGTTGACATAGGAATTCATATATGTACCTCCACTCTCATTGTAGCATTATCTACATTAATGAAGGTGAAGAAACACTATGTATGATAATGTTGATGAACAACACAGGAATTTCTATGTTGAGTGAATTAAGCATGGCATAGCAAGAGAAATACTGTCTGACCTCACTTATATGCAGAATGTACAAAAAGGAAACCCATAAAAACATGAGATTTATAGTTTCCAAGGTCTGGAGGTCACATCAGTATGGAGAAGTTAGTCACATAGTTTAAACTTTTAATTTAAAAATTAATATATACTGGAGAATTAATGTACACCATGGTCATCAATGGAAGTTTGTTAACTTATTTTTATGCGTACTGAACAATCACATTGTCTTGAGTAACAGTTTTTTTTTTATGCTGATAAGTCCTGTTTTAATAGCTGTGTGGGTTTATTTCAACTCCTCATGTGGTATATTCCTTACTGAATGAAGTTTGCAGTGTCTGAATGAAGGGCGTTGGTATAGAGAAGGCTTACTGTTCATACAAAGGAAGTAGGAAGGCCATTCACTAGCACATGGTCCAGAGGCCCTTCATAGACATGAAGAGTAACTGTAGTTTGATGACAACTTCAAAGACTGACAGCCAGATGAAGAGCCAAGCAAAGAGGAGTGGGCACATGTACAACCAAAACTCAAACAAGAAACAGAACTCTCTTACGATAGTTACACACAGAGACTAGGAAATGGTTTCGCAGAAATTATTATGGCCTACTGGCAAAGAGTTCACTGGATAAGAAGCTTATACCAATGAAAACCTTAAATTTGAAATCCAAGTGAATTTTGTACCATTTAAGAAATTATAACTTCATCTTGATAATAAATTATACAGATTTCTACCAATAGGTTATGGCTATGCCATAAATCCTAGCTAATCCTCCCTGTTCCAACAAAATCAATGCTGTTCCCCAGAGAGACAGCCCCATATTAACCACCTTAGTCCCCAAGCCCGGGGAATAGGGGCGCTGACTCTTCTTTAACTTCTTTAAGCTGATTACGGGGTGTCGAGACATCAGAAGAGGGGTGGGGGGAAGAGCAAATTGATAAGCTTCTGACGCTGTGTCCTCACTGCATCCAGATGGAACTCCCAGACACCGGAGGTTTGAATAGGTCCGCTCGTTTTGCTTGATGAGTAGATACACCAGGGCTGTGCATTCTGCAATATACAATTCTCTGGACAAGTTTTAGTATAAAAAAAAATGTTTTTTTCCTAGAGGGCTGACATTTTTTTTTTTAAAGATGTTGGTTCTAACAACTTTTCCTCCCTTTTATGTAGTTGGTTATAATATTTACATTTCAATGTTTATCCTCTTATCCCATTTCCCCCACCACCCAGGAACCCCTTATCCCATCCCCCCTCCTTATATCCCTTCTATGAGGCTGTGCCTCATAGAATATAGATACTCTCATGGGCATTGTGCCTGTATAACACATTTAGAAATACAAGACTTAGACCCAGTCCTTCTTTAACTTTTTTAACTGACTTGGGATGATTAGCCTGTGAGTTAAGGGACTATAGCAAATTCATGACTTTGAGTTTATTGTTAGGGTGTTTTCTATATTTCATTTAGAAATAGCTGAGAGGAGATAACAGACAGCAGTCCAGGTTACCTTACATGGATAGTTGGATTTCAAAACGTCAGAAATCCATAGAATTGACGTCACAAATATTTCTATATTAATGTTTATTTTGATTAGAGACCTGTCTGCTCCTGACAGCTTCCTGTCTTGGATTCTAAGAAGAAATTGAGTATCGTTGGAGTTACTCCAGTTGTGGTGAGACAGTCACCAGGCAAGAATTGCCTCTCTCCATCTACAGAAAAGGACACACTTGCAGAATAGTCGACTGATTATATCTGCCTAGACAGAGTAACCAGCCCTTAATAATTCTGCAGCACTAAAGTCTGTCAGATGAGTTTGGGCCAGAAGGCTGAAGATTTGATGCTCCAACGTTCGGTAGTATAGGGGTTCTCCAGGCGTTCAGTGGTCTCTATAAATTGGCTAAGTTTTAGAAGCTATGCTTATTGCTTCCCATAAATTCAGTTAATTTAGTCATTCTGGATTTCTGACGGCATTGAAGACCTATAGACTCATAGCCAATCCAGGCTATTTACCTTGAGAGAAAAGATCTGAGTGGAGGGTTCTCAGCTGACATTCATTCTAAAGCCAAGAAAAAGCCAGGTTCAAAACTAAGTGTTCTAGTCAAGAGAGACGGCAGAGGTTCTGGCTAGTCAACAAAAGGATGGACTGGGTATTAAGACTATCTTGTACCTCACTGGTACAAATAGGAATAATTATACTCTAATTGTATTCTGAGAGAAAAGCTTTATTTTAACAGGAAGGGTAATATGTAGGAGGAGCTAAGGGGAAAGGAGCACCGAGAGGAAAAGATGGAGTAAGGAGAGAAGATGAAGTAGATGAGAAGCTCGGTAACAAGAGAAAAAAAGAGAGAGAAAGAGAGAGGGGGCATGGAGGCAGAAGTTCACGTGTCTTCACTAGTCAAAGATAGTTTACATAGTTAGGTTGGGTATTAGGTTACACTTCTGATTGAGCATTACCATACTTACAAAGCCCTTGATTAACATTTAAAAAATTGTATAAAAGCCAAATGAAAAAGGGGGGGGCACAGGATAGGGGTTTTCTGGGGAAGGGAAATGGGGAAAGGGATTGGCATCTGAAATGTAAATAAAATATCTAAATATATATCCAATAAAATATATATATATTTATATATTTATTATTAAATATATATAATATATTTATATATTTATTATTAAATATATATTTATTATTAAATATATATGTGTTAAATATATATATTTATATCTATATTATATATAGATATATTTAAATATATAATATATATTTATATATATTTATATATATTTATTTATATATCTAAATATATATTTAGATATATATCTAAAATATATATATTTAGAGAGAGAGAGAGAGAGAGAGAGAGAGTTCACTGGAATGACATGGGAAGTATTATACTTTCTTTGAGAAACAGACAAATCACCGAGGTTAAACTGTGTTTGTATATAATATTTTAAGGATACATCAAGGATGCCAGGAATTTGAACGCAGTAGTGCTCCACAGTTGAAGTCCACAGGAATTACTTGCGGAGAGCTTTCAGAATGCAGCCTCCCTCCCAGCTCTTCAGAAACACACATTTCCATATGTCTCTGCCTGTGTTTTGCAACTGCTCCATTTATCTGTCTCTTCCGTGGATTCTTTCCTGCTTCAGCTTGCATAACTCTGAGTGATTCTGTCAGCCCCCTCTACACAATAGCAACTCTTCATGTACACTTTTGATACGTGTCCCTAAGGTTAACTGCCTGAGGCAGGTCTGTTTCCAAATTCTAAATTCCAAAGACATGGATCTGATTGGCTATTTTCCCAAAAAAAAAAAAATTTTTTTTTGAGCCAGGCTATGCAAGCCACAGGTTTCTTGCCTTGCTGAAACATGGCCTTGGGGTAGATCCACCTCTCTGGTCCAATAACCATCAGCCAGATGGTGTAAGTCACAGGGTGCCTCACCATAACAAATCTACTCATTAGTTAGCAAGGGCCTCAGCAGCTGCCCTTAGAAGGGGCTGTGGAAATAGCAAGCCATTATAAACAAGTCTAGTACAGCTTTGATAATTTTGCTCAACTGAGAAACCATTTTCAGCTCAAGATACTAATCAAGAAACAATTCTTTCTGCCAAAAGCAGTATAATGAAATATGCTTGCAATTGCTGCAGTGGGAAAGAAGACAGAAGCAGCTGGCCAGAGCACATGGAGTGAAACCCTTGGGTATGCAGAGAGACATGAAATACCAACAGGGGAAGAAGAACTCTATATTAGAGACATTCATCTAGTTTCAGTATAAAAAAAAAAAAAAAACACTTGTTCTGGCCAGTTCTTATTTTTAAAGAAGATAATTCATTAGATGGATATATGCGGAATGTTCAGAACTATGAAAAAACTCAGTGAGCAATTGGGTCACTTTCAAGTAACTAAGTTAGGAAGGACAACTTAATCCAGGTGTGATGTATCTAGCATGAACTAGTTCGACCATTTTCAGCTCATTCTGACACCAATTCAAGTCTCAGGATCTTGGGAATGCCCATACAAGGAGAGAAAGGCATGTCATTGACTAACTATGTGAAGTAATAAGAAAATGCTATGTAGGAAATGTGAATGGTGTGTGTGTGTGTGTGTGTGTGTGTGTGTGTGTGTGTGTGTGTGTACATGTGTGTGTGCATGATGTGTGGTGTACAGTGTATAAGAAGAATGCGTATGTGTATGTCTATGGAGTTTTATGTCCATGTGTGTGGAGGTCAGAAGTTGATATGCGTTTCTTTCTAGATTGCGATCCTTCCTATTTTTTGAGACAGTCTCTTCCTGAATCTAGAACTCACTGATCCACATAAACTGGCCTCGGCAGTGATATCTAGTCCTTCCTGCACTGGGATTACAAGCATGAGGTACTTTGCCTCGCTTTTTTGTGAGTGCTGAGTTTTCAAACTCAAACTCTTGCTCACTGAATCATTACCTCAACTGTCCCATGAGGGGTCTTTGAGAGACTCACTGGAGAAAAGTAGCTGTAATCAAGCCTGAAGAACCAGCAGAGCTCAATTTCGAGGACCCTGTATGGTGGACAGAAAATTGAATTGATTCTCTCAAGTCTCCCAAGTCTCTCAAGTCTCTCAAGTCTCTCAAGTCTCTCAAGTCTCTCTCTCTCTCTCTCTCTCTCTCTCTCTCTCTCTCTCACACACACACACACACACACACACACATATGCACCCACACACAAATAAATAAATAAAATTCAAAGAACTTTTACAGATAACGTGAAGTGGCTAGTGGGCAGGAAGATGCACAGTGTGTATTATAGAACCTATCTCTTGAACAACAGGCAATTAGTGGATAAAGTTGGCAGAATACAATATTGAAAACAGCCTCCTTAAGAATACTGTCTAAAACACTGGCTAGTAGTGTAAAATCTGAACAAATGCAAATGAAATGGAATCAAGTCTCCTACTTGGAAAAAAAAAATTTAACGGCGAAGATGAACAAAACACTTCCCAAACACTGCTCACTTTTTAGCTCCTTTAATGTGCACAGCAACAGCAAACTTGCCAGGTGAGGCTAATTTACAGGAGTAAATGCGACTCACACAAAAATCTACTGGGGAAGTAGCTGAGTTAGAATCAAATCCCTGGCCTCAAGTTCCTCCACATTCTGCCTTAGAGCCCATCAGAAGAGCCAAGGCTGGAATGCACCTAGCAAAATCCGTACAAAGCAAAAGAAGAAATCTAAGACTAGGAAAAAACACTAGCGCCCTACCAATGCCAAGTTAAAGAGTCCACAGATTTTCTGACTAATAGAATACAGGTAACTCTTGAAAAGTGGATCTATGTCATGTTACTTACATTTTCTCAACTATAGAGATTCTGAGGTTAATCACATGCTGCACTTCGTATTCCAACTGGTAAAACCAGACCTTCTCCAATCACCCTGTCCTACTCTCCCCTCAGGGTAGGTACAGATTAGTGACGTGATGAGTAAAGTTTGCATGCTTTTTGTTTATGCTGCCACATAAGGAAAACGTTTTGTCTGGCTTTAAATAACAAGGAAAATAAAACCTACTACCTTGATTACTCTCATTCTGATCTGTGTCCAGGAATTAAAGAGTTAATGGGAAATGAGATAGCAGTGGTGAGTACCTCTCTATAGTGGTCCACAGCCCGTCACTGGTCAACTGTTTATGTAGCAAAGTTTCAAGCATTCCAGTTCTTTCCCTTCCTGTTCGTCTTCATGGATGAAGCCAATGGAATCCAAATTACAACTGTTTGTAAACAACTGAAGAGTATTTGGTTGGTAGGAAAGGCTTGTCTACAATTTTAGATAAACTTAAGTCATGTTTACTAGAGAAAAAAAGCCAAAGTTTGCTCTAAACTAACAAACACACCATATTTTAGTCTCCCACACAGGTTTGATGCTTATAGTATGGCTAATTGCCCACTAATGGTAGACTAAACTGTGTACAGTTGGGGAATTCCACTAGCAGTACACACTTAACCATATGGCAAATAGGAGTGGGAATTTTAATGTCTTCTGTTTGCTGATCCTTCTTTGTTCCTGAATTTCTTCCTACAAGTGAAAAACCATATGGAAAAACCTACTACTATAGAAGCTTCTGAATATATGGAGAAGTTAAAATTTACCCTTCAACAAGTAAAGGTTACCCTATAACAAGGTCACAACACCTCTCCCAGACATTGCAGGCTAACAAATACAAAGCCTATGGCTAGGAGCAGGTTACCTCTTTTGCAGTCGTTGGCCAGGAAGGTCATATAGACCCCCAAACATTACCAACTATTGCAAATGATAATGATTACAATTCAACACTTGACAATAATACCTTATTGCTGAAGTTGCCACATAATTGAGTTATGGGACATGAAGAAACCAAGCTGATGCTCACCTGTAAGCTTCATCCCAATAGTTAGCTGTCATTGTACAGAACATGCTACATACACCAAGGGGGGAGCAAATAATGATGAGTATCGACAAGCAGTGACCCCTGCAAGGTACCACGACTGTCCTGGCAAGACACTACAACAAAATAAACACAGACATCGTGAGAGTGGTCAACAGTATTCTGACTGGATTTAAGGCCAGCTCCTCAAGATGAAAGCCGTAACTTTCATTATTATGGCATTAGTATCAGGACAAGAAATCTGTGGCTAGATAAGTCCTATGTGAGACTTTACTATTATTATTCTGCTAATAAAAACGGTATTAAACTGACTCTTCCTAAGTTATTGTTATACCTATAGATTAATGCAGCCCTCGAGCTTCATCAGAGAACCTTCAATTTTCAGGAGACAGTGATTTAACACAGAGACACACAACTGATCAAGGTGTAAAGAATTAGAGACTATAAGTGCTCAGTACTAAATGGAACATCTGGACCACACCCCCTCTTCCCAAAACTCATGGATGATTGTGGAAGGAGGAACAGTGGATGACTAAAGAGGCAGTATCTTCTGAACACAGCATGGCAGCTGCACGTATGAACTCAGAGTGTTTATAACATTATCCCTAAGACCGCTCAATCCAGGCAAAACTTAGGTCTGGAGAGGAAAAGTGGGCATGAAGTCCCACACCTAACTTGAAACCTGGTGGCAACTACTGGGAGAAAGAGTCGGTTTTCCTTAAGAGTGAAGCCACTAGTGAAAGAAGCACATTACAGTGAACACTCACACATCAAATAATATAAGAGCTGGGCTAATGGGAACTGATCCATTTAAATGAAAGAAAAAGAACATTTGGTGGCTAGCAAGTGGGGCGTTAATCTTGGAGGAGTTGGGGGGTGGATATAATCAAAATACATTGTATGAAATTCTGAAAGAACTAATAAAAATGAGAACAAAACAATTGAAAAAGACAACAAATCGGCTGGGCAGTGGTGGCGCACACCTTTAATCCCAGCACTTGGGAGGCAGAGGCAGGCGGATTTCTGAGTTCGAGGCCAGCCTGGTCTACCGAGTGAGTTCCAGGACAGCCAAGGCTATATAGAGAAACCCTGTCTTGAAAAACCAAAAAAAAAGAAAAAAGAAAAAAAAGAAAAGAAAAAAGAAAGAAACTATGCTTTGTGCTTCCCATAATTTCAGTTAATTCAGTCATTCTGGACACACAACAAATCAAGCCAAAGACAAAGGGGAAATCAGCCTTCTTTTTTTGTTTGTTTGTTTGTTTGTTTTTGTTTTTGTTTCTAATGGGATTTTATTTTATTTTATTTTACTTTATTTTTCAAAGCACTATCTTACTATCTTTACTTTCATACTCTGATGCTTCTTCTTAAAAAAAATCACTACCTCTACCAAAAAAACAACAAAACAAAACAAAAACAAAGAAAACCCTGAATTAGAACTGTAAATAAGTAGAACTTCAAAGCCCTAAAACATCATATTTAAGAACTGTCATTAAATTTTAACCCGTTTCATTTCTTTATGTTTTTCTTTTTTGAGATTTTATTTATTTCCTGTGATCTCAGGATCCCAGAAAAATTGTCTACCAGACAACACACACCACACTCTCCTAAAAACCAGAGGAGGCAATGGTAACCAAGAGGGGAAAACAAACCACTCACCTAACAAAGACAAGAGCAGATATCATTACCTGGAATTACAATCTTCCCATATGCTGAGGCACTTAGATGATAGCATTAAAACACAGTCAATAACGGCCAGGAAAATATGTCTCCATTAGAGTTCAGCAAGCCTAGCACAGCAGGCTCTGAGGACTGGAACAAAACTGAATCTCAGAACAAAGGTTTTAGACTTGGATATGATGGAGGCACTTAGAGGGGAGATTAATACATCCTTTAAACAAATCTATGAAAACACAATTAAATAGAGAAATGAAACAAATAAAAACAAGTTAAGACTTGTAGGTAGTAACAGCATCAGTAAAGGAAGCCCAATCTGAGGGAAAATGTAGGAATTCGAACAGGAACATCAAAGGCAATACTCACTAAAAAATACAAGAGATGCAAGAGAAATTCTCATATGTTGAAGTCACTATAGAAGAAAGAGATACCTCAGTCAAAGAAAATGTAAAATCTAAAATACTCCTGCTCCCCAGGCCAAAAAAGCTGGGAAATTTGGGATACTATAAATAAACCAAATCTAAGAATAATAAGAATAGGGAAAGAGAAAAAACTTGGGCCAAAGGCAAAGAAAATATTTTTAACAAAATCATAGAAGAAATTTTCTCTGATCTAAAGAAGATATCTATCATGGTGCAAGAAGCATACAGAACAGCACATAGACTGGACCAAAAAAATAAGAAAAGAAAGAAAGAAAAAAGAAAAGAAAAAAAATAGTCCTGTCTGAACACAAAAAGTTCTAAATGAACAAAAACACAGAAACAATATTAAAGACTGCAAAGGGAAAAGACCAAGTAACACATAGAGGCAGACCTATTAAAATAGCACCCAACTTCTCAAGTAAGGTTTTTAAAAGCCAGAAGAGCATGCACAGATGTTCTACAGACATAAGAGACCATAGATGTCAATCAATACTACTATACCAAGCAAAACCTTGGTATAACATCAATCACAATAGACATGGAAAATAAGGCACTTGATGAGAAAACCAACTTTAAAAAATATCCCTCTGTAAATCTAGGCATACAGCGTGCACAATGTGTACAACTAAAATATCAAGAGGTTAACCACACCCAAGGAAGCACAGGGAATGCACAATCCCAGACCAGAAAATGAAAGAGGACACACACACACACACACACACACATACACACACACACACACACACACACACACACACACACACACACACAAAAACAGTCATTAAAAACACTATTTAATGACATTCCTCAATAACAGTGGTCTCAATTCCCCAATAAAAAGACAGACTAACAGAATAGATGTGAAAAGAGGATCTGTCCTTCTGCCAGACTGGAGAAACACACTTTAACATAAATGATAGACCTCACCTTGGGGTAAAGGATAGAAAAAGATACTCCAAGAAAACAGTCCTAAGCATCAAGCTAAGGTAGTCATTTTATTATCTGACAAAAAAAGAAAAGGAAAGGAAAGGAAGGGAAGGGAAGGGAAGGGAAGGGAAGGGAAGGGAAGGGAAGGG
>JANHMN010000001.1:245158038-245173224 GCA_030674055.1 Rhabdomys pumilio | reverse complement strand
GGGAAGGGAAGGGAAGGGAAGGGAAGGGAAGGGAAGGGAAGGGAAGGAAAGGAAAGGAAAGGAAAGGAAAGGAAAGGAAAGGAAAGGAAAGGAAAGGAAAGGAAAGGAAAGGAAAATGAAGAAAAAGACTTCATGACAAAAGTAATCAGAAGAGAGACAGGACACTGCATACTCAACAAACGAAAATTCTAGCAAGATGGCATTGTATTCTTAACATTTATGATAGCAACACAAGGGCGTCCACGTTTGTAAAAGAAACACCACTCACTACAGCTTAAATCTGACCCTCACACACTGGCAGTAGGAGATGTCAATACCACACTTTCATCAACAGACAGGTCATCCAGACAAAACATAAATAGAGAAAGGCGGAAGACAATTGACACTGTCAACTAATGGGCCTAATGGATATTTTCACAATATTTTATGCAAACACCAAATAATATACCTTCTTCTCTGCACTTGATATAATTTTATTCCAAATTGACCACACTCTTGGACACAAAAGAAGTCTCAATGGGGAGGAGAAAATTGAAATAACAGCCTGCATCCTATTTGAACAGCATGGATAAAAGACTGATGTCAGGATAAAAGACTGATGTCATCAACAACAGAAAGCTTGCAAACTCATGGAAACTGAACAACTGAATGAAAAATGAATCAAGAAAGAATTCACTTCCAGTAGGTAGACAGAGCCTCAAGCAGAGAGACAGGGTTACTAACCCACAGACAGAATTGTCCCTGTCTAAAAGAAATGTAGGGGCTAAAATGGAGAAGAGACTGAGGGAAAGAACAGCCCAAATTGAGATCCATCTCATAGGGAAGCTCCAAGGCTTGACACTATTACTGATGCTATGCTGTGCTTACAGACAGAAGCAGATTGCTGTGTCAGGGATTAGTGCTTGCCCATGAGATGGGTCTCTAGTTGGACACCTGATTTTTGATAAAGAAGTCAGAAATGCCCACTGGAGAAAAAAAGACATCATCTTCCATAAATGATACAGGCAAACTGGATGATTGCATGTAGACCCATACTTATCACCCTCCACAAAACTCAACTCCAAAATGGATCAAAGACCTCAATATAAAACAATATCCACTGACCCTGATAGAAGAGAAAGTAGGGAATAGCCTGGAACTCACCATCACATAAAAAGACTTTCTAAATAGATTGCCAGTAGCACGGGCACAAAAATCAACAATTTATAAATGGAACTTCATGAAACTGGAAAGCTTTTGCATGGCTAAATCCACCATCGTTTGGCATACAAAATGGAAAAAGATTTTTGCCAACTCCTTATCTGATAGAAGGCTTATATCCAAAATATAGAAAAAGCTAAAAACAAAGAAACGAAAAAAACTAGACATCAAGAAAACAAGTAGACTAATTTTAAAATGGGGTAGTAATCTAAACAGCGATTTCTCAAAAGAAGAAACTCAAATACACTTAGAGAAAACTCAAGAAACACTTAGAGAAATGCTAAACATCCTTAGTTGTTAGAGAAATATAAATTAAAACTACTTTGAGATTTCATCTCACACCTGTCAGAAATAGCCAAGGTCAAAAAACAAATGACAATTCATGTTGACAAGGCTGTGGAGTAAGTAGAACCTTTATCCACTGCTGGTGAGAGGACAGACGTGTACAGCCATTATGGAAATGGGTGTGGTGATTTCTCAGGCAGATGGGAATTGATCTACTTCAAGATCAAGTTATCCCATTCCTGGGCATATACACAAAGGAGCTTTAAGCAATGGACAAGATTTGAACTAATTAAATTCATTCAAATGGATGATAAATGGATAGATTGATAAAGATAGATATGTTAGAGATGATAAATAAATGTCAAATATATATTGATAAGTAGTAGATGATAGCTTGCTTAAATAGAAAGAGACGGGTTGTAGGGATAGTAGATGATTGATAGATATAGAAGATTTAGATATATAGATTAAAATGACAGATGATAAATAGATAACAGCCATATGTAAACAGGTGGGGGTGATAAATAGATATGGGATAGATGCTGGATTCAATCATAAATAATTTATCGATGTATGGTAGATGAATTAAATGGCAGACAAATAAATTTATTGAATGTTTTACTTACAGGTTGTATAAAGATAATAGATAAATGTGTTTATAGGAAAATAGAGTGTATCTCATTGTAGCTCTGGGCTGGCGGGTAGAATAAAGAGAGCAAGAAATGCAAAACCCTAGTAATACTCTCATGGTACCCCAGGCAAGAGATGCTCATGGCTTTGATGGGGTAAATAGTGAGAAAATGTTGTTTTGTAATAACATCTGTTTCTTAGCAGTATGGACTGGGTACTTATATTGTACCCATGACTTGAGAAACATGCAAAGAAAAATGAAAAGAGAGGTCTAGTCCGTCTTTTCCATAATGGTGTGACCCGGAAGAATTCCCTTAACCTTTCTAACTCTTAAGCATAGAACTAAATTGAAAGATTAACAATCTTCTGGTGCTATTCATATAATAAAATCCCTGTGTCACAGCTCACTGTAATACCTCAGGGCGGGGGGAGGACTAATACCTACCGTATTTTTAACTGAAAGGTTCAAGAAGGCAGAGACACGAAACTGTATTGTTAGCAGCTGTGATTAATCATGGCAAGTCTGTCTGTTGTACCACCTTGTAAAGATGCCATTGTCAGATACATCTTGTTCCTGTCTCTTTCATGAACTGTCACCACTGTTTCTATTAGTGACCCTCCATTTCACCTCCTCCGAGGAAATTACCTCCTGCCTATAAGGACATTTACAACCTCAAGAACTGCTAGATCACTATGTGACCTCCTACAAAGCCAAGTCCACTTTGTTCAGAGGATTGAACTTTAAACTAGTTTTTATTTAAATTTACAATAAAATGTCTTGTCTCTAGTTATTCTCCAAATAAACCTCGATGTGTAATAAAATTAATACTCTGAGTTATATACAAACATGCTATTGAAACAGAAAGTCATCTACATAAAAATGATATAGACTGGAAAATTAACTTTAAACATAAGTTGATATTGTTTAATCATGTTTAAACTATAATGAAAAAAACAATGGTGACATATTAAGTTCTAAAACACTATTCTGCAGGCTTACTGAACCTCGAGAGATGGAGTCTGCTCTTTAATTGAAGAGTTAACCAGTTTTTTAATGTCCTAAAATTCTACCTTATATTATTTCATAAAATATATTCCAGGTAAATAGAAAAATATAAAAATGTAACAGAAAAAGTACAGAATAAAAGTAATAACTTGAGATCTGGCAAGACTGTATAATTAAAATATCAATAAAAAATTTACAAAAAAATGGTAAAATTTGTCACATCATAATCTTTTTATGTATCAAGACAACATAAAAGGTTACTTTAGAAAAAGAAAGAATAAATGGAGAAAATCGAGTACATTACTTCCAGGTTCTTATAATTCAGTGAGATATAATTAACCTGCTTCAATAGCAAAACATGTGGGCTAGAAAACGTGATATAGAGAAAATATAAATGCCAATAAACCCTCAAAGAATATTAACTAGGAGTAAAAGACACGGAAATAAAATACATCTTTTTTATGCATTTGACTAAAAGTTCTTTTTAAATGAAAATAACTTTTCAATGAAAATATATGAAAAAAGATAGTTTTGTATACTACAGATGAACAAGTTTGAGAATAATACATGGATGTAATTTAACTCTGAGCCAAGCATGGTGATGTATACCTTTACTTTGCAACATTCAGGAGGCAAAGGCAGGAGGATATCCTCTTTAGGGCCAGCTTGAGCAACACAAAAAGACCCCAGTGCAGAGACAGAAAAAGCTCACATTTGAGGTATAGGTGAGGGGACTCAGTGGATAAAGACACACACTGTGTAAGCCGACAACCTGAATGCCCTGGCACCTGAGCACCTACCCTACACACAGTGTGCACACACACCTTCACACACATTCTTTTCTACACAGCAATATGTGGTCATCAACCTGCTATATGAAACCCACAACTATATAAGTTGATATATCCACTTCTTCAAAACAAACATCACAATTCTCTCATTTGTGGATTTTAGATTTTTATATAATTAAATAAAGCAGCAGCTCTAAAACGTGTATCTCATAATGGAGAATGTAAGGTGATGAAAATGCCATCAATAACTGAGTGATTATACAAACTATTAAAAAGTTGTGTTTTATAGGACATGAAAACATATGAGGACTTCCACAAGACACTAAGTATAAAGAGAACATTGCAAGTTAGTATGTGTAAGAACATTAACACTGAAAACCCCTCTTTTATATGTATGCACATATAGCATTCAAATGTCTTAAAAGTATATATATATATATGTATTAAGAGTATATATATATATATCATTCAAATGCATTAAAAGTATATATACATATATATATGTATATATATATCATAATTATTGTTAACACTGAAAATTAAAATGGGACTAGGATGCAGGGTTTATACAGAATTCTATTGCATGGATCTTGGAATAACCCTAATGGGAAAGCAAGAGAAGGAAGAAATGATACATACATAGACAAATGAAAAAGCTGGGATTGAGAAATCTGAGCAGACAAATAGAGAAACAGCAGCACTCTGGAGACTCAGTGTGTTTATCATATATAGTCAGGAAGGAAAGAAGGGCTATTACACACAGCTGAACAAAGAGGCAGGGTAATCATACACAGATAAACCAGGAGGCAGGGTTATTACGTACAACTGAACTAGGGAGGCAGGGTTGGGTAACCTCAAGAGGAGTGACCTCTATAAGGTAGCAGTCTTCAGGCCATAAGATAGTAGACATTTTAGTACACACTGTCAGCATTCACACTTGGACCAGAGGAAGGCTTTGCCACGCCTCTGAGCCTCCCCAAGAGAAGGCTTTGCCACTCCCGTGGGTCTGAGGCACTGGGGTCCTTGACACAACATTTCAACCACTACACAATTACTCGGGACTCCACTCACTCTCTACATGCATTTCAAATTAAACAAACATATATATTCAAAATCAAATGTAAATTATTAAAATATCACAATTTATAGAATTGGTCAAACTTCAAACCTTAGGCTCAGGAAAGAACTATCTGTGAAAGATTTTGATCTTTATTTTTATTGGTATTTTTAACTCTGATAACATCAAATTATATTCATTATAAAATGTATGCCAAAATATTAATGTCATGGAATCTAGTATTCCCCATGGAAGAGACAATGATTAGATATTTTAGTGTTGGAAATGGCACCTGACATGGTCACAAGTGCTATGGCATCTCGCAAAGGAGTCACTCTGCTGTGGAGGATAATAATTCTTTCATGTGATTCAGGAGCAAACAGGGACTCTTCTGAGTCTAATGTGGGGAGTGTATCATTGAGGGTGTCTTCCAAGTGACAAACTGAGAATTCTGAGTTTAATAGTAAACTAAAGTTTCTATCACATGCAAAAAGCTAAATCCTTAGAGATACCAAGGAAGACAAAGAGTTAAAGCAGTGAAAAGACCACGCACATTTTTAAGACCTCACTTATTTACATGCACATCATACAAGCATCCCATGAGACTAAAAGAAAAAAATTTTTCCAGGAATGCACTATTACCAGGAGATGTTTTGTTCCTAGTAAATAGTGGGAGAAAAACACCTGAGTATGTCTAGTCATCCAAAATATTAATATTATAATAAATAATTTATTAGAGCTGCTGCTTTATTGAGCTAAGTGCTATGTATAGACTTGAAAGAGCTGGGAAGTGAGCCACATACATTATGAAGTGTTATCCAAGTGAGGCACAGGGCATACACAAACTAACCAAGAAAAGATTACATAGGACATACTTGCTAGGAGCCTAGATGTTAAAATGAAGGTAAGCTTAAAGCAGCTACTGCAAGAATAATTGTTCAGTGGACTATCTTGTACTGAGAGAACGGGTAGCCACACTTATTCGGAGCGGTAGAACGTGAAAAATGAAGTCAGCAAGGGACCCCAAATAAAACTCTATATCCCCAGTCTCCTCCCTCTCTGCTCCTGACATTCTCACCCACTTCCCCAGAAATTCTCACTTGTACCTTTATGGCACACACTTGCACACACACACACACACACACACACACACACACACACACATACACACACAATTTTTATCTACATAAAAATCTAAAATTCACAAATGAAATCATGATGTTTGTTTTGCAGGAATTAATAAATCAGCTTATTAAGTTGTTGGTTCTCATATAGAATTTTTCTGCACATTTCCTTTTGGTTGATTCCTGCCCACTGGTCTCCATTGTCTTGCTCCCCTACCTGCCTGTAGGAAACTTCCCTTTTGCCCTCCCACCCCCATCCTTTCTATTTTCTCTATCGTGTTCCCACTTATTGGTTAAAATTCTTTTTTTCCTTTCTTGTCTTTTCCTGGCTTTTAGTCATGTTTACTCCCACCTGGACACAAATATTTGGCAATAGAAGGCTAGTGTCTACGTATGAAAGCAATTATAAGCATTTGTATTTGGGGACCTAAGCTGCCTCAGTCAAAGTGATGTTTCCCAGCAAAATTCTTTTTTTCCTCTTTGTGTTTTGAGCATTCCACACATATACACAGTGTATCGTGATTACATTCAATCCCTATCATCCTCTGGAATCTCACTGCCTTTCGGTCTAAAACTGTTCTTCTTATCTAGTCTCCAAGTGGCTACACATACCATTAGAAAGGTGACATCCCCTCCCCCAGCAACCATTGTCACCATTTGCTCCTCAGGTAGGGATGGTGGTGTTTCATTGACACCTCCTCTCTTCTTGCTGGAAAGTTAGAAGACACAATCTTGTGTAGTCCTAAAGGTGCTGTGTAGTTATGGTCACCACAGTAATATATCCAGATGGCAGTGTTTCGTGACATTCTTCTTCATCTTCCAGCATTTTTATCGTTCCTCTCCTTTCTTATGCCATGTTTCCTGGGTGTTATGGGGCAAGGAGGTGATATTGTTGTCCTACAAACTGAGCACTTGTCGGTAATTTATTATCGGCACTTTGATGAGACATGAGTCTCTGCATTAACCATAACCAGGGCCAAAAAGAAGCTTCTCCACCCTGGGTGGGAGCATTGTTAGTCTATGGTATCAGCAGGAATCTGTAGAAGGCAGGTAGACAGTACATTCATTTAGGAAAACAAAAGTAGTATACCTCCTCTTAGACTCAGGTCCTCCATGAACACAGGCTTTTAATAGGCTGGCATTCAGACTGGCTTATTTTTGCTATGATGCTCTCCATTTGCACCAAGTTTTCTGCAAATGCCACCAATTCATTCATCTCTACAGCTGAATAAAACTCCATCGTGGTCATTCATATACCACAAGGAATACTCCTTAAAGGAGGAAAAACATTTGTGGAGGTAAGATAGATAGGACCAAATATTTGAAGATGAACTTAGGATATAGCTTAAAGGTGTTATACAATATGAGATTATCGAGGTAGACAGGTCCAGGCCTATATAGCACCTTATAAGCCACATCGATCATTTGTTTTAATTTATACTTTTTATTTGTTATGGGTGGGATTATGCAACAGTGCATGCATAATGTGGGTGTTGAGAATAATTAACAGTTGACTCCTTCCTTCAGACAGGCACTGGGGATAAAACTCAGGTCATCAGGCTTGGCAACAGCAGTATTTATCCACTGAGACATCTCACAGGCTCAAGATTCTGTACTTGTAAAAATCAATCAGGAATAACTAAGCAGGTTTATAATGCACCAGTGCTCTTACATGAAGAACGGTGCCCCATTAGTAGTGGACAGGAAGAAAGCAGACAAATGGTTTTCCCAACACCCACACTAGAGAAACTAGGCCAGTAGTGCTCAGAATGATGGGAAAATTCACGTGATTAGCAGAAAAGTATAGCAAAAATATTTTGTATGTGGACATATGGGGGAGCAAAAATCTTGTCCAGAGACTAGAAAGAGAGCAGGCTGTTCGCTAAGTATCACCACGACTTCCAGCAGCCTGAGCGCCTTCTCAGCCCTTACTCTGTAGCTCCAGCTTCACCAGACCTCAGAATGGCCCCCAACTGCTCCCGCTCCCGCTCCCGCTCCCACTCCTGCTCCACATGTAAATAGTAGTAGTGAACCAACCCAGAGTCTTCCCATACAGTTCCACCCTGTTTACTAAACCCTGTATAACAAAAGCGTGTTTGATTCTAATACATATATATATATATATAATATATGCATACATACATATATATACATACACACACACACATATATATGTGTGTATATATATATATATTCATTCCAGAATGTGTCACAGACATCAGGCAGGAACAGACCTCTCTAGGAATTCTTCCCAAGTTTCAAACACACCTAAGTTTGAATACTTCCAGTTTTGATGGCTATAAAGACATTAGAGGAGATATAAGAATTAATAGAAGTGTATTTCATTAATATAATGACTGCTACTAAAACAAACCCTAAAGGATTGTTGGATTACTCTATAGTTGCCATAGAAATGTATCCTGTAGATAGTCTCTAAGGATTGTGAGAAACTTTACAACAGAATTCATCCTTGAAAGCATCTTGTGATCTTTCCTCAGAGCCGTGGACATGAACATTAGCTACCTGCGAGAATGCCAAAACACATCTTCAAACCTGAGAGTAGAGGTGCTCACCTGAAATCTCAGCTCTTAGTACACTGAGGGTAGAGAATCCAGAACTAGATGACAGACAACTAGGGACACATGCCAGGGCAGTAAGTATGTCAAAACCCACCAACAAAGAAGCAGCTATAAGCTGAAGGTAGATGGGAAATCACTGTCTGGGAAGACCACAGATGTGACTAGAAACTTAGACGGAGAACATTGGCTTCATAACACTTTTCTAATTATTTATAGGGAATCCATTTTCTATAAAAGATCCAAAAGGAGACAGTCAAATACCTACCTATAGATTTAAAATAGGAATACAAAGTTTGGAGCAGTCACAATTTAACTGAGCTTCCTAACTCTTAGTGACAGAAACACCCTACATAAAAAGTAAAAGTGGAATATGGCACATGAATCTACCTGATTTGGTCAGTGTGTAAGCACTTATCGCTAACTGTTATCACTAACTCAGGGACGTAGTGGTCAATGTGTAAGCACTTATCGCTAATTGTTATCACTAACTCAGGGACGTAGCTCAGTAGTAAGAGTGCCTGCCTAGCACAGGTGAAGCCATGGGCTCCCTCACAAACAACAACCTCAGCCCTACAAAAACCATATTAAGTTGCAAATGTCGAATGAATGTGTGAGTGTGTGTGTGTGTGTGTGTGTGTGTGTGTGTGTGCATGTGTGTAATATGAGGAAAATGTGTCACTGGAACAGAGAAACAGAAACAGAGATGCAGAGAAGGAAATGTTTACTTTTGTGTACATCTGTATAGCACATCTGGGCTCCTTTCCATCTTATATCCTTTCTCTGTGCTACACCCCACCCCCCAGCCAGTCCAAATATCTTGTTAGTTGAATGATACTGCCCGCCCCCCATGTTCCTTAGGGATACATTTTAAAAGAGAGTTCTTATGCCACTAGGAGTTATCCTTTGTCCTGCAGTTAATCTCTTAATAAGACCAATTTAGCTGTAATATAAACGGTAATTCATAGTGTTCTATTTATTTATTACACAGTTCTCAACTTGCTCAGAGACTGCCTCTGAACAGCCTGGCCTTACCCATGGGCAGAATCAGTTAAAAGATACTTGGTTGGCTTTTGAAACCACAAGGAAGACTCTAATGTTTCATTCACCCTGCTAAATATTCTGGGAAGAGGTATCCTAAGACTTTATATGTCATTAAAGTGTCTAATATACATATAAGAGTTGCACTAGACAGAGTCCGCTCCTAAAATCTCAGTGTCACAGGACTTAAGTATGTGTAAAACACAAAGCAGGAACAGGGCTGCATTTTCAAACAAGCAAGTCAACATGGAAAAAGACAGTTTGATAATAATTAGTCACATATGAGAGGGATGTGTGATAGGAGTGTACACATAATTATAATATTTCATTGTACCTTTGGGGCTGTATGGCTATTACATTAATATTACTGGAACAATTTCATTTGTAACTGCTGAGGGCCCTGCCCTTTGGAATGGCCTTCCCTCTTTCTGCTACAGATGCAGAATTCCCAGTGCCATTCTTCTACATTCTCTTAGAAACTTAGTGTGTCAGCAGTTTTTAACTTACTCTAGTCAAGGGTTATTTGCCATGATCCTACCTGATGCCAACTTTTGTTCACTCTCCATGAATGTTTATTAATACAATGGTGCACAAAACTGCTGTATGGATTGAATATGCCACAGAAGATATTTGTTTTTGTGCTTCTCTATGCCCATATTTAAACGTATTATGTAAATATGTCCACACCTAAATCTGCCCCATCTTGTTGATCCATTTTTAAAATTCACACCCTGTCTTGTATAAACGCAACCCAACCATGACTATAACTTGGTCGTGAGTCATAACCTTGCAAACATTGAAGTAATCATAAAAAGCATTGCTTGTTAGTTTACAATTAGAGAGTATTAAGTTTAATATTGTGCTGTATTATAGTCTTGGGAGGAAAGTCATAAAGGCTTTTATTTCTTAATGCTCAATAACATTTCATTGTTAACATTCACAAATATAAAGCTCAGTCTATATCCATGTTAACACCTACAAAAATAATTAATTTTCCTAGGTATATCTTGGCAGATATTTCTGTTCAGTTTTGTTTTCATTTTAAAGGATACTTATAGTATATGCAACCTGGACAGGCACTTGCCCATACACCTATAGGTATAGAATATATGGTAAAAATCATCTGCTTGCTTAAATTAATGGTTTTAAATGAAGTCTTCATGTTCCATAAAGAAAAAATTGTCTGATGATTATGATTTTTATTTTAGTGGACTTTGGAGTACATCAGTACTATGTATCTATTTTAAAGAAATGGAACACTGAAAAGAATTCATCATACATATGTATATATATGTACATATATACACATATGTATACATATACATATATGTATATGTTAAAGCCTGTTGATCTATGCTGTAATTAAACTGAGAATATTTTTGCTGAGCTTTAGCTTGGAAGGCCTGTCAAACAATCAAAGTGGGATATTAACATTTTCCACTACTATTGTGTCACTTTTTTTCCACTACCTTTTATCACTTTTGGTGTTTATTTTATGAAATGAATTAGGTACACAACTTAGTTCAGAATATTTGCAATTATGTCTCGTTGGTGAACTGTTCCCTTATTAAAATGCTGCAACCTTGCTGTAGCCAGGAAAGGAGGCAAGCTAACTGCAGATCTTCTCTTCTCCCTCCTCTCCTTCAAACCCAGGCCCACAGTTTCATCCCCAGCTCGGTGGCAGACTACTACCAGACTAGCCTTTCCTCACTCTCTGTCACCATATTAAGGGGACTAAACAGATCCCACAGGACACCCTGCTTTCTTCTCTTCTGTGGACCTAAGCCTTCCTCTCTAAGCTCATCTCATTCCTAAGCATCAGCTTTTAACACCTAGGAACCTGTGCACCCAGAACCCTCAGGGGCCATATCTGTCAAGATGGATACTTAAGAAAATGGTAAATCCTTTTTAAAAAAAAAAAATCGTGAAAACAGGAAACCTGGGAGAAGACCTAGAAATTTCTAGAACTTTGTATACTAGTTTAGGACTTTACAAGGTCCACCACATTATCTTTTAAGACTGTCCTAATCTTGCTAGACCACACATGACAATTAGAGACGTTCTTTGATACATGTGTATGCATGTTAATATGTGTGTGCACATGTGCGTGGGTGTGTGGGCAAATAGAAATCAAATTTTACCTCACATATTTTCCTCCATTTTTCCCCACCTGACATTTTGAGACAGGGTTTCTCCTATATCTATCACTCGCCAATTCTGCTAGACTGGCTGGCCAGTGAGCTTTCTGTATGTGCATGTCTCTGCCCTTGACCCCCTTCCACCACCAGTGATAGGGTCACTGTGCTAGGGTATTGCACTCAGCTGTTTACAAGGCCGTGCATTTACCCAGCAGTGATGTTAGTGACTGGGCCATCTCTCCCCAGGCCCCACCTAGAGAATCTCTTAATGAGGAAACTCTGCCTTCTGTGTTTATCAGGTGATTTAGTGCTAGCCATCTCTTATTTCTCCTTCCCTGAGCATTCAGAATATGTATTATCTCCTATGTCAGGAACACATCCTTAATTGAACTTAACAGTGTGATCATTTATTAAAAGATTTCCTAGCTTGCTAGTAGCCTCGAGTTTAATTCCAATTCATTTGCCACATGTTCAAACATAAATCTAATCATGCCAGTATTACTTAAAAGATTTCATTACCTCCTCAATAATTCCGTGACTCTTTTTTTTAGCAAAGGAACTTCAAATTTCACTGCTGTCAAAGCTCACTTTTTCTTACTATATTTTGTGCCTACGCTGAGATGTATGCTCTTCTAATGTCTCAGTATTCTCATTTTTAGTTTCCTCTGGAGGTTTCTCATAAGGCATGAACTAAAGGAATCTGGGATGTGTTAAAATGCTTGCTCTGGAAAGCAGCTGGTATTAGTAAGCTCTGGAAACTATTTGCAGTTCTCCTGCTAATTGTATGTTCCAGCAAAGGGTGGTTGATCCCTATGCGTTTACAGTCCACCATACCTATTGTTCCTAAACTGATCCCAAGGCAAAGAAGCAGAAGCCCTGCTCTATGCACATGAGACTCCTAATACTCAGGTCTTGAGATGCTACAAGCTCACTAACTGACAGCGACTTTTGTGTCAACTTGACTCAAGTTAGTGGGAACTCTGTGACACCTCCTCTTAATTAGTGGTTAATGTGGGAAAGCCCAACCCATTGTGAATGATGCCAGCCCTGGGCTGGTGGTACAGGCTGGCACTATTTGCAGATGAAATGAGTCTGCATTAGAAATGAACGCAATCTCTTTCTTGACAGTCCCTAAATAATATAGTGTAATTGCTATCTATAATCTATAGCTTCTTATGTATGATATATATTTTAAAATGTATGACATTTTAAAATGTAAGATATATATTTAAAAATGATTTCAAGTATGTAAGAGACAATCTATAGGTAATATGTTAATAATACCTATTTGTTTTTAATACTGAATCTGTAGACTTTAACCCCAATAAGAACCCTGTGACAAAGATACCTATGCATGCAGATGAACCAGTGCATACCTGGAGAAATATTTTTGTTATAAAAACATCCTGTGTATCCACAGCAATGCTTTGTCTACACTAATTTGATGAGGTTGTATTGTTCTACCTTTTCCTGAACTGCTTTTGTGTTCTGCTCCTTCACCTTAGAACAAATCACCTACTCCTTCTGAGCTCCATAAATACAACACTTACCTCTTATGGTATACATAATGTATACCAGGAGGGATACAAGGCACGTAGTCTACAATGCTGTTTTGTTTTTGACATAATTCCAGGAGGAGCTGCCGCTGAAGCACTTTATAGCTCAGGATATGTCAGCAGAGAAGTCAAGTCCTTGGCACATCAGCACTCCTATGCACAATATTGTTGTGCGTTCATGTATAACAAGACAAAGTCAGAAGAAAAGACAATAAAAGAGAAATGTACATGTGCTTGAATCTTTGAGAAAAGGTTAAACGGGGAAGACAGATAACGAATTGGGGAGCAAGATTCAGAGAGTTTTGCAGACCAGTCATCATACAGTGGGCATACGACATGATCTCCCATGACATGAGAGACCCCACCCTCCCAGTCACAACTCCTCACCACATCTTGAGAGTATGACGTCAAGCCTGAAAGGCCTAGGTTCTCACAGCACCCTTTCCTTTGTCCAAACAATCAGAGCTATATGCTGCATAGAGGGGAGGCCAGGACTCTCAGTCCTCCATGACAGAGAAGAAAATGTCTGGGAAGATGGGATGGGATCAACACCTAATAGGTGTTAGCTGCTTTACTCAAAGAGTTTTACAGAACAACATATATTTTGGGGAAGAAAATTTAAAAGACCTTCTATATTAATGTAAACAGTACTCTGAAAAAATAATAATATAATAATAATAATTAATAATAATACAGTTAAGAAGCTGGAGAGAGGGCTCAATGAGTAAGGGCTCTTGCTGTGCAAACATGAAGACCCGAGTTCTAATTCCAACACTTACACAGAAGTCTGGGAGTGGCTACATATACCTGTAACTCTATGCCATGTCAGGGAGGACACTGGGACTTGCTGGCCACCACCTTAGCACCAGGTCCAGTCAGAGACCTCATTTCAATGGAATGAGGGTGGGCTGAAAATGGTAGAACAAGGTACTTTACAATATCCTACTCTGGCCTTTGTGTGGTGGGCAATGAGCAGAGAGAGAGAAGGAGAGAGAGGGGGAGGGGGGACTTGGAGAAGCTGAGAGAGCAGTGAATTGCATGCAGGAAAGCCCTATGAAATATTGGGAAGGCACAGGAGGAATAAAATTAAGGTCTGCTTTAAGATTAGAGCCTTGAGCTCCATTCTTCTTTCAAGCAATCTCAAAGAATTCTTCATTACAGAAAAACTGGTTTTCTCTTCAAGTTTACCCACTTGTCTTTATAGCTTTACAGAAACACTTGTGTAAACCAATCTACTCAAGGAATTCTAGCCCAAACAAGTCAATTACTGCCTGCCCAAACCAGCCTGACAACATGGGCGAAGGTACTCCAGAAAATGGAGGAATGTGTGTGTCTTACTGCTAACAAGCCCATGCCATCCTGTCACCTTCTTCCTGGACACAAGTGGCTTTGAAATCTTACTCCTGAGAGTCTCTTAACAATATTTCTATAGCATTAGAAGATGACATCGTGAAACTACCTACACCATAGTTTTCTGACGCATTTGTAATTCTCTATCTTGCTGTGACCTTCCTCTACATCTTTACTTTCATTCTGTAAAATGCAACTCAGGAAGTTTTATAGTTTGATGATGGATGAAATACATCATAACACTTAAGATTCAAAGAATATGTGACTACTGTATTGAACTAAATTGGGTCTGCTGGAGTTCAAATACCAGAAAGAAAGAAGGAAAGAAAGAAAGGAATGAAGGAGGGAAGGAGGGAGGGGGGAAGGGAGGAAAGAAGAAGGAATGAGAAAGAAAGAAAGAAAGAAAGAAAGAAAGAAAGAAAGAAAGAAAGA
>JANHMN010000001.1:245114400-245149565 GCA_030674055.1 Rhabdomys pumilio | reverse complement strand
TCTCTCTCTCTCTCTCTCTCTCTCTCTCTCTCTCTCTCTCTCTCTCTTCTTCCAACTTGTGGATTAGATGTAAGCTCTCAACTACTTCTCCAATACAGTGCCTGTTTGCCTGCCCACCTGCCTGCCTGCATGCATGCATGCATGTTGCCATGCCCCTTGCCATGGTGGTCATGAATTTTAACTCTCTGAAACCATAAGCCCCCAAATTAAAAGCTTTCCTTTGTAAGTTGTATTGGTCATGGATTTTACCGCGTAATAGAAAAAATAACTAAGATACAATTCAAAGCTTGTGTTTCCCAGAAAAAAAATAATGTGATTCTAAGCCAAGCCTCTCTACTAATGGTTTTCAACCTGTGGGTCGTGACCCCTTTGGGGGTTGAGTGACCTTTTCACAAGAGTTACCTAAGACCATTGAGAAACACAAATATTTACATCATTATTCATAACAGTGGCAAAATTATAGTTATAAAGTAGCAAGAAAAGGAGCGTTATGGTTGAAGGTTACCATAACTTGACGAAGGGTCACAGCATGAGGAAGGTTAAAAACCACCTTAGTTAAAAACTAAGGAACCTTCCCTGTTTCTAAGTTCCTGTTGCCAATTATGATGTAAAGATTTAACTGGACTTACGGGGACACAAATTTTTGATGTTTTTCTGCTCTTCTCAAACTATCGAAATCTATTTAGCTTGTGTCTTTACACCTCATTTACTCATGAAGTTCCTGATATACCATCATTCTACTACAAAAATGACATCATCTTTGGGTCCGTTTTCAATAACTTCAATCAAATCCTTCACAACAAGCAACTCATGGGAAGAAGACTTAGTTTGGCTCACAGTTGGAGATCACCATTCATTATGGTGGAGAGGGAGCATGAGGCTACTTGCTCATGTCTGTGCAGATCCGGAAGTAGAGACAGGGAAAATGGGACAGGCTACAAAACCAAAAGACCCACCGCCAAGTAACCACTCTGTCAGGTAGGCTTCACCTCACGAAGGTTCTGTAACTTCCCCAATAGCACCAGCAGCTGGGACTCAACTGTTACACATGTGAGGCCACGAGAGACACCTCCGACTCATACCATGACAACTCAATGGGCGACAAGGTGATTCATAAACATTGACTTGTGTCATTATGTTCTCTCCTTACATAACGAGTACAACCGTGAGAAGCATAAGAGGCTCAATGGTAAAAATGTAAGTACTGATTTTGCAGAAAACCGGAACTTAGTTCCCAACACCTACTTTGGGTGCCTCACAACCACCTGAAACGTTACTTCCAAGAGATTTAATGCCCTCTTTTGGCTTCCATTGGTGCCTATATCATATGCACATACAACTTTCTTAAATTTATTACTTTTGTCTTTTTTTAACTGATTTTTTGATAAGCCCCTAGTTAAAAAAAAAAAAATCCCTTAAATTTGCTAAATACTCAAGGCTGACCTTGAACTCCTAACCTTCCTGCTTCCATTACCTGAGTGCATGTGATAGTTACTACACTGGGGCCTAACTTTTTTTTTTTTTAATGTCATTTCTATGGTAATATTTATTTTTGGTTTGTGTAAAATGATTATTTCTGAAATTTAATTTCTTTGAGCTCAGCTGCTAATTAAGTGCAAGTATGAATAAGAAAACGAGATTCAACGATTCCCACCACTAAATAGCTTCCAGCATCTACACAACATGGAATGGAAGAAATAGTACTTCTTAAAAATTGGAAGAAATATGTTATTTCAAACCTTATCAGTAATCAGAGACAGTCCCTGCCTTATTTAGGGTTTTCATTGCTGTGAAGAGACACCATGACCAAAGCAACTCTTATAAAGGACAATGTTTAATTGGGCTGGCTTACAGGTTCAGAGGTTCAGTCCACTGTCATCAAGGAGGGAAGCATGGCAGCGTCTGTGCAGACATAGTGGTAGAAAAGGAGCTGAGAGGTCTACCTCTTTATCCAAAGGCAGCCAGGAGAAGACTGTCTTCCAGGCAGCTAGGAGGAGGGTCTCAAAGCCCACCCCTACAGTGACAGACTTTCTCAAACAAGGCCACACCTCCTAACAGTGCCACTCCCTGGGCCAAGCATATTCAAACCAACACAGTCCCTTTGAGGTTTTGCATGTATGTGAGTGTTTTTTTTTTTTCACTTGTAATTTTAACTGTAAAAGCTAAGGAAAAAGACTATCATTAACAACATGACTTTATATTCAATAGAAATATCAAATTAATCGAAATAAAAATAATTTAGATGTAAAGAAATAAAAATGTAGCCATTTGAGTTCAAGCCAATATAAAAATATTTCCAACCTGGGAAGTGGTGGCACACACTTTTAGTCCCAGTACTCAGTGGGAAGAGAGGCAAGCTATGAGTTCTAGGCCAGCCTGATCTACAGAGAGCTAGTTCTAGGATGGCCAGAGCTACACAAAGAAACCTTGTCTAGAAAAAATTAAAATTTCCCAGTGACTAATAGATATCATAATGTATCATCTCCTAACTTAGATCACTTCTACTTTCTGATTAGTATCCTATTGTTATTAGCATTTTTAATACTGTGGTGACTTAGAATCGCTTATAGAAAATAAGAAACAGGCTGGTGAAATGTCTCGGAAGAGATACCGGCCACCAGTTCTGACTACCTGAGCTCTCTCCTCAGGACTCACATGACAGATAAGAGAACTGACTTCCATAATTTGTCATGGACCACCACATGACACTCATGAGGAAGTCAAAGGACAGCTTGTTAGAATGGGTCCTCTTATTCCACCATGTCAGTCTTAGGGCATGAACTCAGCTCACCAGGCTTGGTGGAAGATGCCTTTTCTGACTATGCCATTTTAATTGTCCAGATACAATACATCTTTTAGTAATCAAAATGAACTCTGTTTTTTTTTTTTAAATCTGTTGAAGTTGTGAGGAAAGGGGAGTTAAGTGTGGCTAGGCCTAGCTCCATATAAGGATCTTTAAAGAATGATCATTTTCTTCTAGTTTCTTACATTATAATCTAAGCTATGGAATACATTTCAATTTCACCGCTAACATATTATTTTATATAAAATAGAAGGTAAAATATAATAAACAAAAAATGTCTGTAATCGATTACCAGGATATAGCTGATATTTATGGTTTAATTCCTCACTTATTCTTTGACATCAGTCAATTCTGTCCAAAAGTTTTTAACTGATAGGAAAGCTCGTTCTTTTCTTTTCTTCTTATTCTTTTGATGTGCTCAGTATGAATCCCAGAGCCTTTCACATGATGAGTAAACTATTCTACCATTAAGCTACACCCCCAGCTCTTGGGTTTTAGATTGGCCCAAAAGTCATACCTCTGCTTCCTATGAATCACAATGCCTACCTTTCAAGTTCTATTAAATAGGAAGTTTTAATCCTCCGTGACTCTCACGGCATCACAAGCATCATACACTGGAAATACTGTGCCTGGGGGTCCATGATTGTGGAATCAGCACAGCATGCACTCCCCTGGGCAACCGCAGCCCTGTGTCTTTGTGACTCAGTGTATATGATCCTAGCCAAGATGATTAGCTCCTTTGGTGTGTTCTATAGTATGGAGAACTCAAAACGGAAAGGGGTTAGTTTCAACAGCAGAGTTACTGCCAGTGTTCTTCGTATCCTACTGAAGCATTCCACCTTTGGCACTAAACTGTTTAAATCAACAAATTGAAAGATCAAGGGATTCAAGTAGGCAATTAAATCCAAATGTTAAGAGCACTGGCTCTACTTATGATCCTTGGTTTCCAGGTCTCTATTTTATTTTTTAACATCACAAAGAAACATCACTACATAAAAAATATTTCAGAGGAACCTAGGTGATCATGCAAGTGTTCAGGCCCTTAGAAGTAGTACAGCAAACTACTTCTAAGAGATGGAACGCATAATCATACAAGGAATTCTTTGATAGCTGGCCTATTGCTTTCACTCAATATGAAAGTCTTTAGTCAGAAGTAATGTGCTTGAGATAATAACAGTGCAGAAGACATTCAGCAAGGCCACAAAAAATGTTCCTGGAAGTAGAAAGCATGAAGACAGCAAATGTCCATCCCAAAATTCTGTCCATCTATTACAGAAATTGCCTCAGAATCAGTTTCCAAAGATATTTTAGCCTTTCCAGGAAATAGGATAGCAGGAGTCACAGTTTCATTTCTTCCCGACTTTGAACAAATGAGGTTTCAGCTTTAGTATGGGAAACTTGATATCGGTAAGGCCAGAGTGATGTCGTTAACTGTTGGGACATCTTTATTCATAACTCTGTTAAACAAGAACTGGATTGGGTAAGGATTTGCATGGTTGATATCCACAGAGAATTTCTTCTGGACTGTCTCTGTGTAAACACTCTCCTGTAGAACACTCCTCCAAGCAAGTCCTCACTCAGAGCCCAACACTGCCGTACTCCACACTCTCTTCAAGAGACCGAGCCACCCTTCTCCCTACATTAAAACTGTTATTCGCATTTGTGTTGGTCAGGAGCCTGTATGTATACAGAATGTATGCAGCCAAATGTTGGACTGAGTTGGGGGACCCCAATGGAAAAATTAGGGCAAGGACTGTAGGAGCTGAAGGAATTTGCAAACCTATAGGAAGAATAACAATATCAACCAACCAGACCCTCCAAAGCTCCTAGGGACTAAACCACCAACCAAAAGAGTACACACGGGGGAACCCATGGCCCTAGCTGGATATGTAGCAGAGGATTACCTTAGCGGGCATCACTGGGAGGGGAGCCCCTTGGTCCTGTAAAGGCTCAATGACCCAGGGTAGGGGAATGTTATGGCACTGAGGCAGAAGTGGGTGGGTGGGGGAGTACTCTCATAGAGGCAGGGGTAGGGGATGGAATAGAGGGTTTGTAGAATGGAAACTGGGAAATGAGATAACATTTGAAATGTAAATAAATAAAATAACCAATAAAATGGGGAAAAACCTATTATTCATCTTGCTGACTTATTCTGTGTATCTAATATAGTATCTGCATTGCCTGTGAATGAGGACAAATTAGTATGTCCTCTTAAGAAGAGAACTTTTCATCCCTCCAATACATCCATCAGACTCGTTTGTAGTAAAACGGTCCTCTGTCATCTGCTTTATTCTGAAAACAAAGCAAAATACCCCAACACACTCCGAGTCATCTCTTTACATGAATGCTCTCTTAAGGTAATTCTATAGGTTACAAGTCATACCTTAGGAGTAGGTGAATTGAGTCTACTGCTTCTTCATAATTCCCTTGTGCTTTAGGAATCTAATAAGTCTGCATTCTCATTGACCAATTTAATTTGCTGATAGTGAACTGTTCAACATAGCTGACTATCTGCTAGAAAACAGCCATGCATGTCGAGCTCCCATTACAGTTACCTGCTTGTGTTTTACTCAAGGCAATAAACTGAAGATGACATGAGCTTGCAGTAACATCTGGTGTCCACTATTGCTCTCTTAGCTTGACCTCACCCTGCTCTGTACAACTTGCCAATCTGCCAAAGATATCAAACTCCACTGGCTCTATGGATTCACAAGGACCAAATTAAGGACTGCGGTTGTATAGCTGGAATGATTTTCTTCTTTGAGTTTCATTATTGTAAAAAGTTACATACGTACTTCACCTTATAAGCATGCTAGATCACGTGCATTCTACTAAGAGAAACCTATTAGAAGAATTTCATCATGAAGCACAAGCTTGTGAGCATTACATGGAGAAATTCTAGAGAGATGCTGTATTTCTGCGTTTATGTTTTCTGAGTAGTATGTTTTCCATCCTCTACACATTAGGTATTAGCGGGTATTTATTTTACAATTACTGTTGTGTTGGCTTATATGACCCTAGAAGCATGATTGAGGTAAATGTTGTAACACAAGGGAGACTAAGACAGATGAATTACAGCGACAAATGTCAGGCATTGACGATATTTTTTGTTAAAGTACAGATTCCTTTAACTTTAATTTTTTTAATGTTTTTTTCAACTTGACACAAACCTAACAATGATCTGAGAAGAGAGAATGTCATTTGAAAAAATTGTGTGCTGTCAGACTGCCCTTCAGGTAAGAGTCTGGGACGTTTTCTTGATTGATGATTAACGTGGGAAAGCCCAACACTTTGAGGGCAATACCATCCCTGGGAGGTGGACCTGGGATCTATAAGAAAGGTAGCTGAGCCAGGTGGTGGTGTTGCATACCTTTAATCCCAGCGCTTAGGAGGCAGAGGCAGAGACAGAGGCAGATGAGTCTCTGCAAGATCAAGGCCAACCTGGTCTATAGAATGAGTTCCAGCACAGTCAAGGCTACACTGTGAAATTCTGTCTGGAAGAAAGAAAGGAAGGAAAGAAGAAAGGAAGGGAGGAAGAAAGAGAGAAAGAAAGAAAAAATGAAGAGAGAGTGGGGGAGGGAGGAAGGGAGGAAGGGAGGAAGGAAGGGAGGAAGGAAGGGAGGAAGGAAGGAAGGAAAGAAGGAAAGAAGGAAAGAAGGAAAGGAAGAGGGAAGATAGCTGAATGAGAACGTAGAGAACAAGTCAGTGAGCAGCATTCCTCCTGACCTCTGCTTCAGTTCCAGCCTCCAGGTCTCTGCTCTGTTTGAGTTTCAGTGTTGGCTTCCTTCAATGATGTACTATGATAGGGACATGCTTGTCGGGCCATGGAAGGGTGTCCTGGTTCTTGGGTTGTGGGTTTGACAGTGCCCCCAGAAACCAGGCTCCTGTCACGAGGTCTAATCTCCATTCCACTTTCACCCTGCAGTACACAGGTGGAGGGCTTGATGAACAGCCCCCAGGCCCTAGAGAGATTTACATACTGATGAGGTACCTGAAGGCCAGAGGGTGGAGCTGGCTAAGCATTCCTCCCCAGTCCCTCCCCCCTCTTCCCCTCCCTATTTAACTCAGGTCTGCCCTGGGTTTTGTGGGGGGAGCACATCCAGATCCATCCATCATCCGCTATGCCAATAAACCGGTTTTGGAAACCCAAGGACTTCCTCGTGTGTTGAGGCCACGCTGCGAGGAACCATGAGGAACCGTGGTGAACAGCCGGGCCTAACTTCCAGCTGGAGGAACCCAGGGCATTCTCAGCTGACTACACACAGTGTGGTGTGAGGAACCCTGCGGTTCTCCGGCCATTTTTATTTTTTTTCCTACACATGCTAGCCAACCAAACCCTTTCCTGCCCAAGTTCTTTTGTTCAATGTTTTATCATATCAATAGAAAGCAATATAAGATACCAATTCTATACTGATTGCCATGCAGCAAATCACCTTCAAGGTATAAAAGAGATTTGTCCCATTACAGAGATGTGCGTGAAACAGTAGCTCGTCCAGAGTCAGGAAGCTCGTATAACAACTACCGTCCAATGAGCCCTACCTGTCTGCCTTCTGAACAGATGAAGTGGGTAATTTAAATGAGACTCTCCTAGGAATCATCACTGTTGCACCTGCTACGTTCTTGCTGGCAGCTGTAATTTCTGAAAGCATCTCATCACTGTGGTTTAATCTTTGACTTCCCATTTTGTTAGCAGGGTTGTGCTCCAAAGGCTTCCAAATTCCCCTTTTGCTTTTGCTTTTCCTTAGTCGTAACTGCATGTGTCAGTCAAAAATCTGAAAATCTCTCATTTTCTGAATATATTATCTATATGAATATATGAATCCAATTATCTACAGCACAACTGTGCTGTCTAGATGTATGTCAACTTGACACAAAATGTAGTCATCGAAGAGGAGAAAACCTCAGCTGAAAAATGGCTCCATAAGACGGGGCTGGAGGCAAGCCCATAGAGCAGTGGTTCTCAGCCTTCCTGATGCTGCCACGCTTCAGTACATGTTGTAGTGAGCCCTACATATAAAATTATTTTTGTTGTTACTTTATAACTGTAATTTTGTCACTGTTATAAAACGTAATGTAAATATATTCAGAGACAGAGGTTTGCCAAAGAGATTGCAACCTACAGGTTGAAAACCACAGCTGTAGAACATTTTCTTAATTACTGATTGATTGGAGAGGAGGAGGAGGGAGAGCAAAACCCACTGTGAGTAGTTCCAACCCTAGCCTGGTAGTCTTAGGTTCTGTAAGAAAGAAGGCTGAGGAATCCATGAGGAGCAAGCCAGTAAGCAGCACCCTTCCATGGCTTCTGCATCAGCTCCTACCTTGGGATTCCTGCCCTGTTTGAGTTCCTTTCCTGACTTCCTTTGATAATGGCAGTGATGTGGACATATAAGCCAAATAAACCCTTGTCTCACCAAGTTACTCAGGTCATGGCATTTCATTGCAACAATAGAAAACCTAAGACAGCAACTAAGGGGGAAATTGTAATAGAGGTCTAGGGACAAATTAAATTGAACTTGAAATAGTCTTGAAACAAAATTTATTAAATCCTCTTCTGGCATCCACCTGACCAGTGGATCAGAAAGGCTTCTAGTTCCTGAGGACTAATCACAGGCTCAAATTTATATCCAGTAATTCTCATCCAGATATTTCCCTTTGTTTCTTGATAAGCAATATCCATCAATCTTGTTATGGACAGCTAGAGGAAAGATTTAAGCAAGTGTAAGGCAACGTTCACAAGCTTTGCACTGTTTCAAGCTAGATGGGGTAACAGCACTGAGAAGGAGGAAGTGGACATGGGGTCCCATCCCTAACCAAGAAGCTATTTGGAACTGATGCACACTAAAAAAAAGGGAATGTACATTTTTGCTATTCACCTGTTATTGGTTGTTTTCCTCGTACTCCAGAGAAGGCTTTGTGCCCAGGAGTAGTTGGCTAACACAAAATAAACTGAATGGGATTTTGTGTGTGTGTGTGTGTGTGTGTGTGTGTGTGTGTGTGTGTGTGTGTGTTTACTATTTGTTTTATATAGGCATTTTGTTTTTGTCTAATTGGTCTTTCTCTTATTTGCTCTGAATTTGGCTTTTATGGGTTTTTTTTTATTTGGTTTTGTTTTTTGCAAGAAAAAGAAAGAATGGACATAAAGTTGGGTAGGTAGGGAGGTATGGTGGGGAAGGATTTGAAGAAGTTGGGGAAAAGAAGGAAAATGATAAAAACATATAGTATGAAAATTTAAGATTTATTTGCTTATTTTATTTATATGACTACACTGTAGCTGTTTTCAGACACACCAGAAGAGGGCATCAGACTTCATTACAGATGGTTGTGGGCTACCATGTGGTTGCTGGGGATTGAAATTAAGACCTCTGAAAGAGCAGTAAGTGTTCTTAATTGCTCAACCATTTCTCCAGTCCTGGTATGAAAACTTTAATTAAAAATAGAAATTAGGATCCATTCCCTAATGTTCTCATGAAATAGAAACACTTTACATAATGACTGTTAAAATAATAGAATAAATAAGCATGATATTTACACAAGCTATATTTTGCAAGAGTGTCCATCTTAGGCAAGCATGATGACGCACAGTTTTAATTCCAGCACCCGAGGGACAGAGGCAGCTGAATCTTCGTCTGAGGCCAGCCTGGTTCACAGAGCAAGTTCCAGGATAGCCAGGGCTACACAGAGAAACTGTTTATCAGGGGGACAAAGGCATGTCCATCTTATTCAGGGAGGTCTGGCTCTGTGAGATGACTCAAGGTTGAATGTCAAGCTTCTCTCCAGCAACCCTAGAATGTGCATGGTTCCAACAGACATTAGAGGGATTTCAGGAACCCTGTTAGGTAGTTTTAATCTCAAAACCTCATGACCACCAAGTTGTCATCAAAGATAATAGCGAGCCTGGCTACTTCATAGCGTAACTAAGTACATTCACAATGACTCTGGCTTATGTGTGATGCTGGTAGCTTTGCCCTTCAGTGTCTCAACATCTCTCCTAACATCAGGTAGTCTGTCCAATGATAGGATCAGAATGCACCTCCCCAGCTAACATCACGCTTTTCAGAGCGTCTTGTTCTTGTTCAACATCCTGTGTCTAACAACTGAATGAAAACCGTGTTGTCTGGTCTTCAGATAACTGAGCAGTTACTTATAAAATATTCTGACATTCTTGTCTTTCTTTAATTTTTATTTTCATTTCATATCAGAGAGTTTCTGACATCTCTATATTTTTAGCATAGATTAGCGCTAAATTCACTTCCTAACAGGAAACCATTTGCAATGTAAAATTCCTTATCCTACAAAAATTCCATCTAGCTTAGGATTAAACACAAAACTTAGCAGATGCACAGCATCCACAAAGTTGGATCTATGAACTTGTGTTCAGATAATTGCTGTAAAATAACCATCATGAAAATAAAACTAAAATGTATGTCTTACCAAGAAAGAAAAGATCAACATATATTTTAAAGAATATATGTATTCTGATAGTGAGGGTACAGATCAAAGAGAAGAGGTAGATATGGGGCACAGAGGGTCACTCACCCCAATTACAAAAGGTCAGAATAGAATGCTTTAAAAGAATTCTGGGAGCTGGAGAGATGGCTTACTGGTTAAGAGCACTGACTGCTCTTCCAGAGGTCCTGAGTTCAATTCCCAGCAACCACATGGCGGCTCACAACCATTTGTAATGGGATCTGATGCCCTCTTCTGATGTTTCTAAAGAGTGGACAGTGTACTCACATACATAAAATAAATAAATAAATTTTTAAAAAGAATATTTCTGTAAGGACATAATGTGAAAATGCCTTTGGATATTTGATAGTCATCTGGGTTTCCTATTAGTAATAAGTATATAGAAAATTATGTCAAAATGAGTAACTGAGATCTTTGATAACTCCAAAGAAAATAACAATTCACTATTGGAAAGAAAAAGCATTATAGAATATTTTGAGTCTCACCTCTGTGGTTTGTGTTTACACAGTTGGAGTAATGTAAATCATTAATATTTATCTAACGAAGACTACCCTGTAGCTTTGAGAATCGAGCAGGAGAGGAGAGAGTGTGGGTAACAAGACAAGATCTATTCTCATCTTCCATATCAACTTAGAGTCGTGATATTGGCCAACTGTAAAAGAAGGGTTGGGTTTGTTTTGTTTTCTTTTGTTTCGTCTTGTTTTTTTGGTGACTGGAAGACTTCTTAATACTTTAAAAGTTCAAAGTGATCACCCTCAGCAGGAGGGTTAGCAAAAATGATATATATATATAAAAAAATGTGAGCCACCAGCAAAACTCGCATGCATAAAATGTGGATACCTCAACCACGAACAGGAAGAATCTTGATATGAATCAGCTTCCTTTTGCTTAAGGGAAAAATTATTACAAACAGGAAGACTATGGCTATCTAAAATGTGAGTACTGGGCAAATTTTACCTCTTCTAATCTGCCAAGAACTGTGAAGTGGACATAATTTCATGTGGCATGTGTGAAGGTGGGCATTCAGCAAGTTTAGCAATTGCCCAGTGACCCTCATCTGGTTTGGAGTGGATCCACAAATGAACCATCTAGTTCCAAAATACTCGTTCCATCTATTTCACTTCTATGACCCACAGTAAAGTGTCTGTATGATTATTAAAGAAGTTCTGGGTTGGCATACAATAAATGGCCTTGAAATGTTTGCAAAAACAAAGAATAAAATGCGGCAGGGTGTGCAGCAAAAGGAAGAAGGAAGCAGTGTACAGTGGTTCTGATGGGAGCTGGCCTGTCTGCTGTAAGACTGAGCCATGGAACAGAAATGATTGATGTTTGCTTTGATGTGGAACTGGACAATGGATTTTCCCATTCATATCAGGATGTAGAAGGGAATAAAGAACATTTGGGCTACTATAATACTTCTTTTATGAATTAGATTATTTTCCCAAACAAACATGCGTCTATCTGGAAAACCCTTGTGTCTTAAAAACAGCTGTCTGAATGATACACACACAGACAGACACACACAGATAGACACACACACACACACACACACACACACACACACACACACACTTCTAAAACAGAAGCATTGCTTTCTGCTGCCATAACCAGGAACAGTTTGCTTCGTGAACATACCCATGAACACAAACCTCAGATAGCAAAGACAGCTCAGCTCCATGCATTAAACATGACTTTGATGGAACAGAAGAGAAAAACAGAAACACAAATAAAAACAAACACACTTATCATATCCTTCCGAAGTTCTAGCAGCAATGTAAGCAACTGAGTTTTTAACAAAACATCCTTATAAAATTTATTTTTGGGTTTGTGAAAAAATAAAATTTGAGTTCTTTACAATAGACACTTATAGTCTAAGAATTATTTAAAATACTACTTTTCTCAAGTCTTATTGGCCTTTTTTGACTCTTTAATATCATCATATTTAGGGGAAAAATGCTTTGTTACTGTGAACATAATCTATATTGTTTGAGATAATACTCCTTGTGAGTACACTTTATAAAAGCCATGTTTCTTTTTCATATTTCAGATAATTTTAATTTAAAAAGTATAATGATGCATTTTTATGAAAATGTCATAATTAAACTCATTGCTAAAAATCATATTTAAATTTCTTCAAATAACTATACTATAAAGGGTAATGATTCATTTGTACAAAAATGTCATAATGAAGCTCATTAATTTGTATGCTAAGTTAAAACTTAATAAATAAAAAATACTAAAAATGTACTGTTGTTGACAGAGCACCGTCAAAGCAAATTGCATTGAAAAGAAAAAAGTAAATGGGCCATTAATTACTCTAAGTATTGTTATAAATATCTAATGTCTTAGATAGTTAGGTTAATAATATACTGAAAGAACACATATGGTTTTTATGTTTTTATAAGTTGCTAGTTTAAGTTCTTGTAGTGTGGTGACAGTTTGCATGCCAAATCAGGATATAATATTCAAAAATTTTGCCTGTGGCTAAGTTTTAGAGAGAGTGGTTATGATTCCATGCATTTGAGCAGATGAGAAGTCCAAGTATTTACACATGAGATGCTCTAAGTAAGCTGTCACCTAGAAGCTCAAATTGAATGGAAATTATTTATGCTGCCTAAAAACAAATTATAATTCTATAGCAATGTATATGAAATCATAACTCAGCCTAAATAACGATCCAGGAAAGGTATATTTGTACATTTTGATTCTAGTAGAAGCAGCTTAAGTGTGAACTTGTGTCTCCCTGGCAGTTCCACAACTGCTCAAATGTGCTCTGAAAAACTGAACACAATGCCAGAGTCACCCAAGAACCAAAGGTTAAAGTACCCTAGGAGAACTCTTACAGCCTTGTGGCAGAACTGGACCAGGAACTCTTCCTTCTTAGCATTCCAGGCATCATACACAAACATTAGAAGATAATGGGCAGGGTCACATTCCAGTCTTGCAAATTAGTCTCTGACTCACTCACAAGGAGGTTCGAGGGTAAGTTTTAATTTTCCACACCCATACATACACAATTCATTGGCTTCTCCTGACGTTATGTTAATCAGTCTCTTGAAGATGACAAGAAACAGAGATATGACAGGTGTTCCCAGAGTGATGGGAGTTTCTATAAGAAGACGAGCAAAAGTAGATCAAAACAACAACAAAAACTTCCGAGCAATCAGTTGGAATTCTACTGCTCCTAATCTCCTCGGGTTTCTAAGAAATCCACTATGTGATTAACATAGCACATAGTTCTTTTAAAGAAAATGCCAGATTTGGTCAGTTAGGCAGAACTCATTGATGTACATTCACTACATGAAGCTATCTGGATCTAGGCCACCTTCCAAGTCACCAAATCTTCAGGTACTCTGTAGTAACCAATAAGAAAAGAATTACCTAGAATATTAAGGGTCATGATCCCCAAATACTGTGACATAAAGCCTAAGTCACCTTAAAGGTGGGCCCTATTTTCAGGTGGTCTGAGTTAAATCATGAATTTATTACATCTAATGTCAAAGTTATTTGATCTCCCTGAGGCTCTACCAGAGAAGTGAAGTGTATTGTGTATGCCTATCTGGTGGTATAGATTAAATTATATAATCTACCAGAGCACATAGCCCCGAGATAAGATGGTATCATTGCTTTAAAAAAGTCATAAGATTGTACATGACTATTAGTCATCTGAATAACTATTTGCATACTATTAAAAATCTCAGTAGTACACAAAACTAAACGTGTATTTACTGTATAATCTAGCAGTGAACTCCTTAATGCTTATTCAAGTGGGTTAATTAGAAGTATATAAGATATATGGAAAATTGAACTGTGGTGTAGCTCACCAACAGAATATTATTCAGAAGTAAAAAGAAATAAGCTAAGAAACCATAAAAAGATGTAGAGAAAAAGTTAAGTTACTGTTTCTGCAAAGGACTGGAAAGCTACAGCATGACTTTAATTATATAACATACTGGATGAGAAAGAACATAAATAATTATAAGTTGGAGAGAAACAAAAGGGTGAACAGTGTACTTGTTATGGATCGGGAGAGGAAGAGTGAGTAAACAGAGGACCGAGGATGTGGTGGAATGGTGGTAACAAATCTTTGGAGAATGCGTGCGATAACAGTCTTGTCATGTCATTATACATATGTGCAAACCATTGAACTTGTTCATCAAGAATGAACATTAATGTAAACTTTACATTCATGAGGGTCATGCATGGTCACAGTAGTTATAAATACACCACTCTGACAGAAGACGACAACAAGGAGGTTATATATGCGTGACATGGCAGAACATAGAGCCACTCTCTGTACCCAAGCCAAGAAAAAGTCTCTACAAATAAAATAAAATGAAATAAAATAAACAACTGACTTTAAAGAATTGGGTTTAGAAAAATGAACTTTAACAGAATATCCATATGAAGTGGTTAATTCTGCTCCCAGACGTCATGGATTTTAAAAACAAAATACTACTGCTAGCTTCAGGATTCTTCCCTATACTGGCCAGATAGACCTAAGAGGTTTCCAAAACAAGTCATTGCCACTGCCATCAGTGACCTCTTCATTAGGGTTTCTATTGTTGTAATGAAGCACTGTGACCCAGAGCAACTAAATGAAGAAAGGGTTTATTTGGCTTACAGTTTCATATCACTATTCACCAGCAAAGGAAGTTAAGACAGGAACTCAAATAGGGCTGGAACCTAGAGGCGGGAACTGACGCAGAGGTTATGAGGGAGTGCTGCTTACTAGGTTGCCACCCATGCTTTCTTACAGAACCCAGGACCAACCCAGTTGTCATTTTTGGTAATTATTTTCCCCAACAGGCTGTTCAACAACTTTCCACAGGAGGGAAGCTTCCAGTTAAGTGTGTGTGTGTGTGTGTGTGTGTGTGTGTGTGTGTGTGTGTGTGTGTCCAGCCCAGAGGTGGCACCATGCACAATGGGCTGAGTCCTCCCACATCACTCACTAAGAAAATGTTCTACAGGCTTGCTTACAGCTAGATCTTATGGAGAGATTTTTCTCAATTGAGAGGCTCTCCCCAGTGACTCTAGCTTGTGTCTACTTAACATAAATGAGCCATCACAGTTGCCAACAAGAACTAGATACAAAGACCCTATTATCAAAGACACAAAACACAGGGGACACACACACACACACACACACACACACACACACTCACACACACACCTAACTGAAACTACACTGGAAGCTTCCCTCCTGCTGAAAGTTGTTGAACTGACTGTTGGGGAAAATAATTACCAAAATTACAACTGATTCTGACTGTCCCAATATTAAATTACCTAGGAAGATGTGCCCAATGTTGCAATGTTAACATGAGTATTCTGTGGTTAACTAACTGCTTCCTGGTTGGATTTTGAGGTTTGCTGCAAGCGGATACATGCCAGTCAGTATGGAACTGGTCAAAAGATTCTCGTTATGGAAGTCACAGGCCCTCACAGGAGAAACTCACTGTTGATGCTTTCCTAAGTAGACATACAGTTAAACTTCCTTCTAAATATTTACTTTTACACTTGTAGTGTAGCTCAGGTCTCAGGCTTGATTAGAGAACCTTTCTTTAGTAATGAGTGATGGCCAAAAGTGGGGACCTTAGACTAGTCAGAGTGCTGAAAAAAATAATTTCTAAGTGCTTTGTTCAAAATGGGACTTTACAGGAGACATGGAGACATGGTGAAAAACTGTGAGATGAAGTGTAAGAAGGAATCGAATTGGGTTGGATCCACTAGGTGAGACACAGTCGTTAAGATAATGAAACAGAGTAACCGTGACTGTTCGCATGTGGATGGGGGAGAAACAAACGAAGGAAGGGGAAGGAGGGAGGGATGAATGAAAAGAAGGAAAGAAGGAAGGGAGGGAGGGAGAGATGGAGGAAGGAAGGAAGGAAGAATAGAAGAAAGCCTATCAGAAAGAAGGGAGTTTGTAGGGGTTAGAAGGGAGTTAGAAAAGGATGAGACAGAGCAATGGCAGGATAATATAATCATGGTACACTGTACACATAATATCATCAAAAATTAAAAACAAAACCACCACGGACCACTAGTTATCCCCATGTCTTTTCACTATCTGAGTAAAAAATACTACAAATAATGCCCTTGAAACCCTTGTGAACCCTTTTGGTAAATGAAAACATTGCTTCATTTGAGGTTGAGGTTTTTGGGGGTTTTTTGTTTGCTTTGTTTTTTTGTTTGTTTTGTTTTTCAAGACAGAGTTTTTCTGTATAGCCCTGGCTGTCCTGGAACTCACTCTGTAGACCAGGCTGGCCTTGAACTCAGAAATTGGCCTGCCTCTGCCTCCCAAGTGCTGGGATTGAAGGTGTGCACCACCACTGCCTGGCAAGGTTGAGTTTTTGTTTTTTTTTAAAGTAGTATGAAACACACATGGTTGTTCACACCTGTTCATCATATATGACGTCCCATCTTCCAGTGTTGTTTGTTGTGCTCAGAGACTCTTGTCTCTGTGGCATCACAATAGGAGTCCTTTTATGTGAGTCTGCGAGTCTAAGGGAGATGCTACTTAATGCCTGCTCCAATACAACATAAGGGATCCATAAACAAAATGGACCAGCACTGGCCTTGGTGTCACCCTGAATGAGTTTCCATTCTTACCTGTTATTATGTAACATTAAAGAAATTAGTCAATGTTTAAAAGTCTCAAGAAGTGGGAAAGGAAAAAAAAATGAGGGCAGGGGCATCACTAAGGAGGGAAGGGAAATAAGTAATGCTAAGAGTGTTTCTGGAAGCCATATGGAAGCTTATTCATTTATAAGCTTGGGGTGTGTGTGTGTGTGTGTGTGTGTGTGTGTGTGTATACATGTATATTTTAACGGATTAAAGTTACCTCACGTGGGGTGATAATGTTCCCCCAGGAACCATGAACTATTCAACAAAACTGAAAACAAAAGCCAGCACCAGGCAAGGGTTAGTCCCTTCAAGTTATTAATCAGAAGTTAAAAGAGCTGGATAGGATACTCACAAGGTTTGCAGATGGTCCCTATTATTGAAGACACCATATACTTGGGACCTGAGACTTGGAGAGGAGTTGAGTTGGAACTGGCCTACAAGCCTCCTCCTCTCTGAGGACTGGCCTGTCTTGGCATCAGAAGGTACCAAGGGACCTGTCAAGGGAGAAAGTTATCATAGTCCTATCTGGCTGAAAAGGTTGCAAGCCCCAGCAGTGACCAACTTGGCAAAAAAAAAAAAAAAAAAAGCCCTTGTGTACAATAGTAGTAGCACTTATAACTTGGAGGTAACCAAGAGCTGAATAATTGGACTTTTGGCCCACTCAGTGAGATGATGTAATGCCAACTTGGCTAAGTAGCCAAGAATCCATGGTTAGAAAGGTGAGAGACTCTAGAGGAGAACCTATTCCTACCATTTTGCTAATTAAAGCAGTTTCCCAATGTCTTCTAAATGTTTATCCATACACCTATAAATAAGTGCAGCTCTCAATTTTTGGGTGGTGGGGGGAGGGGAACCGTTTTGCAGCAGAGACTATTACAGGGTTCCACAACCAGTCAAAATGCAGAGAATAAGCCACCATGGGGTGACTAGACCCAACTGGGACATCTGAAATACAACCCTTACACCTAAGAGTTACAGAATATTGTAGAGGAAGGGGCAGAAAGATCCTAAGAACCAGAGAACCGGGAAGACATCCACCCAGGAACTCTTCATCATACGGATGCTTCACAAGACCACACAAACTCTATGGGAGAAAACATTACAGGTCCCTACTTCTAGATGGAGAGCTACTGGTAAGTGTTATCTGCTGAAGAAGAAAAAAAGTGTTTTCTATAAAAGTAACTTTTATTTGCCTGACATAATTGTCATGTCAGAAACTTTCTACTGAATAAGCTCACCCTTTCTAGCTCTTTCTGAACTCTGGCTAGCTGGTTCAACTCAGCTGTTTTTGCTCAAACTCCTCTTCAAGCTAACTGATTCAATCTGGCTTCCTCAAAGGAACTCTGACAATTCGTTCTAATCTTCTGACTCCTTCTTATTCTCTGGTTTCAAATGCCTGTGCTGCACTAACTAAATGGAACTCAGCTCAACTGCACTGCACTGCCTCCTGCACTGACTGACTGAAGGGAACTCAATTGACTGAGCGGAACTTACTGCCTGCACTCCCTCTCTCTGCATTCTCTCTTAAACCACCTCTCCTTACTGTCTCTTCTTGTCAGAGTTGGGCATGTCCTATTTCTGACTCATTCTGTCAAATCTTTCTCTGATTCATCACTGTGTCTGCCCCTCAATTAGATGTCAGTTTCAAACATGGCTGCTTCCTTCAATAAATTAACCTTACCTACACTGTTTGGGATTAAAGGTGTGTGCTAAGGGCATACTCTGTCTGTATTCCACAGAGTACCCATGTTGATGGATGAAAATTCCTCTTTAGTTTTCTTTATGAGCTTCTGCTTCACAGCCTGCAGAATTAGATTTTCCAATCCTAATGAAGGAGGAAAGGGAGATATAGAAATGATGTCAATGCATGATGATACAAATGATGGTAATGATATGTTGTGCTCATGTGAAATTCTATCAAAAGTCAAATTAAAAGCAAACAAACGCATCTGAACTTCTACTGACTTATTTACACATGTCTTCTTGGAACCCAAAGAAGACATTTTACACTCCCTAGTGAGTCTAATGTGAAGACAAGTTTCGAAGCTCATGCTTCCTAGTCTTCAGAATGTGTCAGAGTTGTTCACTTGGAGGCTCTGGTAAACCCAGCTTCTGCACCGACCTGAGCTCTGAATTCATGGTGTCTACAGTGAGGTGCAGGCTTAGCATTCTGATATGTTCTATGTGATTCCCAGGAAGCGCACTTACAGAACCGGAGCTGCGGTTTCATAAATGGCTTGCCCTCTGATGTGACATCTGTGCATCTACGAGCACACTCTGCCTCAGTTTGTCACCAAAAATCCATGCTCTCTTCATGTTCCACCTCAGTCTCAGTCACCGTCAAAGTTTACTGCATTAACGTTCCCTATCATCATCAGATCCTATCAGAATAATTATTTCCATTACACCACCAAAGTCTGTGCTGCATAGTATTTATTTATAACTCCTGTAACATCCAGCCTCTAAATTCTCCAAAGTCAAAAATTACTTTCTATTCTTGTTTTGTCTCCCTAAGCTTTGAGCATTAAACCTGGTATGTAAGGAGAGAACAAGTGTTTTATTAAATGAAATAACCTTCAGACCAAAAGGAAGTATGATATCATGGCAGGGTCATTTTTCCGAAAAAGACCAGCTTGAAACACCAATGGCACCCTGTTATCACTCTCTTGCCACCACATACCGAGACCTTCCTGTTTGTTAAAGAAATGTATACAGTGTTGTGCTTTGTTCCAAGAGACATTTGTTTTTAGCCTTAATCTTGTGAACTTTTTTATGCCTCTATACCTCTGTCTGACCACAGTCCTCTTCCACCCGCCTACACACACTAGCCCTGATAACCACAAACTTCTAACTCCTATTGCATGGCAACTAAAAATATTTAATTTTCCGCCTGAAGGTTTCTCACTTTTTACACAGTGCAAAAATAGAAAACAGGAAAGTAAAAAGGTTCACCCTATACAGCACGGCAATCTGAGAAACACGTGGACTGGAAAACACCCGGAGACGGTCTGAACAAACCTCAGAGGTGTTACTGATGTCACTGGCCCATATCTCTAGAGCTTGCTCAGTGCAGTGGGGGTCAGTGGCACTGTTGGCTGCCTTGAGTCTCAGGTTCTGTTTGTAATTTCTTTCCCTTTAATCTATGAACTCTTTACTGGAAGCACTTTTACCTCCACTGTAGCATGGTTTCAAAGCCCTTGTCTGCTATGTTGCTCTTCCTTTGAGCAGACATTATGGCTAAGGAATTAAAGAAATAAAAGCATGATAAAAAGAATTCAATAAACTGGACAGCAAGAAAATAAATAATCCAATTTTAAAATGGGCTACAGACTTAAACAGAGAATTCTCAAACGAGGAAACACAAGTGCTTGAGAAACACTTAAAGAACTGTTCAAACTTCTTAGTCACTAGAGAAATGCAAATCAAATGCAAAGCAAATGGCTAAGATCACTAAGACAGTGACAGTTCATGCTGGCTAGGACATGAAATAAGGGGAAATACTCATCTGTTACTGATGAGAGGGAAACTTGTACTGCCACACTGGGAATCAGTGTGATGGTTCCTCAGGAAGATGGGAAGCAGTTTACACCACGATTCAGCTACCCACTCTTAGATGTATACCCAAAGGATTCTTCATCCTGCCACAGTGACACTTGCTCAACCATGTTCATTGCTGCTGCATTGATAATAGCCAGAAATTGGAAACAACATAGATGTCCCTCAATGGAAGAATGGGTAAAGAAAATATGGTATGTTTATACAGTGGAATATTACTCAGCTATTTAAAAAAAAAAAATCATGACATTCACAGGTAAGTGGATGAAACTAGAAGGAAAAAAATCACCCTGGGTGAAGGAACCCAAACTCAGAAAGACAAATAGGGTATGTATTTACTTATGTATGCATGTTACCTATTAAGTCAATGCTAACCAAGCTACAATACATATAATCACAAAGGTTAGATACAGAGTAAGGAACAGTGGGGAAGTATACATCTCTCTAGGAAGGCTAAAGAGCGTAGATAGTTATGGATGGATGAGATTGGGGAATAGAAAGGACGGACCAAATGTGGAGGGGGTAGAAGGAGGTAAGGGAAGGAATAAGGGGAGGGGCAGCAGAAACTAAGGTCCATTTGAGGGGTCATGTGGAAGAATAATACAGGAGAACCTTCTTGAAATGTATACATATATGAAAAAAATTGGGGTGACCAAACAACAGGGGAGAAAAAGCCCCAACTAGACATCTCTCACCACCAAATGAAACCTCCAGTTCCAGGAATAGGTCACATCTAATTGAGTTGTTGACCAAAAGGGGCCTCATGGAAACCCCCAAATAATACAGGCCACTGCCAAAGCTATTGGTTGTTCTCTTCAAATTGACAGTAATGCCCTACTGCTGAAGACAACACCTATACAACTCAATGGACATGGAGACATCAAGCTGGTTCCTACTTAAATCTTCACCCTTAGGGACTAATATTCATGGTACTAGAAAGAACTCTGCGAACAACCAAAAAAGAAAAGTAAATGCCCACCCAATTACAAACTGATATACAAAGGTGGCCTGCCAGAATCAACTAACTTGGGCCTGGGGGACTCACAGAGTCTGAACCACCAACCAAAAGGCATGCAGGGGCTGAACCTGCACCTTATACATTGTTAGCAGACATACAGCTTGGTCTTCATGTGGGACTCCCTATGAAGTGGAGTGAGAGCTTTTTCTGACTCTGTTTCCTGTCATTGGATCCTCTTCCCCTACCTGGACTGCCTGCTTGGGCCTCAGCAGGAGAGGATGTGCCTAGTCCTGCTAGGACTTGATATCCCAGAGTAGGGTGGTACCCAAGGGTAAGGGACCTAGGGGGAAAGCTAGGTCTGTGCTGCTAAAGGAATGTAGCTATAAAATGACTGCTGACGACGTCCTGCTGACCCACAGACCAGTGCTCTGCACATCATCATCACAGAAGCTTCCTCCTGCAGTACACGGAAACAAACACAGAGACCCAAACTAGACAATGTGCAAGAGATTGAAAGACCTCAGAATATACTCAGTCCTAAGTGAGAGGTCTTCATCAAATTCCCCCCTTCAGGACCAGGGAAACAGGCAGAAAAGGAGACAGAAAGATTGTAACAACCAAAGGAGATGGAGGTCAGCAGGGAAACAAGGCCTTCTAAAGACAGCATGACATACACACGTGAACTCACAGACTGCCAGCACGCAGAGTCTCTGCATGGAACAGATGATGTCCCACACCGAGAGAAGTTCCTGTCACTAAGCCAGAAACTAGCTCCACTTGATAACTACACAAAGGAAAAGTTAGTTTCCAACAGAGCCTCACTGAGGACACAAACTACTCTTAAGGAGAGACCCCATGCCCAGAAGTAAATGACTAACACAAAACTCCCTCTCCCTCTCCCTTCCTCTCCCTCTCCCTCTCCCTCTTCCTCTCCTTCTCCCTCTCCCTCTCCCTCTCCTTCTCCCTCTCCCTCTCCCCCATTCCCCCCTCTCCCTCTCCCCCTCCCCTTTCCCCCTCTCTCTTTCTCCCTCTCTCTCCCTCTCTCTGTCTCTCTGTGTGTGTCTCTCTCTGTCTCTGTCTCTCTCTGTCTCTCTGTCTCTCTCTCTCTCTCTCTCTCTCTCTCTCTCTCTCTCTCTCTCTCTGGGAAAATAGTGGAGACCCAGAAAGAAGAATACTGTCAATACTGTCAATAGGCGCCATTTCTCAAAGGTGCATGAAGGATGTGTCTTCATTCCATGTCATCATGTCATCTCCTTCAAAGGAGATTTCCAGAAGCACCAGTAGAGCTAGTAAGATCAGGAATTCAAATTACTATGTTAGAGTCACTTGAGGTGAAATTTTTCAGGAAATCTTTCTACAGGTGTTCTTTATTTTCTTTTTAATTTAATTTAATTTTTAACTATTTTGTGTGTGGGAATTTTGGCTGCATGTGCACCACCTGCATGTCTGTTGCCAAAGGAGGCCAGAGGAGGCACTGGATTCTCTAGAACTGGAGTTGCTTGTGAGCCACCACTGGTATTGATCCCAGGTCTGTGGAGAAGCAACCAGTACTCTTAACCACTGAACCATCTCTCCAGACTTGCTCTTCATTGTCTTGATACAAGTCAGGATAAAATGTTAGAGAATTAATTGCTAGGTATTTTTGGAGAATATACTATTTATATTTTGTTGCTGTACAGGAAATAGGAATAAATTTTTCTCCCCTCTCTGGAAGCAGAGACGAGCCTTTTTAAAGAGTAAGTTTCTTAACCACAAATTGCAGTGACGCCAACGTGTTTAAATCACATCATACACACAAGTGCTGCTGGAAATACAACACTCTGCTCCCTGAAGATCACCTGAAGGCTCACTCGTCTTCCTCAACTCAGCATGTGTTTGGATACTCCTGGTTTCAGTGGTAGAGCACGTGTGCTTACCCCTGATTGTTGTGTCTTACATGTTTAGACTAGCAATTTTTTAGGTGTAACCAAAACTCAATCTACTGTACTCCGACACGCTGCATATCGAAATACATCATCCGATGCATAGCAAGTAGTCAAGGGTGCTTTTTTATCAAACACAGCAAAATATGTCTCAGTGTTATTTTGGGGTATCTCAAAAACATGCCTCTAAGCTCTAGCATGGGGATTGATTAATGTGTGATTTCCTCCTTAAAATTGGAAGCAGGATCAAGAGCACAGCTCAGTATTTTTCATTGGCTCTTCTTTTATAAGCATCAAAATTAAATCTTGCTCCTAAGACTTAAGTAACTGCTACATCTGACAGCAGTTTGCAGTTGTTCCTGCAAGGCAGGGACTTCAGCTTGTTTTGCCTGAATTGGAGCAATCTGGAAGCAACAGGAAGTTGAACAGTTGAAGTGTGTGAAAGACGGAGTTCCTTGGTTTGGGTCCTGTCCTGTGCCATGAAGAATGCAATAGTGCTAATTAAAAACAAATGTCAAAAGTACTTACTGGGCCAAGTTTTTTAAAGTTATTGATGATTCACAGAGCCGGGTCAGGAAGATCCTGGTTACTATTGGGTTTAGTCTGGTTGGTTTATCTTGTTGGTTTTTCTTTTTTTTTTTGTCTTCAAATTCCTCAGCAGCATAGCACAAGTATAGTACATACTTTAGCTAAAGCAGAAGATTGCAATAGTTTAACGGCCAACCTAAGCTATACACTATCAGACCAGGTAGGACTCCACAGCAAAGATCCTGTCTTCCACTCCTCCACATACAGCTGAAATAAAGAGTGCATGAGGTTTCTTAGCAAATATATTTAATCTCAGACTCATCCTTACCATAAAATCAATCCGGAGTGGGGTGTGTGTGTGTGTGTGTATGTATGTGATACACACACACACACACACACACACACACGCACACTCATTATTTTTATGGGGATTAAAACCAGAGTTCTGCAGATGCTAAACCACATGTTACCATGTAGCTACATGTTCTACACTGAAATGGATTTTGATGGTGTTCAGGCAGAAGCATATTAAAGATAATAATTGTCAACTATACACATTTTTAAATTTGTTTTCAATTTAAAAATAATATCTATGAATTATTTACAGATATTAAAGTTATCTGGCTATTTAGAAAATAGGTGCTGGGTTGTGGTGGTGCACGCCTTTAATCCCAGCACTTGGGAGGCAGACGCAGGCAGATTTCTGAGTTCGAGGCCAGCCTGGTCTACAGAGTGAGTTCCAGGATAGCCAGGACTACACAGAGAAACCCTGTCTCAAAAAAACCAAAAAAAAAAAAAAAAAAAATAGGCAACATCCGAATGCCACCTTGTAATGTAGGAATGAAAAGCAATCCTCCAGTTATGAAAATCATATAAGGGCAAACATGGTTTCTTGATAGCTATAGAAATGCCTCCCTCACCCATTTTTAAAATATATTTTCCACTATTGAGGGAGTGCCAGAATGGAGGCTGTTATATATTTAACTGAGTGTGGGGAAAACTAACACATAGAAAACTAGGGTTTTTTTTCTCCTGATAGGTTAACATAGCATTTCTCTTCTCTGCATTATAACTGTATTAGACAGATTACTTAAATAGAGTAATTGTGAAAGTGTCCAAGTCACACAGGGCCCATAGGCCATTGCTCCGTGTTAGTGAGTCTGTCCCTCCTCTCTGCACTTCACATGCATGGAGGAGTCTTCTTGTTCTTCCATCAGTGTCATATGGTTAACATTAGTCCTCTTTTTAGAAACTCTGCTATCTCCAGACCAGTCACCAGTAACACTGAAAGCTCCCCTCCATTTCTGTCACTCAGCCTTTCTGGAGAGACTTTGCTCATTATTCTCCTGTTTATCCCCATCCTGGGGAGGGTTTTAGTCACTGGTGGATTCTGTTAAACCTCTAACTCCAATTCAGTAAGGCTGGAGGGGTGCCTGGAGTTCTGAGGTGATGTCATCCCTTGTAAATGAACAATATGAGGAGAAATAAAAACGTAGGTACCTATTCACATTTGTAAGATGGAAATTCTGCTCTCAACAAGAGACCATGCAGAGGGCTGTTTATTCATTAATAAACGAAATACAACACAACTGAAACTTTTTTTCTTTTAATCTTCCAAAGTGTTTAGATGTTATATTAAACTAAAACCCTAGCCCAAGCAGCATAGACAAACTTTGAACACTGCACCTCTGTCCTCTGGTGCTGTGCAACACATGTTTATTTGCTTTCTCTCAGTCACCGCTCTCCTGCCTGCAAGGATCCCTGTGCTGGCTTCTCTCCATCTGCCCTACTACCTGCAGGCTGCCACGTGGGAGTAAATAGTCATTCTGGATTGCGTTCGTCTTTGGCTATTTGGAAAGGTGAAATACTGCACTTAACAAATCCCGGGAGTTCTGGTGTCATGCATGTGTTTCCTGAGTGTGTCTTAAGAAGGTCTTGATTTATGATATCTTTTGTGTGCTGATGAAGATCTGAAACAAAAGCAGCTCTAATGTCAAATGCCACATTGCTAATTGCACAACATTAGTCCCTTACTAATTTCATATTTAAGTTTAAAATGCGTATCCCCTAAACTCTGAGAAACCAAAAAAAGCCCCAATCCTGTGAAACATAGACTTAACACCTCTCTAAGACTCTACAAATATAAACCAGATTTCTAAAAATTAAAATTACATGAATGTGAGAAAACTGGATAAATATTGTTAAATAACTTGTTTAACCTTAGCCCTCGTTTTTCAGTGTGCACTCAGTCATCATTTTGTAAAACACAGATTGATCTATTGCTTCTATAGCAGACCTTCAGCCTTAGACTAACTGGAACTCCATGAAACTTAATTCCAGGGGTGGATACGTCAGTGAAACAAACTAACCAAAGCATTGCCTGGGATTGCTACATAAATCCAGGGAGAGAAATTCTCTTTTCTCTTTCCCTTGCAATCTAGAAAAAGCATATGTAGAGAAAGGAAAAGACAATCTGAAAGGGCAGCGAAGGGGGGCTGAAGAGGGAAAGTGAGAAAAGTCCCTGCTGTTAGGTCTTTCCATGGAGAAGACACAGAGAGAGAGAGAAAGAGAGAGAGAGAGAGAGAGAGAGAGAGAGAGAGAGAGAGAGAGAGATTGATTTATTTATATGTATATGACACAGTGCTGAAATCAAACCTAGGCTATTACACATAGTAGGCAACCACTTTACTTCTGAGAGACACCCTTAGGCCCCCAGTTCCTGCAGCATTTATTCATGTGAATTGCCCTGTGTATACCTTTCAAACCAGAAGACAAAGAGCACTCTTGTTTTGGTTAATCGAGTTCAAATCACACAGAGAGGATTGACATGCCACGGAAGTGCAAAGTGTGTTCAGTCCACTACATTTTGGGCTTGTTGTTTTTTTGTTGTTTTTTTGTTTTTGTTTTTGTTTTTGTTTTTAAAAACTTGGGAGTTTTCTATGTTTATTTACAGAATTGCCGGAGTTATCTGCCCCTGTCCAGTTCCACTTAGAAGGCCAATGATTGGACATTTCTATCTCATCATCTTTCTCTACAGACTTAGAAATATTTGATATCATGAATCCATTTTATTCTGGTTTGGGAAAAAAAAAAAAAACAGAAGTTTTAGTTTTGTTTTGTTTTTCCCTTACAAAAGAAATTGTTTAACGGGGGACTTGCTTACAGTTTAGAGTCTGATTATTACAGCTGGAAGCAAACAGGCATGGCACTTGAGCAGTAGCTGAGAGCTTTACATCCTGATCAGCAGCAGGTAGTGAGATACAGACAGACAGAGAGAGAGAAGAGAGAGAGAGAGAGAGAGAGAGAGAGAGAGAGAGAGAGAGAGAGACAGAGAGAGAGAGAGAGAAACAGAGACTCAGAGCCTGAGCCTGAGTAAGGGGTTTTGAAACTTCAGAGTCCTCTCCCAGTGACACACCTCCTCCAACAAGGTCCCTCCTCTTCCTAATCCTTACCATACAGTTCCACTCACTGGTGACAAAGCATCAAATACATGAGCCTGTGGGGTTGGAGGCATTTCCACCTAAGCCACCACTCATGCTATTTCTCTGCTTTCATTTACAACTCTACTTTTCTATTATGACTATAGTGGTGTAGACAGGATCTCATGTATCCCAGGCTGGCCTTAAACTTTTATGTAAGTGAGGGTGATCTTGAACTTCTGGTCCCCCACTGCCTCTGCAGTGTGAGAACTACAGATGTGCACTGGCAGTCCTGGTTTATTTGGTGATTGAAATTAAACCCTTGTGTGTGTGTGCGTGTGCGTGTGCGTGTGAGTGTGCATATGTGTGTGTGTGCATGTAAGCCGAACACTCTTCCAGCTGACCCTCATCTCTCTCTCTGTCTATGAATTTTGAGGCAGCCTTCCATTGTTGCTCAGGATGGCCTTACACTCAGACAGAATCCCCCTGTCTCAGCCTTTCAGGCACGATCATCAAGCCCTGCTTTTTTTGTTTTGTTTGTTTGTATTTATTTTAATTTTAGGTTTTTGAGGTGATATCTGTGTTTCTTGGTCTGATCTCAAACTCCTGTGTTCAGATGAATCTTCCTGGGTCTACAGAAACCAATACAAAGACTGCCTTTAACTTTTCTAAATTAGTATTAGAAATAAGAAACTAGCATTAATTTCTCCAAGAAATTAAATTAGAAATTAAATTAGAAATTAAATTAGAAATTAGACATTTCTATCTCATCATCTTTTCTCTACAGACTTAGAAATATTTGATATCATGAATCCATTTTATTCTGGTTTGGGAAAAGAAAACAGAAGTTTTTTAATGCACGTAATTAAAGAATGATATCTCATCAAATTCCATCTTTTCATATAGTATTTGAAGCCAAGAGAAGAAAATAATATCTTGATTTCCCACCCCCCACTCCAGATATTTCAAATGCTAGGATAGATTTGCCAATAAGGAACCCCAAATAGCTGGCAAACCAATTTGTGAGCATGTCCCCCAAATCAAAAAGTTTAAGCCATTATCAATGTCTTATCACACTGAACAATTTTCTGTTGAAGGCAGCTGGTGGAATACACTTGGAAGTTCCTCTGAGCCTTCTTGGTGAAAATTATAAACTCCAAATGAATAAGGAATTCCATAATTACCGCTTTTGTTGACCTGGTGTGAAATAAGTTACCCACATCAGAGCCCTTGTGTATACCACACTGTAGGACAAGTGGGCTGTGCCACCAGATAGACCAAAGAACTGGCAAGGTTGAGTGAGCTGAGACCCTAGGAATCTGAGAGATCTGAGACCAGCATGAATAGAGCCTGATCTCTACCTGTCTCTGTACCTGCTCTGGAACAGTATAACCAAGACACCCCACTGAGAGGTCCATAGGCTGCCAGTCACATTAAATAGCACCTGGAGTCCTTTCCCATGAAAATAGAGCATCATTAAACATCTCAAACTCAGTCAATGGAAACAATTACCACCTAAATCCCATCCCACTCCTCAATGTTTATAGAGTCCCTGTCCACATGGAATAAAACACACAAGTTATTTGACAGAGAATCATCTGAGAGTGGCTGTTTCTACTTGGGAAAGAGTTCTCTCCTGAAGCATTCATTGCTGGATCTTAGGCCCACCTGGCTGGCCAGGCTCCTGCCCTAGCTGTGCCAATACCTCTGCCTCTGCAGGTGCCAATACCTGACAAAAGACCAGAACCCCGGATGCCTGCCTGACCCAGGCCACTCAGCGGACCAGGTGGAAGGCGTGGAACCTATTTGTCCCAGTCTCTGCTTTACCTTCCTCAGTCTGGTTTGGTGCAGAGGAAGGAAGAAGCAGAGAGTCTGCAGGTGTAGCTAAGCCAGTCAAGTTCTTCCCTAGCATGCACAAAGCACGGGGCTCTACCCACCACATAAAATAGGTTGATCGACATCCAGAATCTCAGCACTTGGGAGATAGAGGCAGGAAGACCAGAAATTCAAAGTCACTCATGGCTACATGGTGTAGCCTGAGCTACATGAAACTTTATCTGAATCAATCAATCAATCATCAATCAATTAATGAGAAGAAAAGAAATTAAATAACTTTCAGGAAATTCAAGACATTACATCAAAATTCACTATCCTACTACGTGGGAAGTAACATTTGTCAAGTGAGGAAAAAACAGATGGTGAAAAAAGAGAGAAAACAAAACCTTTAGAACTAAAGTGGAGAGTGAAATGCCAATGACATTTTGTGTCCCTCTCATGCACTCCTGTATGAGGTTGTAGCCTCCAAAACATCTCCTTTCTTTCTTACACACATGCCTTCTAGCCAAAAGTCATTCCATAGAGCTTCTAAAGTCAGATGTGTGTGGAGTTTTGGGGGTGAGGGTGTTTGTGAGGATGAGTGTGTGCTTGTGAGTGGGGTGAGAATAGGAACAGTGAGGGTCATTCAAACCATGAGACAGGCAACACTGACCCAGGACACTTTGCCAGCAGCGGTGATTCATCTTCCGCTCAGGCACAAGGACGCCAAGACCTCTCTGTTTTGCTCTCGGTTCACATTTGTGCTCTTTAAACCAGTGAGTCATACATTGGAAATATGTATGAAATAAGCAAGAATATGTCACCAAGTTATTTCTGGTGGTTCAATACACACATCCAAGGACATCACGTGTTTGAAAGGCAAATTTTTAAATGTGAAGGGTTTATACATAGCAGACACAGTTGTTTTCTTTCTGTAAAGGAAAAAGAAGTGTGGTTTAAGAAGAAATGCATCCTGGTAAAACAATTAAGTGCAGGGGAAAAGGATAAAATATTTCTTCCTGATCTCAAAAGGATAGTTTTCTTCAGAGGAAATTGCATACATTCTTAGTCACTGGAATTAGCATAGAACTATTCTTGCCCAAGTTTAGTGTTAAGAAACAAATGGTATTCAGTCTCTTGTCCAGCTATTCCAGTTTTGTGGCAAATATGAGCTTAATACTTAGATGCAAACAAAATCCTTTCTTTTTTTTTCATTTTATTGTTGTTTGGAGACAGGGTCTTGCTGTGTAGCACAGGCTGGCTCAAGTTCACGGTTATCCTTCTGTCTTAGCCTCCCCAGAGCTGGGTTTAACAAGTGTGAGCCACCACACTCTGAAAATTCTTTCTTTCACACCTTCTTCACACCACCCTTAGTGACCTAAAATATTAGAGGATGAAATAGTTGTGGAGTTTTAACCTGACAAAGTTGAAACCTAAAACAAGCCACATAAAATCTTAGTCTGATACTTACCATGGGGAGACCTGGTCACTCACAGTCACTTAATTGTTTGTCTGGCTTTTACCAGTTGGACATTTACTAAGGAAGTAGCAGGGCACACGGCTCACCCCATCCATGTCCTGAAGGGCATGGTACTCATTAACTGACTGAAGCATGACAGAATGTAGCAAATGATAAGTAATGTCTATGACAGCATGGAGTCCAGAAGATGCAGGAGTCATTCTTGTCTGAGGTGAGGGAAATGTGTGACAGGGAAGATTTGAAGTCTGGATGATACCAAGAAGTGGCAGGACAGGAATGCAGTGGCAAAAATAAATAGATAGATAAATAAATAAATAAATAAATAAATAAATAAATAAATAAATAAATATTCAAGCAAAGGGAACACTTGCAATGAGTAGGGCTGGGAGGAGAACAGGGTTTCTGGGAATCTGGCCAAGGAGCACAATGGAAGTACCAAGAATGAGAGAAAAGCACAGCATATGTGGATCTGTAGAGAACCCATCCTGGATAATATAGGCCTTCTCTGATTGTTATTAAATTAAAATATTATTAAATCACTGTGAGCCAGAGCCAGGCATAATCAGATAAATGCATTTAACAATAACTAACTCTTACCATGATTGTGTAACAGTTTCTTCCCAGATTTAAACATTCCACCTGCAGAAAGCTCCTTAAGAGGAAGGTAAACAACTCAGAATAGCTTTAGAACGTTCCTGAAACTGACCAGAATCACTAAGCCCTTCCCTGACAGAGTAATAAGAGCCAAGAGTCCTTCTCAGAAGCAAGAAAGCAAACTCTCTCTGAGAAAGGAGAAACCAGGGGACCTGCCCACAAGAAGTTTAGATTAGCTGAGGTACCTGAAAAGTATTCTCTGCAGTCTGTTTAGCTACCACCAGGCTGTATAGCTTTGTGAGATGGGTTTTGCTGTAATGAGCTTTGGTAAATCAATTGCCTTTGAGGCATTTATCCTCCTATAGGTAACCCCTCACTCATATTCCTATAAGTAACCCCAATAAAACTCACTGACTCACCAAGTTGTACACTGATGGTGATCTTATAGTTTTTCTGCTGTAGGCTCCTATCTGGGGTAAGTAGATGTGTGTGTTGTGTCTCCCCAGGAAAAGTTTTGTCATACAAAGTACAAAAAGAATTTGATACAAAGAAAATTGTTGCGGCCCGAGCTACCCGATGTTTGGAGGCCAAAATGTTGAGAGCCGCTCTGTCAATGTTGGGACTCGCACTGCCAAAAGCCTTGGGGGCTAAGTTGTTAGAGCCCATACTGCCCCGAGCTGCTCTGATACACAGGTCGGGTTCAGCAAGAGAGAGTGAGGACAGACGTGAGGAATGGAGACCAAACAGAGTGTGATTCAGTCCCATTTATTCTTCAGTCTTTCTTCCTAGTCCAAGTCCCAAGTCTTGAGTCCCTAGTCCCTAGTTCCTAGTCCCTAGTGCCTCCAAGTTCCAAGTTTCCAGTTCCAAGTTCTCTTCCAAGTGCCTGCTACCTAATGCCTAATAACTAACTCCAAGTTGTACTGAACTCTTCGGTCTGCCTCTGCCTTTTATATGTCTCACTTCTAAGTCACACCCTTAAGTCACACCCTTAAGTAATACCCTTAGGTCTTATCTCTAAATCACATCTTTAAGTCTCCCACATCCAAGGGAAGATCCTGGGTATCTAAAACAAGACGTCATCAGAGTGTGCTCAGCTGTTGGAGGCTATTGTAATCAAGTCTCTTGTCAGGGTATATGGCTCAAGATGGCTGCAAGGATGATATCTGCCTTCTGTCGGCTCCCCACAGAAAATGAGAAAAAAAAATGTCTTGAAGCTATTGATACTTTCTGCCATGTTGATCTAACTTGAGGACTATGGTGAAAAGAAATGCAGAGGAGGTTGGGATGAATTGTAAATGGCTTACCAATGATTTGTTCCTGTGGCTGTTCTTGGTTATTAACTTGACTGTCTGGAATTAACTAAAACTCAAGGGGCTGAGTATACTACTGTGAAGAATTTTTTTTCTTAATTAAATATTTGAAGTGGAAAGACCCATATTTAACCTGTATCATTTACAGTGGGAAGACACAGTTTTAATCTGGGCTGCATATTCTGCCAGTAGCTTATACAAAGAACATGAAAGCTTTCTCTCAAAAAAATAGGAGATTTAATAACACAAATGGAAGGATTTAGAAAGTTAGGAGGCAGTTTATGTTAATGGAAATAGCATCATAAAAACTGGATAATCAGACCCTCATAGAAGCACAAGGGGGAGGGGATAGGATAAGGGGTTCCTGGGTGGTGAGGGGAATGATATAAGGGGATAAAATTTGAAATGTAAATATTATAACCAAATTTAAAAGGGGGGGAGTTGTTAGAACCAACATCTTTTTTAAAAAGTCAGCCCTCTAGAAAAAACAAAAAGTTATCTTGATACTAAAACTTGTTCTGAGAATTGTATATTGCAGAATACACAGCCTTGGTGTATCTACTCATCAAGCAAACTGAGCAGACCTGCTCAAACCTCCGATGTCCTGGAATTCCATCTGGATGCAGTGAAGACACAGCGTCAGAGGCTTATCAGTCTGCTCTTCCCCCCACCCCTCTTCTAATATCTCGACGCCCATAATCAGCTTGAAGAAGTTAAAGAAGAGTCAGCACCCCTATTACCTGGGCTTGGGGACTAAGATGGTTAATATTGGGCTGCCTTTCTAGGGAAAAGTAGTGGTTTTGTTGAAATAGGGAGGATTAGCTAGGATTTATTGAATAGCCATAACCTGTTGGTAGAAATGTGTATAATTATTATCAAGATGAAGTTATACTTTCTTAAACTGTACAAAATTTACTTTGATTTCAAATTTAAGGCTTTCATTGGTATGAGCTTCTTACTGATATAAAAGTGAGATGAATATTGATACTCTCGTACGCATGGTGCCTGTATAACACAGTTAGGAATACAAGGCTTAGACCCAGTCCTTCTTTAACTTTTTTAACTGATTTGAGATGGTTAGCCTATGAGTTAAGGGACTATAGCAAATTCATGGCCTGGAGTTTATTGTTAGGGTGTTCTCTATGTTTTATTTAGAAATAGCTGAGAGGAGTTAACAGACAACAGACCAGGTTACCTTACATAAATTTTTGGTTTTCAAAACGTCAGAAGTCCATAGAACTGACGTTACAAACATTTCTATATTAATGTTCATTTTGATTAGAGACCTGTCTGCTCCTGACAGCTTCCTGTCTTGGATTCTAAGAAGAAATTGAGCATCTTTGGAGTTACTCCAGTGGTGCGGAAACTGCCACTAGGCAAGAATTGCCTCTTTCCATCTACAGACAAATTACTGTCCAGAAAATGACACACTTGCAGATTAGTTGATTGATTTTATCTGCCTAGACAGAGTAATCAGCCCTTAATAATTCTGTACCACTAAGGTCTATCAGATGATTCTGGGGCAGAAGGCTGAAGATTTGGTGCTCCAACATTCGGTAGTATAGGGGCTGTCCAGGTGTTCAGTGGTCTCTATAAATTGGCTAAGTTTTAGAAGCTATGCTTAGTGCTTCCCATAATTTCAGTTAACTAAGTCAGTCTGAATTTCTGGCGGGGTTGAAAACCTATAGTCTCATAGCCAATTCTGACTATTTACTTTGAGAGAAAAGATCTGAGTGGATGGTTTTTAGTTGACATTCATTCTAAAGTCGAGGGGGGAAAAAAAGCCAGGTTCAAAACTAAGTGTTTTAGTTAGGAGAGATGACAGAGATTCTGGTTAGTCAACAAAATGATGGACTGTGTATTATGACTATTTTGCACCTCACTGGTACAACTAGGCATAATTATGCTCTTATTGTATTATGAGAGAAAAGTTGTTTTTTTTTTTTAAACAGGAAGGGTGATATGTAGGAGGAGCTAAGGGGGAAGAAGTACCAAGAGGAAGAGGAGTAAGGAGAGGAGAAGAAGGAGAGGAGAAGCTAGATGATGAGAGAGAGGAAGAGTGAGAAAGAGATGGGGAATGGAGACAGATGTTCACGTGTCACCACCAGTCAAAGATAATTTATCCAGGTTGGGTATTGGGTTACACTTCTGACTGAGCATTACCAAACTTATAAAACCTTTGATTAACAGTTAAAAAAAATTATATAAAAGCAAAAAGGAAAGGGGGGCATGGGATAGGGGTTTTTTTAGGGAGGGGAAATGGGGAAAGGAGATGGCATCTGAAATGTAAGTAAAATATCCAATGAAAAGAAAAAAAAAGCTTTCTCTCTTTGACTTCATGCACCCACTCTTGCTGACAAGTCCATTCTCTCACCAGCATTAGACATATTTAACTGAAATCCTGGCATATACTGAAGACCAGCTAAGACATTCAGTCTTTTGGACCGAACAACTACTAAATTCTTGGACTTTGCTTTAGTAGGCAGCCATTTTTGAACTAGCTGGACCACAGCCTGTAAGCCATTCTAATACATCCCCTTTATAGATGATAGATAGATAGATAGATAGATAGATAGATAGATAGATAGATAGATGATTAGATAGATAGATAGATGATTAGATAGATAGATGATTAGATAGATAGATAGATAGATAGATAGATAGATAGATAGATAGATAGATAGATAGAT
>JANHMN010000001.1:245096578-245107700 GCA_030674055.1 Rhabdomys pumilio | reverse complement strand
TCTCTCTCTCTCTCTCTCTCTCTCTCTCTCTCTCTCTCTCTCTCTCTGGTTTAAGATTTATTTATTGATTTGATGTATGTGAGTACACAGTCTCTATCTTCAGACACACCAGAGAAGGGCATTGGATGCCATTATAGATGGTTGTGAGCCACCATGTAGCATGTAGTTGTTGGGAATTGTTGGGAATTGCCAGCCCTTATCGACAGTTTTCTAACTAGTATTTTTTTGTCTTTCTTCCCCTGGTTTCCTTGTTAAAGGGTGATTAAAGCAGAAATGACTGAATGACTAGAAGATGATACTATTAATTATTAGTTATTAATTATTACTCAACTTTCAATATTTCCAGTTAAAAAAAATTGTGTTCATATGAAGTTTCAGGAAAGCAGACAGCATTATCTATCATGATAACCCACAAAGAACAAGAATTTTTTTCCGCTATCTACTAATATCTATGATATTACCATATTGTTTTAAACTATCGGTTTGATACTTTCACTCAGGACTTTCAATCTTGAAGAAGTAGTATAGAAGGACTTCTAGTTACGCTGCTCAGCACCAACACAGCACACGGTACCTCTCAGGGTACTGTGACACATGCTGTAGTGGTGGCATACTCTGCATATTGTCCTGACCCACCCACTTGGCTGTGACTCCAGTTGACTACATGCCATTGGTTCCCACAGATTTTCTGATTCTGTTGCTACCTTCCTGCCTATAGAGATATTTCTAAATATTTGAAAAATTGTATTATCTCAGTTAATGTCGTGTTGTACTAATGACATGGCAAATGCTAAACAACACAGGTCAGTAAAGAGATCATTATCATCATCTAGAGAAAAATAGTAGAGACTGTAACCAAAACAAAAATGTGACAGAAAGGAAAGGATTATTTCATGGCGGGGGGGGGGGGGGGGTGTTAAGTTCATAAAGATTTGTTGTTAATTTGGATTTTTAAATATCTAAGACGGATGTTTTATAGCCTGGTTTTAGCACATCCAAGCACAATAAACAATAAAGGAATGATATGAATAAAGTGTTAAGCAGAAGTCTGGGCTGGGTGAGATTTATGGTCATGAGAATAATGGCTATTTTATAGGAGTCGACTGAGGGTTTTAAGATAATGCTATGAGAGCCGGGGAGTAGACAGATGGATGGCTCTGTAGGAAATGTCAAGGATAAAGATAGAGGACTGAATCATCAGGAACTAGAATCATGAGAGGAAATGAGGTCACTCTCAGAGTCCACAGCGTGAGAACAGCAGGTCGAGGATGGACATCTGGAGGATGCCATAATTTAAGAGACGAGTTAAGGAAGCAAGGTCTAGAAAATAAATCACAGCGTTCTGGATCAGCTTCTTTGCTGATGAGATGGCTTGACTTTAATTATTCTATTTCGTTCCTGTGGACATGCTGTGCTGTTTGAAAATCTTTTTCCTTTCTTCAGAAGCTCCTTCCCTTTGGGCATTGATTTCGAATGATTATTATCTACCTAAATAAGATTCAAGCCCCACATTCTTTTCTGGATTCCTCTATGAATAATAAATTTCTCTACAGTTTAGGCAATCCTGTCAGAGAAGAAATCTCCAAAGGTAACACAATGAAAAGATTTGCCTGATTCTAAGAGCCCCACATGAATCCTTGTGCTTCTAGATTCTCTGCTTTCTTCAGGGCCGTGAAAAACACACGAGTTATGAGAAGTGCAATCCTAATTCAAAACCCAGAAAGGATGGTTTGAGTTGCAAGGGACATTACCAGTAATTCCCTAAACATCTAGCATTAGATTTTAGTCTGTTGTTCTGTTGTCTTATATCAAACAAATGTTAGCTAAAAATGGATGTTGTGTTGAGGTGAAAATTTTTCATCTGCTTTCTAGAATTGTTGCTTTAGAATATGCATCTTCAGTTGACAAATAAAAAATGTCTTTTTTTAAAAAATTGGTTTTCTCTTTTTTTATTTTCCTTCTTTCCTCTTTCTTTCTTTTTTCCTTTCTTTCTTTCTTTTTTTTTTCTTTTCTTTTTTTCTTCTTTTCTTTCTTTCTTTTTTTTTTTTTTTTTTTTTTTTGGTCTTGAGGTTGGAGGAGGATCAAGGAGAGATTTTATATTCCAGAGTTTCAAAATAAAACAGACAATTCCTCATGAATCCAACAAGGAAGAAAAGGAAAGGTAGTGATGATGGACATTCAGATAAAGAACACATGTGGAAAAGAAAATTTTCAACCAGAGATGAAAGTCATATATTGCTACAAGTTCTACTCAAGACAAGCCTGTTGGGACTGGAGAAATGGATCAGCAGTTAGAGCACTAATGCTCTTCTAGAGGACACAGGCTTGGTTCCCAGCACCCATGGCAGATCATAACTATCCTTAACTACAGTTCCAGGAAATCCAGTACCTTTCTCTGGCCTCTGCAAATACCAGACACTCATGTAGTATAATGACATACAAATAGGCAAAACACCCATACACATAAATAAATAATATTTAAAAAAAATACTAGTGGAAAAGGCGGGCAATTTTGTGGGATGACCAGTAACATGAGAGCTCTTTACAATTTATAGAACACTTTACGGTAAGGATTGCTTCACTTAAAGTTAAAGGGAAACGGCATTGGTGAAACTCGGGGAAACACAAAGAACAAAGAGATGAGACAAGAAGCATGAAAGAATCAATTAAGCTTTAGTGAAACAAGGTCTGTGTACTGGCTGGTTTTGTATGTCAACTTGACACAAGCTGGAGTTATCACAGAGAAAGGAGCCTCCCTTGAGGAAATGCCTCCATGAGATCCAGGTGTAAAGCATTTTCTCAATTGGTGATCAAGGTTAGAGGGCCCATTGTGGGTGAAGCCATCTCTAGGCTGGTGGTCCTGGATTTTATAAGAAAGCAAGCTGAGCAAGCCAGGAGAAGCAAGCCAGTAAGCAGCACCCTCCATGGCCTCTGTATCAGCTCCTGCCAAGTTCTGGCCCTGCTTTGAGTTCCTTTCCTGACTTCTTTTGGTGATGAACAGCAATGTGGAAGTGTAAGCTGGATAAACCCTTTCCTCCCCAACTTGCTTTTTGGTCATGATGTTTTGTGCAGGAATAGAAACCCTGACTAAGACAGTCTGGAAGGTGAAGGTAGAACAGGTTGAAAAGAGAATGTTTCCGTCAACTGACCCCAATAGAGATGGAATCACAGGAGAACTGCAGTACAGTGACTGGTCAGGCTGTCATCTAGCCATTTAAGTCCATGGCAATAGTCATGAGGGAGGAAGGCAGAATGCAGTGTGTTGTTAGAGAGAGAGAGAGAGAGAGAGAGAGAGAGAGAGAGAGAGAGAGAAATTATGGGGATTAATCAAACCCTTTGCTTATAAGACAAAATGTGAAGGTTTTCTTTTGTTTGTTTTGTTTTCAGGATGAGTGTTATATTTATGTGACTGCTATAAAAACCCTCCTTGAGTTGCCAAAATAAATGGGAGAAGGTGTTGAGTCTACAAGGCCAATTTATCTGGACATCTTAGGAATATTATAAAAGTTTCGTTTTCCCAATGAGACTTATTCACAGGTCGGTGGTAAGGCAGACTTCCCAAAGAACTCACATTTTCTTCACTTGGCAACTGTTGGTTGGATAAAGGAAAGGGCTGTGGTAGATGATGAATCCATTAACGGGTGATTTCACAAAACTGTCTTCAGTATCCACTTTGCAAACATAAGCCTATGTCTATTTGAAATACACTTCCCTCCCTCCCAAATGCAATAATTCAAAATCCTTAATGACTTCTGCTTGGAAGATAAGCCCAGTGTGCTGCTCCTCACATCACAGATAGTCTTTAACTATCACTACCTCCAACAGCCGTATACTTTGGTGGGAGAAAAACAGTATAACTACAATGAATCCTTGTCTGTGAGACAAAACAGAATTGAACTCAGAAATGTTTTCTAATCATTTCCAGTGTAACTGTTCCTGGGAAACTTTCAAGAAGTGTTTCAACAGTCTATCTCCCCTCCATTGCATATCTGAGATGAAACAAGATATGGCTTCCTTGTCTAGTTGCCAACTACTTTAGTAGTCAACTTTCAGACAGTGTAGAATAAGATAGATCAAAGACTTGAAGAGATAAACTAATTTTAGCCAGGCTTGGTTGGGTTTTGTTGGCAATACTCTTTACTTAAAAACTGTAAAATGCATACTAGAGAGTCAGTTTGGCTGCTAAAAGCTCTTATGGCTTTCCTACAAAACTGAGTTTGGTTTCCAGGACCCATGCTGGGCAGCTTAACACAGCCTATAACTCCAGCTCCAGGGTACTTATACTGTCTTCTGGCCTCTGAGAGCACCTAGACACGAGCAGCTTATAGTAATTCACATGAATGCCCATAAAAATATTTTTTTGTTATGAAAGATTTTGCTTCCACCCTATATCAAGAACTAGTAGCTAAAGCTATTACCTTTAATAAAGTTTTCTATGACTTGTCAACAAAACTTAACCTGAAAATTTTGAATTTCTTAGCATCTCAGCTTTAGTGTTTCACTCATACTTCCAGCCCAAGTATCATGGCTTCTATACAAAACCATACGATTTGCAAATAGAGCATGCACCTTGTCTGTAGGCTACATTCGGTGTTTCACCAAGATGACAATAACTTATTTTTTCACAGAAAAAGGAATAGGATTTGAAACTCCAGACCTTCTTGCATACTAACTTTATCTTTCACTAAGTCTCCATTCTCCTTAATTTTACTTCTGTTGATTTCAGCTTATGGTCAGGAACTGGAACTCACTCTGTAGACTAGGCTGGCCCCCTGCCTCAGCCTCCCAAGTGCTGGGATTAAAGGAGTATACTACCACTGCCGAGCATGAATTGCACATTTCTAAGCCTATATAAAAAGAAGAATAGCCTTATTTCAAGTCATGCGTGGTAATGATCTATAGGCAGAATATCCTTTTTAAACAAAAGATATAACCTGAAGTATGCTTAATGAAATGAAACATATCCCTTTATCATAGGGCATTAGTGAACATTAAGAAAGACATTGTCTGAAGTTTCTCATACTATCCAGCTTATGGAACTCAATGGGTCAAACTTGATGAAGCTCTTTATAACTAAAATTAATGAAGTCTAATTTCCAGGAGAAGACAGAACAATTCTGTACCTCTTCTTTTTTGGCCCAGGCGGGTCTACATTTTCACTTCTAACATAGTCTCTGTTGCTGAACTCACCAGCAGACCAGCTCAGTAAGATTCTCGTACTATGCTAATAAAGGTAGGGAATATCTGGGTTTGGTTTCTGTTTACCTCATACATTTAAAAATCCTTCGAACTTGTGTGTGTAGCTTTAGTTAAGTTCTGACAGCATTCCAGGTGGGACTGCTCATCTCTGACACACACTCCATCCCTTGCCATGGTTCTTCCATGGAGTCTTCACGTCTTCAGACTGCAGAGAGACCTTGAATTCCCCCAATATTCGCTGGAATTCAGTTGGATCTGTGATCGTTACATATCTACAACTGAGCCAATCTCTAGGTCAGAGAGAGACTATGAGCTCAGAGAGCACACTTCATCAACATTCCTCAGAGCTAAGTTCATCCTCTCAAGAGCCACCTGGGTTCTCAAAATGAAAAACCAGAAGCTGTGAGAAGTTGTAATGAAACAATAATTTGGAAGAATAATTACCAACGGCACAATATTGCTTTGTGGAAACTAACAGAAATTATTGAAAGGAAGAAGACTCAGTAATTGAGGATTCCCTTTAAGTAGGAGGATGTATCATACTGTAACATATTAATAATCCAAAGTATAATTTTTTACTATCACCACTGTCTGCCTTTCCAAATAGAACTCTATTGAGAAATAGACCTCACTTGAATTTTCTTGTAAGAAAAATTGTTTTTGCAATACTGGTAAGTTTATAAGCAGTTTTAAAAAAATTCAGGAGTCACCATGATTGCTCAGTAGTAACGACACTTGTCACAAAGGCTGATAACCTGAGTTTTCGAAACATACATGGTGGAAAGAAAGAAGAGATGCAAGTTTTTGTCTGACCTTCTTCCACATGTATGCAGTGACACAGAGAGAGAGAGAGAGAGAGAGAGAGAGAGAGAGACAGAGACAGAGACAGAGACAGAGACAGAGACAGAGACAGAGAGAATAAATACAAAAAATTAATTAATAATCCAGGAAGATGAATTCTATACTTTACCCAGTATTACCCATTATTAATATTTTATTTATTTTATTTTATTTATTTTGGGGGTTTTTTGGTGAGATTCTTCTAGAATACAGCAATCAAGATACAGACATTCCTGTAATCACCACTTTGTTTGGATGTCAAAAATCTGAACACAGAAGAAATAAAACATTCTAACCATACATTAGAAGGTACAGATATAAAAGTTTAGTTAAGCACAAGTTTTTATCTAGCAATACCTATTTCTTTAGGTCATGAAATATAAAAAGAAAATATCTGTAGAAAGAAGTTGTGGTAAGACTGAGAAATATCTTTGAAAATGAAATGTGTTTAATACCTGTCATTTCTACAGTGACACTCCTATACTTTACTTTGCCTCCATTTACCTGCATCTGAGATTTTAAACGTGTGCATCATCTTTGAACAGAAGGTGTAGGCAGCATCTGTACCAGCTGCAGCTCTGAGAGCCAATTGTGCACACCTCTTCCCAACGCCACACTCACTTGTATTGTAGATCGAAATTGAGGTTGGCCAAAATATTTACACCACAGTGTACTATGAATTATGGGCTTTTCTTTTCAGGAACCAAGTGTCCCCAACAAACCACAGGCTGTAAACTAGGGATGTACAGACAACTAATTGTCTTTTATCTGAAACATGTCTAGAGGCACAAGGAACAATTTGTCCATGAACCAGCTACAAGAAAAGACTACTTCTGAAATTTTAACAAGTGAGAAGGGTCTGTCACTATGTCAAGTAATGGGCAGGCATGGTCGGTGGTCAGATGCTTCCTCATGGCTGGAAGTGAGAAGGATTCCTGAGACCCACTGCACTAACTCATGCATCATGACCAGTCCCCGCCATAGTTTAACATGCAGCATGCTTTGTTTTGTGTACATGTATGTCAATGTGTGTGCAGGTGTATATGGAACCCACAGAGGTCAACCTTCAGACTCACACATTTCATTTTCAAAGAGGAGAGAGCATCCTAGGCTCGAATTGCTCTTAATGTTTGATACCATGAACCATCATCATCCTGTAAATCTGTTCCCACCCACCTCTGGGCCACCCTAAATATCACAAGCATTTCCGAGTACTTTTAAGAACTGATACTGAGCAGGTTAGCAGTGCTATATACAGTACTTACTGAGCAACCAAGGCTGCTACATCATGACACCTTGATCTTCTTTTCAATTTTTTCTATTGATTAACTGATTGATTGAGTCAGACTCTCTTACTGTAATGCAAGCTGACCTTGATCTCACATCACCTTGCTTTAGCCTTTTGGATTCTGATACCAGGCACCAAAACAAAAACAAAACAAACAAACAAACAAAAGACAGTAACTCCAATTTTTTAAAGATGTATTTATTTATGTGAATACACTGTAACATCAGATTCGATTGCAGATAGTTGTGAGCCACCATGTGGTTGCTGGGAATTGAATGCAGGACCTCTGGAAGAGCAGCCAGTGTTCTTAACTGCTAAGCCATCTCTACAGCCCCCGATCAATATTTTTCAATAAAGTATTTTTTCACATGACAGTTCACATTAAGACACTCATCAGCTTTTATTTAAACATGTATACCCATCTGTGCTTTTCCAGAAATAACCTGGAGAAATGATACGATCATATGAAGAAAATGATAGCTATTTATAAGTAACTACTCTGTTAAAAGTTGTTTAACCACTTATTCCCTTTCCATTAAAAATGATACTTTATTTTAGCATCAACACAAAGACAAAAAAACTTTCATGAATGAAGCTTGACAAGGTAATTATTAGGTTTTGGGTTGTTTTTGTTTGTTTTTAACAATCAACAAAAAACAACTTTCTCTGATACAGTATTCAGAAATTATAAACAATTTTGTGTTTCTTCATCAAAACATCTGGTTATATTTGTAGAACTACTCAATTTTCAATAAAACATTACTTTTAAAACATCATGTTATGGTGATATAAAGGAAAATGGTCCCATAGGCTCATGTATTTGAATGCTCGGTCAACAGAGAAGGCACTATTGGGAAAGATTAGGAGGTGTGGCCTTGTTGGAGGAAGTGTGTCACAGAAGTATGCTTATAGGTTTCAAAGGCCCAATCTTTCTCACTCCCTCTCCCTCTCCCTCTCCCTCTCCCTCTCCCTCTCCCTCTCCCTCTCCCTCTCCCTCTCCCTCTCCCCCCTCCCCCCTCCCCCCTCCCCTCTCCCCCCTCCTTCTCCCTCTACCCCTACCCCTACCCCTACCCCTCCCTCTCCCTCCCCCACCTCCTTCCCCTCCCTCTCTCCCCCTCCCTCTCCCTCCCCCCTCCTCTCCTCCTCCACCTCCTCCTCCACCTCCTCCTCCTCCCTCCCCCTCCCCCATGCCAATTTGCTACCTGATGTAGAGTGAAAAATTATAAAGATCATTTTATAAAATATATACAGGTTTTTCTTTAGGCTTTTCTTTAAAAGACATGAAAAATATAGAAAGTTTTTATGACCCTAGACCTGAACAAAAGAATGCAGGTTCACTAGTTCCAAGAAAACGGAACTAAATGTAAGATTTTGGGCCTTCACTGCCCCGGGATACATTCCACATTCCGGGAGGGGTATATTATCACTGAGTCAGAGGACACTTGCAAGATTAACATTCAAGAGAGAAAGGGAGGGACTAATTAACATTCCTTAGACCTCAGGGAAGAGAACCCACCCAAAGCAGGAAGACACATTCTTGACCATAAAGAAAGATGCAAGTCATCTGGGTGGTCCCAGGAACTGGCTGACCAATACATAAATGGTTGAGGTTACATCCTTACAAAAGATAAGTGTACAAGATGTTTTCATGAATGACCCTGGCTAAATTTGGGTTGGGACCTTTTAAGACTTTCTATGTTGTTTCCTTAGCAATGAAAGACCCCCAAGGGAGACCCTCACTCAAATCCGGATCTGCACGCACCCAGGGACACACGAGAGACCTTTTTGATGCAGTAGCAAAAGGTAGTCGAAACGTATCCCATGCAGGGGATAGTCGATTTGACCAAGACCCCAGGAAGTTTGGGATATTTATAGATAGAGGTTGGGGAGGAAAATTTGGCATGGTTACATGTGATTGGATATTTTAAACAGCAGCAATTTGCATAAGCAATCATTTGAGCTGGCAGGATGACTAGTTATTTTTTGACCATGAAACCTTGCTGGGCAGTGGTGGTGCACGCCTTTAATCCCAGTACTTGGGAGGCAGAGACAGGTGGATTTCTGAGTTTGAGGCCAGCCTGGGCTACAGAGTGAGTTCCAGGACAGCCAGGGCTATACAGAGAAACCCTGTCTCGAAAAACCAAAAACAAAACAAAACAAACAAAAAAAAAAAAAGAAAGAAAGAAACCTCGGACCTCCCAGAAGGGGAGGGAGAAAGGTAAACACCAGATAGCCCATTACTCACTTGGGCTTGTTTGGACTTGTCTGGGCACGTCTTTGCATGCCTTTTCATTTCTTGGTCACCCTGCCTCTGGAGGGACTTAATATTTTTATTATGGCTATATTTACCATTTTTAGTGGTCTTTGTTGACCATGAATTTTTGTTATGTGTTTCAAACTGCTTTCAAATTTTATTCTCACAGCAACCCCTCATCCCCTTCCCACTTCCCTGATTTGTGGTTTTCCCCTTTAAAAAGCCCCTCAAACAGCCAGTCTTTGTCAATTTGGCTCCTGTGTGGGCAAATGAATTGACCGTTGGCCAGCCAACTCACCCTAATAAAGCCTCTGCTGATTGCATCCAGGTACGGTGTCTTGTGAGTTTTTGGGTGGCCGTGACTTCCTGAGATTTGAGTGAGGGTCTCCCGAGTTTGAGAATCTTCACCTACTATAATGATCATGACCTAACCCTTTAAAACTGGTAGGATAGCTCTATAAAATTGTAAAAACTGTAAAATTTTAATAACAATTATATGCTTTTTAAAAATATGATTTGTCTTGGTCATAATATCTCTTCACACCAAAGACCAGAAACTGAGAAACTGGTAACAGGGAGCAGTAGATGGCTGAGAGAGGCCTGGCCATGCTGTGTATAGAGAAATATGTATGATCTTGGAACTTTGGACTAGGAAAGTGGTTGAACGCTTTAAGTGGGGCTTAATGGCTCATCTTACTGGAACTCCGAAGACAGTATTAATGTTAATGATTTGAATTATGGAGGCCCTATTCAGATGTTTCTGAATGCAACAATATTAACAGCTGGTCTAGAGACCAATCTTGTGGTAATTTGACAAAGAATACGGCTTCGATTTGCTCTTGTCCTAAGAATCTGCCTAAGGCTAAATTGAAAAGTTTTAGATTAAGGTTGGCAGAGGAGATTTCAAGACAGCCTAGTATTCATTGTGTCTTGTGGTTTTAGTGGTCACTGTAATGCAGATGTACAGTGGAAAAACAAAAACAGCACAATGAAAAAGAAAAATGCATAGTTTGAGGGAAGAGTGGGGGTAGCATCAGAAAGCTTAATGGAGCTAAGTCCAGTGCCCAAGGACATAAAATGTTTTTTTTTTAAAAAAAAAAAAAAAAAAGCTGGATGGTGAATGTAATAATGGGAGTGGTGCCCTCAGGACAAGACCACACCCAGCTAAGAGTCCAACTTGTGAAAGGAATTAAAGGGACACTTAAGCAATAAAGGAAAACATCAACAACAGATAGCATGTGCAAGTGTAACTCAAGGAGGGGTTCCAGCTCCAGCAGGCAGAAGAACTTGGCAGCTTCATCATGTGCTGGCTTTAGATTCAAGGTTACAGGCAAGGGGCTGTGAAATCTCCATTATTAAGAAAAGCAGTTCCTCAGAGAAGCCATGTATGAAGCTTTGAAGGTAAAGTTGGGTTGGTTGGAGACTTCAAAATGCTTGAGATGCCAGAGTTGTAGGATATACTATATACATATATATGTTTTATTATATAATCTCTGTGTGTGTGTGTGTGTGTGTGTGTGTGTGTGTGTGTGTGTGTGTGT
>JANHMN010000001.1:245052365-245088638 GCA_030674055.1 Rhabdomys pumilio | reverse complement strand
AGAGAGAGAGAGAGAGAGAGAGAGAGAGAGAGAGAGAGAGAGAGAGAAGCCCCAGAATTACCAGAAATTAAAGGGTGTTCCTTTATGGTTGCCAGATGATAGTGGGGAAATCAGGGTTTCAGGGTCCCCTCTTGTGGTTCTCAGACTCTAAGAACAGACTCATATGGTAGCTGATGGACAATTTTACTAGAATTTAAAGAAAACCCCCAAGGCAAGCAAACTGTAAATCTCAGTTGCTGCCTGGAGGAGGAGGAGAGAAGGACAGTGGAAGCCACGCCCTTTCAGTTAAACCACATAGCAAAACCCTAAGACAAAGGGGAAATTTAGAGAAAGATAAGGACAACTAGCACAGCAGAGAAAGCATGCTTAGGACAGAATGAGAAGAAAGAAAAGGAACTTTCTGCTTTCTGAGTAACTCAGGAGCATGGGCAGACTTACTGAACCGCTTGGCTGCAGCTGTGTAAAGCTATTGTGTGCCAGGGGAGGAATTCTGAGAAGAAAAAGTACATTATCTCATTTAAGGAGTAACTATTCTGCCTATCTCTTCAGCGTGGCTTCCTAGGAGTGGTCCCTTCCTTAGCCAGGGCCTCTTGCCTACACAACTGGAATGTTAGGTCTCCACCCAGGCCAGAGATTGAATTCACTGGACCAGAAGGAATTTTTCCCTTAATGGATCTTTAATGTGGCTGTATTACCTATGAAGGATAAAGGTTAGTACCGTACCATGGTAAAAGGCGTGCCTAGAGTGTGCTCGCCAGGATCTGACTGATTCATCAGAGAAAGAAAGGAACAGGGAAAGAGGGAGATGGAGAGAAGAAAGGCAGGAGAGAGGGAAAAGAAGGGAGGAAAGGAGAGAGAGAGAAAGGAGGGAGGGAGGGAAGGAGGAAGGGAATGAAGAGAGAGAAGACAGGGTAGCCATCAAAAGCATGCAGGTTAATCAAAGGTAAAATTTGTTGCGCTGATTTAAGCCAAAGCTTTTTCTATTGATTAGGGGTCTCTGGGGCTTAGGGTGAGCATCTCAGTGGTAGGAAGACCCACAAACACAAGTTGCTTTTGTTGCTATAGATTCTTCTAATAGTAGTCTCCTATAATATTTTAAGATGGCATGCTTTGGAATCCTACAAAGACATATGCTACAGAGTGGCTCCAAAATTCTCTGATGCAAAGCTCCTTTCCCAACTGGACCGAGCACAACAACAGCACTCATCGTGATGGCATGTGGCTATAGAAGTTTTGAGCATAACTAAGGAGAGCTTTGCAACTGATGAGGAAGAGGTGTTCATTAGAGGACCATCGCTGTTTGAATGTGAATATTAGTGCTTGAATGTCCCCCACAGGCTAAGATGCTGAAAGCTTGGTCCCCAGCTCGTGGCAGTCTTTGGGGGAAATGGCAGACTAGGAGGCAGTGCCTCATTGGAGTAACTGGGGTACTTCCTGACTCTCTGTTTCCTAACTTCTGTGGGGGTAAACTTGGAGCTGCCAATCACACTATTCTGGTTTGTCTCGTGAACCAAAGCAAAAGATTCAGCTGACTCTGCACAGAAAGCTCTGAAACCATGAAGATATCCAAAACGTGATTTAAATATCAGCAAAATAATTTTTAAAGAGAGGTCCATATAGACAGTGTTTTAGTTCTAAGATAACTCTCGTAGAACTAAAATTAATGAAAACAGAAATAGACTAAGCACACTAAAAACATCACTTCCAGTCTTAAGATAAGTCCTGAGAACTCACTCTTGAGCATATTAAAATAAACAGATCAAAGAAAAGAATGTTCTTGAGAAAAGAACATAAACAGCGATGACAAAGATGTTCCAGGCGAGGCTAACCGGAAATTCTCAAACAGAAAACCCCGCTCTAAGACAGACCTGCTCGATCATTCCCAACTGCAGGAAAAATGAGAAAGAAAGTAAGTGGGTCGGGGATCAAGAGTCAGAAAGTGCGTGTTACTTATCGATAACGGTGTTTAGTTGGACGGCTACACAGACCTGACCTCTGATTCACAGTATTGAATACATCCACCTTCCCATCATGCAATGCTGAATCAAGGTGAAGCCTTCTCTTAGAAGGCAGCAGTGAAATAATTAACCAGAGAAGTAAGATGGAGCTCGTGTGCACATCTGTTCCCTAATGCTGGCTCACCTATAAAGAAGAGGAATAGGGCTGACGTAAGCATTTCTATTTTTTCGATGATAAATCGCTCTATCATCATTGAATTGCGTGGGTGACAGATGGAGCTCTGAACACTAAGTAAGCAAGCACACACAGCAAGAGACATAGTGCCCATTTTTCACCTAAGGGACTCTCAAACTGTCATGTACAATTCCTCTACTGCATCTCCCAGTCATCTCTTCTCCAAATTGGTAAGACTCTTGAAATTACTCTCAAAGCATCACTATTGCTCCACTGTTACAAGTTCAGCTCCCACATCTGGAAGCTCGTGACCATCTTTAACTCCAGGGGCACGCAAATCTGGTCTCCAAGGGCACCTGCACGCAGGTGTACACACCCACACAGGTACATATATACATACACACAGTTAAAAAATAAAGAAATGTCTCGAAAAACAACAACAGCATCACTATATGCTAGAAGGATAAGGGAGAGAACACTTACTATTCTGGTCCTAAAATCTGTCTAAACCAGGAAGCAGGATATGGAGACGCGTTTGAGACGACAGCACATCGGCAGGTCTCATGGACTTGGAATTTGCTCTCATTGTTCTATGGGGTTTTGAGGGTTTCTGCCTTGGGATGAAGTAAGTATATTTTATACATGAAAAAAAAGCCTGAACAGAATACTAGGTTGCATAGATTAACTGTGAAAGTTATTAGATTATGTTCTCTGTCCCTCTCCTTCCAGGAAAGCAGCCGGATTGGATTTCCTTCCTCCCTGTCACTTTCTCAAGGCTGTAAAGTGACAATAGAGGTGCCACATGTTTCTTCCATGTGGTGGCTTCCAGCGCCAGGATGCGGCTTTTCTTCCTGTCCCTTCTTTTCTTCCAGTATTCTTTTGCTTTGGTGATTATGAAAGCAAGTGGGTGACAGAACATCTGTCAAGCTATGTCCCTGATGGTCTGCTGTGAGCAGGGGTCCTGCAAACCTCAGGGATGTGTAATCAGCAAATGACAGGAAGACATCTAGTGTTAAATGCCACTGAGATCTTAACGGTGTTATTGCCGCAGAAGCCAGCTCCTGCTGAAGTATGTGTAGCTTCCTGTGAAGATAGAAATTAGCAGGGCAACGGTGCCAAGTTCTTGTTTCTACTTGATATGTCATTTTTTTTCCTTTCAAATATAAAGAGGTTTCATTTTCAATCACCTTAGTACTAAAATTTGATTTAGCTTCTGTCTTGTGAAATACTATTTATTAACTTCTCCCTCCCCTCACTCTTTCTCCCTCCCTCCATCCCTCCTCTTGTTGTTTAAGACAGAGTCTCACATCCTTGCCCAGGCCGACTTTGAACTGGCAGCAATCTTCCTGCCTCAACTTCTTCACAGCTCGCTGTCTATCGGCACTTTCAGCCTTATACCCCACTGCGTGTCTCTTGTTAACAGAATTTCCAAGTCAATTTCCAGCTTCCTTCCGCATCTAACCAAAGAAACCATCCTTAAGTGATTTCTAATCTGAAATAGCTGCTGATATTTCTTATGCCTGAGCCACACAATGTGGAAAATCACTTACTTCTTGAGTGTGCTTTGCTCAAGGGTGTTTTCTTCCTTCTCCTCCCAGAAGAACTGAGTTGAATATGTGCCAGTCTGGTGCTAACTACTTGTGTAGATGAAGGAAGATGATGATAAGAAATCTACATCTCCAAAAAACACAGTTTTTTCTTCTCTATTTTTGAAACTCTGGTCCATGTAACAGGTAATTATTTCTGTTTAACAACTTAAAACAGAGGGGCTTAGGATTGAACTGTTTATTATTTCTCGTGGATATCTGTATAGGAATTGGACCATCTTCTTCATCTGAGCTTGATTCAGCATCTTTGTGCTTAAATAGCTCTATGTGGTTGGTCAGCTGAAGCCCTATAGGGAAAGTGAATCAGGTCAGCTTCACTAGGGTACTGTCTCCACTTCACACGGCTTCATCTGTCAGTTCACTAGACTCTCCCCCTTCCCTTCTCCCTCTCATTTCAGCCCTTCTGGTTCCTGCCCCACTCGCTCAGACCCAAAGGATTTTATTTTTTTAATATATGTAAGTGCACTGTAGCCTTCTTCAGACACCCCATAGGAAGGCATCAGAACTCATTACGGATGGTTGTGAGTCACCATGTGGTTGCTGGGATTTGAACTCATGACCTCTGGAAGAGCAGTCAGTGCTCTTAACCGCTGAGCCATCTCACCAGCACCCCCCCCACACACACACACACACACCTTTAAGAGATTCATGTTCATTATTGCTTCAACAGCCAGAGAACCTCATTGTGATGACATTACCAAAGAGTGTGGATGCAGGTGGGAGGAAGCACGGGCCACGGAAACAGTGTGGCACTCTAGCGAAGTGCATAAGGCAAACTAGGTTTACATGAAAGAAAAATAAAAACAAGAACAAAACAGCAACAACCAAAACCTGTCAACTCTGTAACCTGTAGTCTAAGATACTCTTGTGTTTCTGGCCCATCTATATGGCTGTCCACTAGGAAGATAGTTTTTACCTTATCTACTGGAATTGATGGAATTTTGTCAAGGTCTTCATTGCCTCAGTATCCTCTTGCTGACTCCAATAAGATTTTCTCAATAATCTCGAAGCACTTGTTTGTAAGTGTGATTGTGTCTACATGTTCCTGATAAAAATGCAAACGACCCATGGGCAAGCTTTTTTTTTTTTTTTTTTTTTTTTTTAAAAAAATCCTGAAAATGTTCCTTAAATCTATAACAGCTATGACTCACTTACACATCAACACTCCTACTGGCTGCAGTCACAAACCGAAGTCAAAGAGCTCATCGATGAAGCCAGAAACTTTGGAAAGTTAGAGCAGTCAGCATGCTTACCACGTGTCAAAACTGTCTGCCCATGTGTTAAAACCAAATGTCCAAAACTACATCAAAGGTTTCTGCACCTAAAATCAAGAGGATGTGCCTGGATGCCTGTTCAGGCCACCTGGGCCCACAGCTTATTCCCTCCCCATATTTCACTTCAGCTTCCACCTTAAGTCTGTTAAACTAGATCAGTGGTGTCCTATCCTGGGGATGCCTCTTGTTGGATAAGGGCTCTGCCTTTGCTTCTTTCTCCAAAGATCCCTGTGATAAAATACTTCTTTCTAAAATGGTCCATGAATTTCAGGCAGCTCTCTCTGAGTTTGAAGCCAATCTTGGTCTACATACTGAGTTCAAGGCCTACGAAGGCTACATAATCCGAAACTGTCTCAGAAAACAAACAAACAAACAAACAAAACAAAAATCAGAAACAAGAACAAAGCAAACAAAGAAGAATGTCAGGTTCTCACCTGGAAACTATGACCTAGCCAGCTATGTGGTTTTGGCTTAGTGTCTTAGTTAGGGATTCATTGCTATGAAGAAACACCAGGACCACAGCAACTCTTGAAAACATTTAACTGGGGCTAGATTACAGTTCAGAGGTTTAGTCTATTATCATCATGGTGGGAAGCATAGCAGCATGCAGGCAGGCATGGTGCTGGAGAAGAATCTGAGGGTTCTTTATCTTGGTCCACAGGCAGCAAGGACTGTGTGCCACACTGGCCGTAGCTTGCCCATAGAAGACTTCAGTATATCACGCCCTCGCAGTGTCAGAGACTTCCTCCAGCAAGACCACACCTACTCAAACAAAAGACACGCCTCTTAATAGTGCCACTTCCTATGGTTCCACAGGTGCCAATTACATTCAAACTACCACGCCCAATCAACAGTATTTGGTAGATTCTATCTTATGAAGCTAACTTCAAGTCCAATCAGAAAGCGCTCCGTTACTCCTGTGTTTGTGCTACAGTTGTACCACTAAGTATATCTTATGTTGGGTCATTTGTTTCTATAGCTCACAAGGGTCACAGCTGGATAAGAATTTTTTTTGTTGTTGGATATTTTATTTACATTTCAGATGCCAATCCCTTTCCCCATTTCCCTTCCCTAGAAAACCCTATCCCGTGCTCCCCCCACCCCTTTTCCATTTGGCTTTTATACAATTTTTTTAAACTGTTAATCAAAGGCTTTATAAGTATGGTAATGCTCAATCAGAAGTGTAACCTAATACCCAACCTAGCTATGTAAACTAGCTTTGACTGGTGGAGACACGTGAACTTCTGCCTCCATACCCCCTCTCTCTTTCTCTCTCTTTTTCTCTCTCATTACTGAGCTTCTCATCTGCTTCATCTTCTCCTCTCCTTACTCCATCTTTTCCTCTTGGTGCTCCTTCCCCCTTAGCTCCTCCTACATATTACCCTTCCTGTTAAAATAAAACTTTTCTCTCAAAATACAATTAGAGCATAATTATTCCTATTTGTACCAGTGAGGTACAAGATAGTCTTAATACCCAGTCCATCCTTTTGTTGACTAGCCAGAACCTCTGCCATCTCTCTTGACTAGAACACTTAGTTTTGAACCTGGCTGTTTTTTTTTTTTTTTTTTTTTTTTTTGGTTTTAGAATAAATGTCAGCTGAAAACCTTCCACTCAGATCTTTTCTCTCAAGGTAAATAGCCAGGATTGGCTATGAGTCTATAGGTCTTCAATGCCGTCAGAAATCCAGAATGACTAAGTTAACTGAAGTTATGGGAAGCACTAAGCATAGCTTCTAAAACTTAGCCAATTTATAGAGACCGCTGAACACCTGGACTACCCCTATACTACCGAACGTTGGAGCGCTGGATAAGAATTTAATGGCCTTCCCCTCCAATAGCATATATGGAATCTTCCCAGACTATGAAAGCTAACTAGTAGGTTTGAAGCCTATAGGTGAACATGAACTTAAGTTCTCCATGTCTCAAATACACACACACACACACACACACACACACACACACACACACACACACATATATATATATATATATATATATATATATATATATATATATATCTTCAGCAATAGGGACTCACTGTCAAGTTCTGAAGGGTAACAAAGATATCCCAGGCTTTTTTGAAGAATTTTTTTTCAAAATTACTTTTTAAAGTTAGGGCCTAGAGAGGTGGCTCAGTGGTTAAGAGTACTGGCTAACCAACCAGGCAGCATATGCCAGCTGGTACGAGGTCTCCTGACACATATACAGCAGAGGACTGCCTGGTCTGGCCTCAGTGAGAGAAGACACACCTAACCCTGGAGAGACTTGAGATCCCAGGGAGTGGAGAGACCTGGTGGAGTGGGGTGGGATGGTAGGGGTGGTGGGAACATCCTCTTGGAGACAGGGAGGAGGAGGAATGGGATGTGGAACAGTTGGAGCGAGGACTGGGAGGGTGATAATACTGGACTGTAAAAAAAGATTAAAGATAAAAAAAATGTACTAACTACTCTTCCAGAGTGTAGCTGTATATTTCCCGATATATTAAACTTGGTATTTTGGGAGGAGCTAATGTGGGAGGAGTAAGGAGAAGGAAGAGGAGGAGCTAGAAGAAAGGACAAGGAGAGAGGAGAAAATGGCGGCGGATGTACACGTGTCTCTAGCAGTCTAAGGTAGTTGTAATATCTAGGTTAAGTATTGGGTAACACCTCTAAGTGTGTGGGCTTCTTGTTATTTAAGCATTACCAAATATATAAAGCTATTGGATAATCTTTAAACATTAGAGTCTCATTTCTACTGGGTACCATGTGGATGGCATGATGGTCTGGGCTCAGCCCAACCTTGTGGAGACAGTGTGGAAGATTGGCGAAGTCATGTCCCACATTGGCATTTTATGGGTGCCAGGGCTGGTGTTTTTGGTTGGCTGTTTCTAGCTGTGGCACACCTGTGGCCTCTAGCCGCTTCCAGCTGTAGAGCTTCAGGACACAGAGTATGGCGGCCTGAGCTAGGCATAGCCAGCGTCACTTAGATGGTTGGCCCGCACAGCTGCATTTATTAATCCAGAGGACCTGGGTTCAATTCCTTGCAACCACATGGCAGCTTACAACTGTTTGTAATTCCAATTCCTGGGAATCACACATCCACACAGACATACATGCAGGCAGAATACCAATGCACATAAAATAAAAATAAGTTAAGTTACAAAAAATTCAAACTTATGTGAGGCCAACTATATATATTTGATAATATCATTTTAATATAAAATTATTATGATAATTTTAGAAAAAAATCTCAAAGAAAAATCACTTCAATTCTACCTGAAATAAAGCACCACTCTGGAGAAAGACTCTGGATACAGTGCTGTGAGGTCACCATACACTCACATAGGCTCTGAGAAGGGCCCCCAGGGGGACTTACCTTTAGAGATTGAAGGGGACACATAGGACAGGAGTTGAAATACTAGGAGGATCTTCATGACATTATTGTCTCTGATCTTTAAGCTCTAATGGACATTGGATGCTGCCTTAGCCCGAATCTCGTTGTCAAATGCCTTGCAGGAAATGTCACTGCTCAGGCACCAGATATGCCTCCCTGAAGCCAGGGACCTGGTTGCAAAGCACGGATAACATGAGCTCATAGGTCTCCCTCAGGATCTATTCTAGACTGAGACAAGGGATGACATGTAGGGATCTCTCAAGGGAGCTAGGCTAACATACTCCTTACTAGAGGATTAGGTTAGTTGTTTTCATAAGCCACAAGTCTGATATCTCTACAGAATTCTAGTAAACTTAGTACTTTCATTCTGTTAAATGGGCATACTTATAAGTCCATCCCTTAAGTTCTCACTCATACTCAAAAGATCCTTACTTCTCTCAAACTTTATGAAAAAAAATTTCTTTTATAGTAGATCTCAATTAATATAGAGTTCCATTAACTAGTCAACATGCAATAGACAGACTATGAAGAGCTCAGCTCAAAATGGGACATCTTTCTCCAAGGCTCAGGGACCATGGAAGAAGGCACGGAAATATTTCAGAGCCTTAGGCTAGGGAGGACCAGAGTGAAACAGTGTCTTCTGAACATGACAAAACTGCTCTACACATGAACTAACGGCACCTGTGGTTACCTGCATAAGACCAATACAAGATCAAACCAGTCAGCATTGTAAGAGTCTCTATCTCCTTAGCTGATGAACTATTCACAACTAATGGACTGTGGGAGAGGTAGAGTCAGTTTTCTATAAGAGTTTGCCACTGACAGATGGGCATTCTCCCATGGATAGCCCCAAACTCATGAGTACATGGGCAGCACAATTTGGACTCTGTATTTTTGCTCTTACAAAAAGTTGGAAGAAGGTAGGTGGATCTGGGAAGAGTTAGAGGGAGGAGTGGGGGATAATGAATGATCAGAATACATTGAATGTATATGTGAAATCTCAAAGAAAAAATAAAAATATTATAATTTTTTTAAGAAAAAAGAAGAATGCTAGGGTTTTCCTCCAAGCATCTGGTGTCCATCTTGCCAAGATTGATACTAACACCTTGATCTTGCCAGAGTTACCAGTGAAATGTTCAGACAGCACCTAAAACTCACATTTCCTCAAGGGATTCTGTGTTGCCTGAATAAAGCCCCACTCATTCTGAATAATCCAGTTCCATTTTAATGGTAAGGCAACCAACATGATACATGTAATAATCAAACCATAATGCCATCTGGTCCACTGTGCTGTTAAGAAGCCACAGGAGTAGCAATCTTGGGCACATCCATTATTTTGTATTGAATTTGCAGTTTCCAAAGACACACTCTCATGAAAATAAAATGTTCACCTTCACTCCATATTTTTACGTCACCAGCCATAATTCACAACTTACATAATTCATTTTTTGTCAAGTAAATACTGTTAAATAGGCTACAAAGTATCTTAGACGTTCACTAATTTTCTTTTTTTTTATTTTGCTACAATTTTGCTAGATTATAAAGTAAAACTCCTTTTGAAATATCAAGATATTTTTCTTGTCTTACATTTTGAAGAAGGCGGTGTGGTGGCTTCCATGAGAATGGCCAGCAATGCTGGGTATAGTACTGTGTGCTTGTAATCCTAGCACGTAGGAAGCAAAGGCAGTTGGATCTCTGAGTTCAAGGCCAGCCTGGTTCACAAGTTCCAGAACAGCCAAGGTGATTACACAGAGAAACCCTGTCTCGAAAAAACAAATGAACAAAGGGACAAAACCCAATATGCTCATGGATTTGAATGCTTATTCATCATGCGGTGGCACCTTTCTGATTAGGGTGTAGCTCTGAGCTACCCCACCTTCTTCTCCAGCACCACACCTTCCTACCCCCATGTTTCCTAGTGCTGTGCCTCCTACCATAATAATAAGAATGAACTATGGCCCTGAAACTGTAGGCAAGCTTCCAAGTAAATGTTTTCCTATATGAGAGTTGTCTTGGTCATGGTATCTCTTCACAGCAATAGAACAGTGACGAAGACTAAAGATATACCTTTTAAACCCATTTTTAAAATGTCATTTACTTTTACACAAAAAATAATAATAGTAGGTAGGTATGTCACTACGCCCCTGTAATCACAACACTAGGAAGGCAGAGGCAGCTGGATGTCTAGGAGTTCAAGGCCAGCCTGCTCTACCCAGCAGGTTTCAGGCCACGTAGGGATTCTTATTGAGAGCCCTAGCTAAACAAACAAACAGCAAAGAAAAATAAATCATAAAAGAAGGCACTTGAAAAGTACTTGATATCAGTAGTCATTATAGAAATGTAATTAAAACCAAAGTCACTACTGAACCCCTAAGTTTAGTCAAGTTTCATGATTTGCTTAAATCCAAATATGACACTGTGTAAGGAGAAAGATGTGACCTGCTGAAACCCTGAGACATGCTACTGAGAATGGAAATGTTGTCCAACTTGGAAAGTCAGTGTGACTCTTCAACAATGACTGCACATGACAGCTGGGCCATGGATGCGGCTCCACAGGAAAAGGCACTTGCTGCTAAAGTCACACACCTGAGGAGAGAAGTGACCCCCACAGTTGTCTCCTGACCTTCACATGTCCACTGTGGCACGCACATCAGCCCCACCCCATCCTCAAAAGTAAATAATTCCTCATATTCTGTTCTCCCAACTACCTCTCCTAAGGCTTGTAGTCTATTGTTTGCCACAAGTGAAATTAAATAAAGTAAGAAAGAATTTGGTGAAGAAGAGATAATCTTAAACTGTAGAGACCATGCAGAGAAGTTTCCAAACTACGAAAGTGCTTGTGGAGGGTGTGTGTGTGTGTGTGTGTGTGTGTGTGTGTGTGTGTGTATAACTGGCTGAATGCAAAGAACAGAAGGGAATTTGTCCCATCAGACAGCTGCAGGGTTCACACTGGTTTCACTTCTGATGCACTCGGGTCCAGGGCTCAGGAAGCATGGTCAGAAGTGAGTCGTTTTCTCTTGCTTCACCTTCTTCTGAGGTAACAAATCATACAAATCATACGGGACAGATCTCCACAGAACCACGTTCATATCCTGCCAGTTTCGCAAAAAAGAAAAAAAAAGGCGGGGGGAGGGAGGTCTTCCTTCTGATATTCTAAAGAACTTCTAGTATTCGTGTCATTAGTGTGACTTGATTTGTGTGAGTACTTATGCAATAATCCCTTAGCCACGGGAATGAAATGTTCTGATTGGCTAGCATTCAAACAAACTCCAACACAGCATCAGCACCACTGTTCGCTGATGAGTAGGAAAGAAAGTTTCTTCAAAGTTCCAGTGACCATAACGGGAAGGGGATAGGGTGTTGTGCAATGTTAACTGCTCATCAACTTTCCTGAACTAATGACAGATTTGAAAATATCTCCAGAAATTGAAGTAGCAATGTCATTTGATGCTACTTCTTTATTCATTTTAACCATTAGTATTGAGAAAGGTCAATGCACTAGAATATGAAGAGGTACAGTTGGCCCTTGAGTTCGGTATCCATGTATTCAGTCACCTATGAATCAAATATATTTGGGAGAAAAAATACATATGGATTAAACAGATATAAACTTTCTATGTCATTATCTCTAAGTAATGCAGTATGAAAACTGTAAGCTATGATTTTTATTTTGTATCAGATATTCCAAGTCATCTAGAGGTTACTTAAACTACACATTAGATTGGGTATATGCTATTGGCAAACATTCCCATTTTTGCATAGGGAACTAGAGTTTCTGTCATTTTAATGTCAGAGGAGAGTCAAGGGATGAATTTCTGTGAACTCAGAAGGACCGCTGTATTTGTTCTTCTTGGTCACTGTAATATCTGATCCATGCTGATAGACAGATAGATAGATAGATAGATAGATAGATAGATAGATAGATAGATAGACAGACAGATAATGTTTCCCCAGGAGCACTGTAAGTGCATCTAGAACCCTGCACGGGATGAATGTTGAAGAGCACACAGAGATTAGCTATGACTGCCACACTAGAGTACATTCTTTCTACTCTGAACTGAGTCCCAACAATAGATCTTCTTTTAAGTCTCTTAGGGTCTAAGTAATTTTTAATAACTTTTAGCAGATACAATACAAAAGGAAACTGGGGCTGGGGACTCTGTTAGTCTAGTACATTTGTAACCTCAGAGGACTTCCGATTGTAAGCCTTCAGCTGCTTTCTATGGATAAACAGTGCACACCACATTCTAACATATAGAGAAGGCCAAGTAGGCAGGTAGCTAGTACTGACTTACTAAAAGAATTCAGTGAAAGAGTCAAAGGTGTGCAAGTTACAGAATGAGAGAGCTGGCAGAACTGCCTTAGAAGGAAAGCTAGGAAAACACAACTGTCTTTGGAACTGCATTTCAAACCGTACAGGTGAATGGGGCTCGGAGACAGGAAGGTCACCATCGCTCTGTGTCTTTCCCATATACACCATGACATTATGGTAGATTGCATGCCTAGCTTGTACAGGCCTTAGATCCAGTCCCTAGCAATGCATAAGAAGCACCCAAAGCAGTAGAAAATAAATTTTCACGGATTTACCAGTCATTGAGTACGGAAGCAGCAGCATCAATAAGTCTTAAAAACTACAAGCGCTATCTTACAGATGTTACTTTTATTTAATTCTTTAAAAATATGCCTTGTTCCAAAGAAATGAGACTAGGTTTTCATTATTTTTAAAATCATCTCTTAATTGATCTCATCCTTTCCTACAAAGAAATTTCTAGATTCCTCTGCCTGGCTTTCAATGGAGACTCCCAAGGACATCACCAGAGAGAAATGGTGACTAATGTCTTAGTCTCTTTCCTGTTGCATGATAAAATATCCTGGCAAAAGCAACTTAAGGGGAAAGGATATGCTGAGGTTCACAGTTTCATCTTGATGGGGAAGTCAAGGTAACAAGACCTTGAAGCAACTTGTCCAGTGTATCCAGGTTCAAAAAGCAGAGATGGGGGCTGGAGAGATGGCTCTGCAGTTAAGAATGCTAACTGCTCTTCCAGAGGTCCTGAGTTCAATTCCCAGCAACCACATGGTGGCTCCCAACCATCTGTAATGGGATCTGACGCCCTCTTCTGTTGCGTCTGAAGACAGCTACAGTGTACTCACATAAATTAAATAAATAATTTTTAAAACTTTTTAAATTTTTTTTTTACAAAGCAGAGATGAAGGGATGCTGTGCCCAGTACACTTTTCCTTTTACACTCAGTCCAACCCAAGCTTAGGAAAGAGTACTGCCCATTCTCAGTGTGGGTCTTGCCGTTCAATTAACCTAGTTAATATGTCATAGGCAAGCCCAGAATCAAATAGTCCCATACAGGAATACTGCAGTGAGGCTTGTCTCCTAGGTGATCCAGGTCTTTCATACAATTCATACTAACCACCAAATCAGCTGATGTAGTTAATCTCTGCTAATTCCTCCGGTTGTTTTCTATCAGGCTCTCTCCTACCATTGCTTGACAAGGAATATGAATATTCGCTTCCTCTCAAGCACTGCTTTCAGCTCTCTCTCCCCATGAACTCATCCTATACCAATTGCATGTGCTTTCTGCAAGTGGATTTAACCTCTGCATGTAGCTTTATAGTTCGAAAAATTCATGGTACTGCTTTTGTAGCTTAAGACTCTGTGTTACACCTTAGTCAGATTCTCACCTGCTTGTTTAATTTCATTTGTGACAAAGAAAAATCTAGACTTGTGTGTGAGAGAGAGTGTGTGTGTGTATGTGAAAGAGAGTGTGTGTATGTGTATTTGTGATTGGTTGAGAGAATGTGTGTATGTGTATATGTGTGTGTGAATGTGTGTGTCTGAGTGTGTGCATGGGTGTATGTGTGAATGTGTGTGTATGTGTGTTTGAGAGAGTGTGTATGTGTGTTTGGGAGTGTGTGTGTGTGTGTATGTTTGAAAGAGTGTGTGTTTGTGCATGTGAGGATGTATGTGTGAGTGTATGTGTGTGTGTATGTGTCTGTGTGTGAATGTATGTATGTATGATAGAAAGAGAGAGAGCTTAAAAGAAAACACTTTGCCAACTCCCTAGTGATATTCAGATATGTGGTGCTTTTAAATTACCTTATAAGAAGGTTAAAGGATCCTCCTTTGTCTAGTTCCCTTTAGCCTGTAGTGTTTGGCTAGTTGAGAGAGCTTTGTGAATTCTAAGATAAATAAATAAATAAATAATAAAAAATAAGGAAAAAAAAAAGAAAAAAAATGTAGCTCTGCCAAGGTTCTGAAGGTTCTGTGTTGAGCAACAAAGCCATTGGCTTTGAAACACTGCCACCACTCTAGTACCTTGTGCCAGATACTACATTTACTCAGGGTCATTTGGGCAAAAGTAGTGAAAAATATTAGAGCAATGTTTATGTAGCAGGTATGCGATATCAGTCATGGTCTGTACGTTGGTGATAAGAGGAAGCATTGAGCTGTTTGGGAGAAAAGTCACATTTTACCTTAGGGAGTGGAAAATTACCAGTAGACAGTGTGCTGGAGTTTTCTTCGTAAAAACATTTTATGAGGTTTGTTTATTGTATCTTATGTGGGAGTGTTTTACCTGCACGTGTGTACGTGTACTGCATGCGCAGTTGGTGCCCTTGGAGGTCAGGAGAGGGCACTGGATCCTTAGAACTGAAATCACACATGGGTGTGGACCACCATTTAGGTTCTGGGAATCAAATCTGGGTTCTCTGTGAAAGCAGCAAGTGCTTTTAACCACCAGCTATTTCCCAACTCTGTTTGAGTTTTCTTAACAACAGGATTAAATATTTCATTTATTCAGCTCCCCTCGTAATCACTATGATATATTTTTTTAAATGTATGTAGATGCTTTCTACAGATCAGGCAAGTAGTTAACTAATATGACAGAGGGGTTTTGTACCTAGAGTTCCAGAAAAAGATGAAAAAAAAAAATGTTTCTGGAAGTGACCTGAAAGCATATAGAACACCGTTCTCTAATAAACTAACGTACTATAAATTGTATATTATTCTTCAGCCTATTAGTTATATGAAATAAAACAGGGAAGTGTCTGAACAGTGTTCAGATATGTTCAGGACGTGTCCTGAGACAGGCGGCTGTCAGATTCTCTCTCCCCTCCTAGAGTTGCACTAAGGAACTCTGGAAGTTCGCAACAGTAAGTATCCCCTAGTTTGTGACCATGTATCTGCCAGAGATATAGCTCTGTAGTAAAGCACTCGCCCCACATGGTCAGACCTTAGCTTCATTCTCCAACACTACAAGAAAGACTCACTGGATAGCAATACATCCCAGACTGTAACTTCACCAGTAGATTCAAAGAGAAACCTATCTTGTAGCTCCAAAAGTGGTTTTCCTTGGAGCCCAGATAAATACATCATATCTTCAAAATTCTACACTCCATCTTAGTAAAGAGTTTTCCTCTGGTTAGTCAGCAGCTACTTAGTTGGAGCCGTAAATTCTGTCTTGTGATCGCTTGTTCCCGACCCAGTTCTCTAATACTTTATGTTATTTACTTTACTTCACATTCTGCAAAAGGAAGAGCTCTAAATGATCACTTGCCCCATCTCATCTACAAAATCCTAAGTAATCCGGAGTACATCTAAAAGGAGAATTGCAAACACATCCTTTGCTGACGTCTTTCTCTGAAGGAACGATTCATTTCTTCATAAGAAGAACCACAAAAATGTCTTTCCTTGACAGAAACAAACGTTTAACCACCATCCTGGAAATTGAGCAACTGGGGCTAGCTCACTGTCTACATCACTCTCTGACAGTAATCTCCTCTAGTTCTCAAGCAGAGATTATGCCAATTCTACAAACAGAAAAATAGAGAACTACAGAGCACAAAGCAGAAAATGAACTGAGTATCCAAATTGGGAACTAAAACATTAGCAGTCTGACTACAGGCCCAGCCTCCCAAGTTCTGGGAATTCTGATGGTACCGCCATGCTCTGTCTCAAAAGAAAAGCCTGGACTTCAGATCCACTATTGATTGGAGAAGAGGAAAAGTGTTCTTGTTGTGGGATAAACTATGCCCTTCCTCTGTCCCACATGTTGGCGCGCTAACCTACTGTTACTGTAAAATACAACTTAGTGGAGAAAGGGCTTCTTTTTGAAAAAAAATGTCTTCAGTTAAGATGATGCTACTAAGATGAAGTTTAGCCTAATGAGAGGAGATTAGAGATCCAGGGTACCCGAGTGTGGAGAAAACACCATGCAAAGACAGGGTGAGAAGACAGCTATCTCTAAGCTAAGCAAGAGCCTCAGACCAAACCACCTTCATCTTAGACATATGGCTTCCAGATTGTGAGAATAAGCTTCTGCTATTTAAGCCACCCAATCTGTGACATTTTGATATGGTATCTTGTGTTAGTCCTACTTTCTGTCACTGTGACAAATACCTAAGAAAAATATCTGGAAAAAAAGATATGTTTATTTTGGCTCATTGTTTCAGACAATGACTGCACGGTAGAGGGGAGTGGCTGACACCAGAGTGTCCAGGAGGCAGGGGTGCTTACACTAGCTGGCTTTCTCGTTCCCCCTTTTATTCTCTCTGGGTTCTCAGCATCTGCCTACTTTCCAAGTAGGTAAGTCGCCCCTTCTTAATACTCTGTAGAAATGTCCTCACAGACATCCCAGGTCTGTGCTTTATTAAGTACTTGGACATTTCTTAGTGTAATCAAGTCAACAATCATGATTAACCACCACAGGGTTTCTAATAGTTTTCTAATTTCACGATATATATGCTGGTCTTCCACCCACACATATAAGCTGATTTAACATTTTACTATTTTTAAATAAAATGTATTTTTTTTTCTAAACTTGAAATCTGATCACAAAACACATACACAAAGAGGGGATAGGCATACTCTCTCCTTTTTTCTCTCTTCCCTCATCTCTCTCTTTGTCTACCTAGCCCCACAATATCACACTATAGCCTTGGCCATCCCAGAACTCAATGTAGCTCAGGGTGGCTTTGAACTGTCAGTGATTCTCTAGGCTCAGCATCCCAAGTGCTAGTAGAACACACTCAAAGTGTGCAGCAGGCCCCGGGCTTACTCCCAATACCACAAAGAAATAAACACATGGGGAAAAAAGCATATATTCAATTTGGTTTTGAGTTGCGAGAATACTTGGGACTACAGGTCACCTCAGGGGCCAAACATCTTAGGAAAATCTCAAGGATGAATGAAGCCTTTCCTTAAAGTGGTGTGAGCCTCAGAATCTTGGACTCTGTTTTATCTGGGAGATGGGATTATTGTCAGGTAGTACATAGGCTGAAATTGCTAACAGATTTATTCTGTCACCTGTCCTGAAACAAATAACATACCCAATGACTTTGAATCAGATAATTTTTTATTTTCTCAAGTGTACATAGAAGACAGGCAGAACAACCACCTTTCCCTTACTCTATTCATTCATTAAAATCTTCAGGGGTGGGAAAAAAGGTTACCCAGAGTTACTGTGGCTTGAAGTTTTGTTTCCAAAAGATTGGATATAACTAATCACTTAGGTCTTAGAGAAACAAACCACAGCCCCTTTCCTAGCAACTCATCAAGGGCAGTGAGCTGACCTAAAAACACACGTTAGAGTGTCACTCTGCCACACACAAAGCCCGTGCTTTACAGCTGCCAATGGCTAGGTTCACTCACTTAATGTGAGTGTGCACTGGCTCCTGTGTACAGGCCAAAAGGCAGGAGGAGCTGAGGAAGAAAGTGCGAGATGACAAGTTAGTTCTTGGGCTAGTGAGATGGTACAGCAGGTGAAGGTGATTGCAGTGAAGCCTGAAGGCTTGGGTTTGAACTCGTGGACCCACACAGTAGAAAGAGAGAATCTACCTCCAAAAGTTGTCTCTGACCTTGCACACTCACTTGGACACACACGGAGCAAATGTAATAGAAAAAAAAACATTCCTCTAATTCAACTACCAGCCCCCCCCCTTTTTTTTTCTCCACTTTAAGCAGTATATACCATTTCCCTGTCACAAAATGACAATGCCAAGCCAGGGAACAAACTTGTCCATCTTGGGAAGGTGACTCAGCTTCTTTCAGAAATTCCAGCACTTTCCCAGACTCAGAAGGAAGGAGCAACCCAATGTCCACTTGTTGGTCAATCTTAAATACATGGACATTTGCTTTCCTTTGTCACAAATTATTAGCATCCTACTTTTCTGAAATGTAAGACTAGACCTCACCCTGTACTCTTACTCTACATCCAAGATACTGTGGTGGTCCTCTGAGCACAAAGACCTAGGTAGCTAGCTAGACTATTCACCTCTCTTTCTCTCTGTTGGCCCCTGGCCCAGCCTCCTGGCAACACAGCCCTGTTCTATAATGTGAGAAGCCATGTGGGACCATCATTCCCTTCAGGGGAGATGAAGGGCAGCCAGGGCTTGAAGAACAGTTTCACCTTCCACCCCCCACCCCCCACCCCCACTTCCTCTGGATCACCCCAGATACTCCATCCCCCTGAAAGTGCAACCAAACACATTTGGGGAGTCAGGAAAGGGATCCCAAGAGAAAACCAGGTTCATATTTCTTCTCGATGAAAATCTAAACAGGCATGAGAGGAAGAGAGAGTTCACTGGGGATTTATTATCCAATAAACACTGTGACTGAAATGTTCAAAACAAAACAACCTTAGATAAGTCAGTCGCATTTGCCAGTATCTTTCTCATTTCCCCTCATGCAACAGAGGAAAGAAGATTACGAAAAGATGTACCTAAACCATGTAATTTCGAAAGCAAGGAATTAAAGAGGAGATGACTTAATCTGCTATGGTCCCAAAACATGTGTTTGGGCTACAGAGATAGTTCAGCATTGGGACCAGTTGCTACACAACCATGAGAATCAGAGATTGGATTCCAACACCCGTGTAACAAGTCCAGCATATACCTGTTACTCCAGCTCTGAAAGAGCTTCCAGCCTGACTGAGAAAAAATCGAGTTCCACTGAGAGAATCTGCTTCAACTGAATAAGCAGAGAGTGTTGTCTAATCTAAAGATATTTAAGTTGTTTGTGGAAACATCATATTTGCACACAACCAGTGGGCAGTGTGTGTGTGTATGTGTGTATGTGTGTGTGTGTGTGTTTCTCTTTGAGATGGAAGTCTTGTGATGCAGCTCAGGTTGGTCTTAAACCTTCCACTTTCCTGACTCGATCTCCCTAGTGCTGGAATTACAGGCATGCACCAGTATATGGAATTCCTCTTATATATTATAAACATCTCTGGAGTATTTCTAACACTCAGATCAGTGTATGTGCCATGTAATAGTGCACTGTTCTATTCTTTCGGTGGTAATGGCCAGGAGAAAACACCTGTCTACTGAGTTTGGTATACATACAATTTTATCCCAGATAATTTCAAAATACTTATTTATTTTATGTCTATGAATGTTTTGCTTCTAGGTAAATATGTGCACAGCACATGTGTCTGGTATCCTTGAAGGTCAAAAGAGGGTGTTGGATGCCCTAGAACTGGAGTTGCAGAGAGTTTTAAGTCACCGTGTGTGTGCTGAGAACCAAACCCAGGTCCTCTCCAAGAGCCGCACGTGCTCTTAAGAGCTGAGCCCTCTCTCCATCCCATCCAAGTACTTTGGACCAGTGGTCAGTTAAATCCTTGGCTTAGGGCCTACAACTGCAGAGCACACTGTACTGTGTGCAACCGGAGAATTTAAAAAGAGAACAGAGAAGGGAAGTAGATACCTAACTCATTTTTAAAAAATTCTTAATATAAATCAAACTAAAATGTATTTTTTAATTAAAGAGCACTGAAATAAAATACACTAGATCATTCATGTTTCCTAACTCTGTTTAGATCAGTGTCCTTCTTGATTCGACAAGATATGATCAAAGGATGAGGGAGGCATGCATCCATCTAAAAACATAGACTGTAGTGGACACCATGACACATACCTGTAGTCTCAGCCGTTGGGAGGTAGAGGCAGGAGGATCAGAAGTTCAAGGGTAGCACCAGCTGTTTAGTGAGGTCATGGCTGGAATGAACTTCACAACACTCTTCCTCAACAGAATAAAAGTTTAAAAAAAATCTAAATGTGATGGTGCTTTCTTGCAATTTCAGCATTTGGGGAGGTAAGGAAAAGAAGGTAGCCCCAAAGACAAGGTCAGCTTAATGTACATAGGAGTTCTAGGCTGACTAGAGGAAAAAAAAATTCTGTCTCAAAAGAAAACAAAATATTTTAAAGGCATTGCTAAGAAGAAAAACTGATAAACAAAATTTTAAAGATTAAATTTGTTTCACACAAAACCAAAATATTCATAAATAATTAATTTGTAAAGAAACAGATTCGTGGGGGGCTGGAGAGATGTATCAGCGATTAAGACCTCTGGCTGATCTTCCAGAGGACCGAGGTTCTATTCCCAGGACCCACATGACAATTTACCAAGTGTCTATAATGCCAGTTCTAGGGGATCTGATACTCTCTTCCTGCCCCCTTCCCCCCCTACCCCCACCCCCGCAGGGAACAGTCATGTAACCTGTGCACATGTAACAAGCACACAGGCAAAACATAAATAAATAAATAAATAAATAAATAAATAAATAAATAAATAATAAAACCACATAAAGTTAAGTTTTAAAAAAGAAACTGATTAATAAAGAACCTACTTTAAGAAAGCAGGCCTTCCCTACTTCCCTAAAATTTTCCTACTTTCAATTCTCCTCCTCCTCCTCCTCTTCCTCCTCCTTCTTCATTTTCCTCTTCTTCCTCCTCCTCCTCTTCTCCTTCTTCTCCTCATTTTTTTGCATATGTTCATTCATTCATTCATTCATTCATTCATTTCATGTGTGGGTATATATGATTGCCAGTGCATGAATGTAAAGATCAAGCAATGTACATGAGTCACTTCCTCTTTCCACAGTGTAGAGGTCCAGGGATCAAATGTCAGTCAGTTTGTCAGCAATCACCCTTTGAGCCATAATTTAATGGCTCCTAAGTATCAGCTTAAAGACAAGTAGCAAGATGGTCTCACGGTTTCCTGAAAGTTTTAGCCTCCCCCAACGGAACTATATTATACAAAAGCAAGTCTACAAAATCAAGGCTCCCCTCCCCTATCACCCATCTTTATGTTCAATCTGGTGGGTTCCAACAACTCTGTGAAGAACAATTACAAAATAGACCCCACCTCCAGATCTGTCATTTAGAATAATCTGGACAGAAAATAAAATTAAAAGGTCAGCAGAAATGCAAAATAATAACAATAAACAATAATTAAAAATCTGAAAAAATTCTACATTTAAGAAACTTAAAACATACCGTCTTGCCAGGCAGTGGTGGCACGCGCCTTTAATCCCAGCACTTGGGAGGCAGAGGCAGGCAGATTTCTGAGTTCGAAGCCAGCCTGGTCTACAGAGTGAGTTCCAGGACAGCCAGGGCTACACAGAGAAACCTTGTCTTGAAAAACAAAAAACAAAAACAAAAACAAAAAACAAACAAACAAAAAAACAACAACAACATGCCATCTGAAGAGACAGAATTGAAAACAAATAAATAATTAGAAAGCGGTTCTATGGCACTGGCAGTGCACATAAAAGCTGCTTGGAAGGGAGCCTATGTAATCTCTTTACTCTCAACTCTAACGCAGAATTACTTGGCAAGCAGGTTCGGTAAACACTAGCCCATACAACATGGTTTAAGAAGCAAGGGGCAGACCCATCTCTGTTTAATGATATTTCCTAACATCACGGTTTTGGTGCAGTTATTTATGAGACCCTCTAGGTCCTAACTTCACTGGTGTATGTAAATATTTTCCAGATGAGAGATGAAAGAATTTAGCAATACAGTGTGGTCAGTATCAAATCAGTCTTGGTCATGACAACTCACATCCCAACTATCAGAGCCTGACTCGTGACGTCATCGCCCAGCCGTGGTGAACGCAATTTACCTTTGCTTTGACTCACATCCCAACTATCAGAGCCTGACTCGTGACGTCATCGCCCAGCCATGGTGAACGCAATTTACCTTTGCTTTGACCCGCCGCCTGATGATCCTTTCCTCTCTACTAGAACCCAAGAATCTCTTCCTGCTCAGTCCGGCTCTCCATTCCTAACACCCGCCGCTGTCTTCAGTCGTTTCAGAGCCTTGCCAGAACTCAAGTAGCTACAGCTGAATGGCTTCTTTCGACACTGCTTCTCCCTGAAGTTAGCCGATTCTGACCCACACCTTCTCCTTGGTGATTTTCAGATTCTGAAAACGAACTGCAGGTGGTAGGTAACTTGTTTCCATCATTAGTTGTTACAGCATTCCCTCACAAAGATAGATATTTAGGAGGAGGGTGTTCTCAGGTAAAGACGCTGGTTCTGTCCTCTGCTACAGGGCACCCCCACATCTGCCTCATTCCCCACCTCTTTTTCTTTCTAGCAGTCTGGCTTTTCTTAGAAGCAGTGACTCTCTCTTTGATTCTTCTGAAAGTCCATAGAGCCTCTCAACCTCCTGGAAACCTCCCTGCTGAATTCACACATCTTCAGGAGCAGGTTTCATTCATTATCCACCACTTAACTGATGTTCACCTAAAGGCAAAGGCCGGTAAGAAAGGCTGAATTCAGTACAGAGAAGCTTCACACCAAACACTTAAAGACATGGCGGAGAATATTATAACAAAATACAACGAAGATTTCAGTGATTTAATGCAAGCATTTGTTGAATGACAGCATCAATGGATCATCACTGTGATGTGAAAGTCAACATTCTGGAAAGAAAATGGGTAAGTCATTGAATTCTGAGAACCCTTAGTTCTTTCTAATTTCTAGATCATGAAAAGTTATATAACCTGAGTAAATCCAAATATCTATACTACAGGAACTTAGAGACTAATGTTATCTAACAAAGTGGGTTTTCTTGATGTCACTGTCATCCCCACCAGCCCTCTGGTTATTTTCTGGTGTGAACCTGATAGACCGGGAGCCAAACTAACCATTAGACTCAGTTACAAAACCAGTGAGACCGAGCAGAGGCTAAGTGTGCTTGCCTCTACGCCTGGTCACTGGATTTAATTGCTGAATTTCACTAGAACCCACGGTAAAAGAAGACACTCTATTCTCATAAATAGTCACCAATCACACCTGAGCTGAAGTATACATGTACCTATACACATACACTACACTACACACACACACACACACACACTATGCCACATACATACACACCGACTTACACATGCACACATACACACATACACCACACACATACAACAAATACATACACACTCACTCACACATGCATATGCATACACCACATACATACACACATACTCACACATGCACACACATATACCATACACATTCATACATGCACACACATAAGCACACACACATACACAAACACTCACACATGTACACACACATATACCATACACATTCACACTCACACATGCACACATACACCATACACACTCATACATGCACACACATAAGCACATACACATACACACACACTCACACATGCATATACACATACACCACACATAGACACACATACTCACACATGCACACACACATATTCACACATGTACACATACACACACACTCACACATGTGCACACACACACACCACAGACACTCACACACATGCACAGGCACACCACACACACAGTCACACATGGACACACACACATACACCATACACACTCAAACATGCACAATGCACACACAGACTTACATATGCATACACACACAAGCACACACACATACACACACACTCACACATGCACAAACACACACTGGAATGAATTATGAAAATACCTAATTATCAAGAATTAGTTATTCAAGATTATCTTTTTTTTTTTCTTTTTTTTTTTTGGTTTTTCAAGACAGGGTTTCCCTGTGTAGCCCTGGCTGTCCTGGAACTCACTCTGTAGACCAGGCTGGCCTCGAACTCAGAAATCCACCTGCTCTGCCTCCCAAGCGCTGGGATTAAAGGCGTGTGCCACCACTACCCAGCAAGATTATCTTTAAAAAAATTTTTTTTTAGTAAAATAAAATTGTTATATTTTTGAACTGGGCATAGCGATACACGCCTGCAATCCCAATACTTAGGAGGCCAAGACCAGCATGTGCTATCTAGTGAGTCTGTACCCAAAAGGAGAAAACTATGGGAGGAAAATAACTGGTAGATTTTAAGTTCTACTTAATATAAGAAAGAAAAATCACTTAAAATATTACAATAATCTAGGCCTTCTTCAGCATCACTCCTAAATATTAGGGGAGATGCTACCAACTACGGTAACACTTTCTGCCAGGAAAAACCTCTGTGTCAAGGCAATATGTAAAAAAAAAAACAAACAAAAACCAGAATTTCCTTTTCTATTATTTCAGCCTCCCAAACCGTTCCAGTAGAACCAGCAGAGGGAGCACAACCATTGTGGGTTTGAACGTGCGCCTTTGGAAAAAACAACAACAACAAAAAAAAAAACATTTTTCCTGGATTTTCAGATCCCTTATTATGATTGACAAAAATCATAAATTACAAATATTATTTGCCACTGGAAAATTGTCTCAAAAGTTGCTTTTATTGAACAAGTGTTGAAACATTTTATTTACTAATGTTATAGTTAAGAAAGTAAGGCATATCTGGTGTAAAAGTGAAACAAACCCGGGGAGGGCAATACTTACAAAGTTAATAATCTACTGTTCTAATCCATATTGTGAACAGACTGGTTTGTGTCTTATAACTTCTTATAAAGAATTATATGTATATGTGAATATATGTCCTACATCAAGGGTCTCTCAGTGTTTCTTATCCAATATTGAATAATGCCTTTGGTAGGAAAAATGAAAGAAGCACAAAGTTAGAACACACAGTAAGTACTTCATGTGCACAGGTCAAGAGCACAACCCTGATGTGCAGGTGCTGCCTTCCACGGGGAAACGGTACGCATGCGTGATGAATGTGAAACGGCGCATGCGTGATGAATGCGGAACCCGTGTGCAGGCCCTTCCCTGAGATGTGATGAGGAAGACTAGGCGAACTGATTTCTGAGTCAGGATTGGTATCACTAATGTCTTCATAACACAAGATAGCCACAATAAACTCAACCGCTTAAAGGGTTTTTTTTTGTTATGTGAAATTAAAATACATTCTAGGAATTTCGGAATATTTTATAAATCCTAATGCAATAGAATGATCCAGTGTTTCCCTCCCAGGCGCAATGAGCCTACTTTCATTATTTAGTCAAAGGAACACAAAGGCTACAAGTCTAGATATGACACTTTCTCCCGCCCAACAGGAAGAATCTTTGAATTTCTCGATGGATTCCATCCTGTCCAATGCCTTTGCAAAGAGCTCCGTATAAATGTGTATCCTGGGATATAAAGACACATCAAAGCCTAGAGACTGCACTTGCCAGTGTTACCTCTGTGGGTTCATTTCTGAGGCTAGTGATTTTGCTGAAGCCAACATATCTGGTCCATGACTTTCCATGCAGTCCCATCACTCAGTTGATCTCATTTGTCTCTGTGCCTACTAGAAGTGTGCTTGACTACTGCCAGTTGCTATGAACCTTGACCCCATATCAGTATTAAGGTCTCCCACATAAAAGAAGGAAGAGCATGATCATGTGGGCAAATAATAACAATAACAACAACAACAATAATAGGGGAAACTGGAAGGATAACAGAAAGAAAGGCCTTATTTACGAGACTACAACATACTATTTTTGGAGATAAAGAATGTAATTAGTGAGCTGCGATTTCCTTCCCATCTCCTGAGAACAGGAAAGACAGTCTGTCTCTTTTGGTAGCTGTTATTTTCGTTTCATTATGTTTTCTTTGCTTTCAATGTTCAGAAAAAATATTCTAGTTACTACGCTTTGTTATAAGGTAAGGGGACACAGCACCGAGGTCCTCATTCCTCATGGATACAAAGCAAAGTGACAGGATGTCCAAAGCCTGGCTCAGTGTCACAGGAAAGGCTGTTGCCGAAGTAGAAGTAGAGTTTTTTGACTCTGGCCCTTTTAGGTTATCCACAAAGTCAACACAAGCAGTCTAGATTTGTTATCTCGCCCCTTTCTGTCTCAGAGGCTGAGTGACAATGAGTGCTTAGTGAGATACTGAGTAAGACTGACAGCACAGGAAGTCCATTCTGGGGGCAAGCTGTGAGCAGAGCAGCTGAGCAGGAGGCCAGGAGGCAAGTCTTTACAGAGCTCCTTCCTCCCTATCTCACTCTTACATGTAGCCGCAGACATCCAGAAAAGGAGCTGCTAAAACTATGGGAGGGCACCAGCCACTTTTAAATACACTGAACCAATCCATTTCTAAGCGTCTAAGCAAGAGGAGGCTAGACTCAATGGGGATGAAATGAGTCATCCAGAGGACTGAGCCCTTGACATTTCAAAGTAGTTTATGTGACAATTCACAGATACTTTATATCCTTATTTATAAACTATGTTTATAAACCGTCCAAAGGTTCAAGGAATCCTTCCTGACACAGTAGTGAGTTCAGTCAATCCAGTTCTTTCAAACATGTTAATGCGGTTCTCAAGGAATTCCGCCCAGCTACGGATCACACTGGAGCCTCAAATGTTGAATGTGAGGAAACATTGTATCCAGACAGGTTCAGTGTGAACACTGGCCATAGAAGGAAGAACTATTCACATAGAAACCACACCCACTGCTGAACTCACTGTTAAAACAGCCGGGTGGGACCCCATGAGTGTACAAAGTGCACTGATCTAACCATGTGGCACAAACTTGGACTTATTTGTACCACCACAGCGGTGTTCTGCCCTGCAAACAGAACAACAATGAAGCCTATGGTAACGTGATTCTACTGCGAATGGAATTTCACCGCCTTCCTGTAGACATACCTTTCATGACAAGTGTCTAGTTACAAATGGATAACCTCTAACCGAATCAGGAAGAAGAAGAAATTCATCAGTAATAAGACAATAAACATCCCACAACACCATGCGACATTTCTCACGTATTACCTAATTATGATCAATTTAAATTAACTTCTAAAAGATTACAGTGATCAAGATATGTTGTACAATGGGATTTTAAAAATAACTTTAGAATTAATTTTAAGATTAACTGTCTATGTTTAAATTGATTGAAATACATATAGAATGTAAAAATTAGAGAAATCCTAAGATATATTTCTTTCTTAACTCTTATTGTACACAAGACATAAAAAAAACCTAATTTCTAGAAAGGCATTCTATGATTCATTAGAAAATATCTCATTATATTTAAAAAAAAATTTAAGAATAACTTCTATTATGTTTTTATTAAAAATGGATCCTTTCCTCAATATTAGCTATTTATAAAACAAACACAATAATCATCACAGAAGATAGTTTTTTATATATATCCTGTGTCCCTACAGATGTTTAATCATTGGCAAAGAAATCAGAGGCTGGCTGATCTTATCTGGAGAGTAAATATATCCAAGAAGGAAGAGAAACACACAAATACCCCCAATGAGACTAAAAAGTTGCAAATTGTTCTTTCTAAAGAGAACAATCAAGAAACTGAAGAAAAAATACTGTCTCATCAAAACTCCAAAATTTGGGGCTCTCAGAAGAGACAAATGTGTGTAACATCCAAAGCCCCCATCAGGTCGCTGACGAGCAGTAGAAAAGTAACTGGCACCTGTAAAACCAGCTGAGCTGATGGATGGACCATTACTGTAGGAACTGGCCCCTAGAATACTCTAAACTCGGCTTCCTTTCAAAAACAGGGTGAGCCGGATAAGGGCCATTTGCGGCAACAAACGGGTTGCAAAAATAAAAGGGTTTTTTTTTTTTTTTTTTAAGAAAGAAAGAAAGAAGGAAGGAACGAAAGAAAAAAGGCTGATGGACGTCTAGCATCGTAAGAGAAATGTTTAGCTGTTAAATCATCCAAACTGCTTTGCCAAATTTTGGCATGCTTGGTTTCCTGTAGTTAAAAATAAAATTCTCTCTCTCTCTCTCTCTCTCTCTCTCTCTCTCTCTCTCTCTCTCCCTCCCTCCCTCCCTCCCTCCCTCCCTCCCTCTCTCTCTCTCTCTCTCTCTCTCTCTCTGTCTGTCTCTCTCTGCTTTGGAAAAAAAAAGTGAGGAAAAATAAGCAGCTGTTCTTTGTATAGTTCAGGAAACAAGTTTGATTTATTACTTTAAGGTTATTTTTGAATGAGCCGCTTGTGGCAGGCCGAGCGCAGAAGTCACTGAGGCCTGTCCACTTGAAGGGCTCAAACTGTTTCCTGAACAGCCCTCCTTCACTCCTCACCTCTGAGGGCTATTATTGACAACGTGTGACTGGGGCCTTCCAGGATTTTAAACCAGCAGGGGTCCCGGCTGAACAATCGGGCTGCCAATTACCTTTTCCCCTGTTGTGAAAGAGGGGCCCAGGACAAAGCAACTTCCCAGCGGGGAGCCGTGCAGCTCCGAGTTTGTAACCCACCCTTGCACAGCTCAGCTTTGAAAACCCAGTAAATGGTTGGTGCCTTCACTTTTGTCTGTGTGTGTCAGTCCGAACCAGAATTGCTGCAAGGTGTGGGCATCTCCCAGGGACCGGTTTCAAGTTCTCGCTAGGGCAAACAGATTCTGGACATTGTTGTCTCAGAACTTCGAAGAAATTTTCTTTTTCTGAGATCCACACAGACACAAAGACCCCCCCCCTCCACCTACCGACCCCCACTCCCCGGGCTCCCAACCCCCTTCTGCGGGCTTGTCCGGCCACAGCGCTCAGGCCTCTCTTACCTATACTGTGGTTTAAAAAACTTCCTGTGAGCATTGATGACTTGCTGTGAGGACTGTCCATCATCCCGCTCCTTTGTCTGGCAGTCACTTCCATTCGAATTTGACTGACTAAGGCAGCCCGAGTTATTTGTAAAGAACAACAAGGCTTTTCATTCATAATTTTTGTAAGGGGACGGGGTGCTAATGACTGAGCTTGAATAACTAGGGAATGCAGTATTCAAGGCAGGAAGATGCACCGCCGGCTGCCAAAAGGAAGAAGAAGCTATGAGGAAAGGGCCTGGGTAAAAAGGCACCGGCCAGAGGATCACACATGTATACAAATACAAATGGAGTTCTGAAAAGGTGAGAACCTCAAACACATAGAAGCAGGAAGGAAGGCAAGGTCTCCAACAGGATTTCATCTGCTTTGAGCTGACGTCCCTGCTGGAGCTATGAACCCAGTGAGCAACTACAGAGGAAGCACTCTTTTCAACAGTTGATTCTCCTGAAGAAATGCCGCTTTTTTGGTTTTGTTTTTTGAGTGTTTGTTGTTTCTCTTTGGTTGGTTTGTTTTGTTTTTGTTTTTTGTTTTTGTTTTTTTGTTTTTTGGGGGTTTTTTTGGAAATGTTTTCATTCTCCTTTGGTGCCCTTCATATATTTGGAAATATATGAAGATCTTCCAGGGTCCTTGACTTGGCCAGCAAGTCTGGGTTCCAAGAAGCTGATGTGTGGGATTTGTTGTCATTTTTGAGTCCCTTATTATCATCATGGGATGCAATCTTGCAGAATTTTCACAATGTAAATTTTCGGTGGAACAATTATGGGATTTATCTTTATTGTTAAAATAGTAAAACTGCAGTTTCGGTTTTCTAAGTTGAGAAGGACAAGCTGTCCAGCTGAGAAAGCATCCTTCGATGGCTGGCCTGACTGACACCAGAGGCTTTCCATCCGTTCTCAGCAGCCACCAGAATGGCTCCTGATTGGCCTTCATGAAAGAAATAATTCTTCTATGCTTCTTAGCTAACTGCTTTTTTTTTTTTAAATCAGTGTAATTGCATAAAATGCCAATTTTGGTAATATTAGCAATAATGGGGCTTTAATAATTTACTTTATAGGACGATGGTTCTCTCTACTGTATACCTCTGGCTGTGCTGGAACTCATGTAGACCAAGTTGACCTGCCTCTGACTCCCAAGTGTTGGGGCGACAGATGTGTGCCACCATGCCTAGGAGGACGAATGTTCCGAAAGAACACTTAGAGCATCTGAAGCGAGAGGTCAAAGTTCAGATCTTCTATTGGATATATACATTTCTCTAAAAGCTTTAAGTTGTAAACTGAAAAAAAAAAAAAAAAAAGTCTTGGTTAAAATTCAGGAGCCAGCTACAGCTATTGTTTTGAAGGACCATCATCCCACCCAATTCTTTTTGAGACAAGATCTCATGATCTAGTCCATGCTGTCTTCCAACTCTAATCTACTGGTCAGCCTCCAGAGTGCTAACATTGACTGGCATGTGCCACCACACTTGGTGTCTTAAGGTTTTACTGCTGTGAACAGACACCATGACCAAGACAACTCTTATAAAGGACAGCATTTAATTGAGGCTGGCTTACAGGTTCAGAGGTTCAGTCCATTATTCTCAAGGTAGGAACATGGCAGCATCCGGGCAGGCATGGTGCAGGAGGAGCTGAGAGTTCTACATCTTCATCTGAAGGCTGCTTAGTGGAAGACTGACTTTCAGGTAGCTAGGGTGAGGGTCTTAAGCTCATGTCCTCAGTGACACACATACTCTAACAAGGCTACACCTTCTAATAGTGCCACTTCCTGGGCCAAGCATATACAAACCATCATAGTTGGTTTCTAGGTCATTCTCATGGCTACTATTCTCTGTTCAGCAAGGAAACTGAGGGAATTAAGATGTTCCGGTACTTTCTTTTGATGCTATTCTTTCCCCAGAGGGTGGGGAATGGGTATTTCTTGGTTGATTGGTTGGTTGGTTGGTTGGTTGGTTGGTTGGTTGGTTGGTTGGTTGTTGAGGTAGTCCAGGCTGGCCTCAAACTTGCCACATTACCGAGGATAACCTAGAACTCCTGATCCTCCAGGACTTATACCTCCCAAATGCTGATATGACTAGGCAGGGCACACCACACCTGAATTTTCTAGTACTTTCTATCCCTTTCCACTTGGATACTCATGGTATAGGCATGTGAACACATTCCTGGAAAGTTCTAAAATGAATCCAAAGTAAGTGTTGAAAGCCACACTTAGTTATTTTATTTATCTACTTATTTACTCAGTGTTCGTGCCATCCATGTACGCAAGCTGAAATAATATGTGACGGACCGTGTTTATCTTAGCACTTCTTGTGGCATATCTTCACACATCCCTGGGTTTCTGAGAGCACAAGGAAATAACTTTCCCCAAGGCTTTAACTGAAAAGTGGTTGACAGTGTAATCAGGCGATTCCACATTCAGAAACAGGTTAGGCATAGGCTGCTCTTCCACCTATGACTCCTTGAACTCGATTCTCAGGCCATAGTCCCATCAAAGTTAAACACTATTATTGGCTGAGAATAGCCAGTGTTGGTGCAAGTTAGTTTCGGGTGTCTTTGCAAACTTTCTGAGAGTTCCTCCTAACCTCTCATGTAATGATAAATGGTGCTGACTGTCCCTTGGAGGGGGAGGGGCAGGGCTGGTGTAAGCATTTAGCGTTGCCAGCGTTATTAGTACTCTCCATACCTGATTTTGCAACCAAAAGAAAGCAGATGATACATGAGAAATCTAACAAGCAGGCGTGAGCCTAGTTTAGCACACACTTCCCCCTACTGGGACTTTATTTGCTGTCTCCTCTGTTTTTAGTGAGGTACAGATTCCTGTTACGATTATTAATAATGACGATAAATACAGTAACGACTTTCATTTAATAAGACTTATTCTTAAATCTTACTGTGATGGTCTGATACTGGAAACATTTTTATTCCCACATTGTAAGTGAAGAAACCGAGGACATCCGGTTTGATACAGGGCCCGTCTTATATCAACCTATATTAAGTTTTAGATAAAGCTAAATTCGTACCTGTATTGCATTGCATAGATACGTATTTCACACATTAAACACAACCTCCAAGGGGCTGGAGGAATAACTTAGTTCTTAAGAACACTTAATGCTCTTGAATGCTGATTTGTTATTTACTGCAACCAAATTCCCAGTTACTGTAGTTCTAACATGGAGGAAGAGGGGCTCATGAAAACAGACAAGTAAGTCTACTTGCTAATCATCAAGGAATGTCAATGATAGTGGCAAAAATGATCACCGATCTTTGGGTAATTCTGGAACATAAAACACTCAATATAAACTAGTAGAAAATTGTTATAAGAACGTACCGGAGCTTTTTATAAAACCCAACTCTATTACTGAAAGCTAAGTTCCTTCCAGTACCACCTGGTTTAATTTAGAACGCCTGCCGGGGTGGTGGAGGGATGGCTCAGTGCTACGGTGCCCTCTGCTCTGCACAGGGCTTGGGTTTAGTTTACAACCACCTGTAATTCCCGTTCCAAGGGATCCAAAGCCTTCTAGCCTCTGCAGGTGTCTGCAAGCATATAGTGCAATATACTCATGCAGACACATACATAGACACATGAACACGTTTTAAAGAAATCTTATACTGTCTTTTGTATGATCTTCTTGGGACACAGCTGCCAAGCACATGAGTAAGATGCTGTCTACCCATTTTCACGAATCCTGCTCTCGCCAGAGATCGAAGCGCCACGATCATGCCTTGAACATACTTGCAGCATGCTTTTTTAAAAACTCAAATATGTCATCCCTTTGATCTGAATGCCATGGCAAAGTTGACGTTCTACAAACATCAGATCTTTTCAACCCACCGCCTTTAATACACCCAGAGAATTTTGTTTTCATAAGTGAACCAGATACTAACGTCACTGCTGACAAGACACGTCACAGAGCTACTCACTGCCGAGGAGATCTATTTTAGCTCAAGGTTTCAGCAGATTTCAATTCAGTACGATTAACCAGGGGCAGAGAGCAGCTGCTCACACCACCAGAAACCAGAGAATGTCTAAAACTGTGGTCTCATCCTTACTGACTACTTCTGCCAGGTAGGCATCATCTTCTAAACAGTCTCCCAGAATACAACTACTGCCTGGGGACAAGTTTTTTGACATAAGACGGTGGAGTCATTTCAGATTCACACAGCAACACTAAAAAACACATCCATTTATACTACTCAAAGAAGAGAATGCTAGAGATACATAAAATAAGGGGGAAACATCCAACAACTCTTCTGGGGTCCTTCCTGGGCTGCCTGATTCATTAGCCACCTTGGCTCTGGTGGGCTAGCACTACCTCAATTATCCACAATCAGCCCCCAAAACTGGCTTGTTAGATTCCTTTGAGTAACCTCCTCATAACTGGCTTCTTCATTTCTTCACTTAGATTCCGGACTTCTTCCGTTCAGAAGGCATTTCTTATCCCACAAATCACTGAGCAAAGTGGTGGCGACATTACCTCCCCAGCCAAGGTTCTGAGGACAGGGGTCGCATCTCCAGAAGACCATGTCACATTGATCTTAAGTAGCAGAGAATACTTAGTGCATGTTTTCTCCAGAATTCTGGAAAACGTAATGGTGCTATAATGCAAGATTCTGAACCCGAGAATTAGGGACATAATTATTCTTAGCCATGTGCAAACTCACCTTTATAGAATCATGGTAACAATGTGGGACAATAAAATCTCACTGCATTTTAGTGTATATTAAATATCTACACATAATTTAGTATAAATTAATATATATTTTAACAGAGGATGGCAGTCTAATGACATTTCAGACACGGGGCTCAGTTCTCAAAACACACAGCCAAATCAAGTGTAGTGTAGTAGCCAAGGGCTGCAGCCACTCAGACAAGAAGATGTTTGCATTTTCTTGTATTCATCCAGGCTGGCCTGAAGCTCTAGCCTTCTGCCTCGGCAGCCTCGGGAGCTGTGATCATTGCTGTATGTTCTGCACCCAGCCAGTTCTGAGCAAACAACTCAATGAGACATTTCTGTCAGAGGCAACAATTTCATCTATGTGGATCCTTCTCTAAAATGTTTGACATGCTTTGGAAAGTCCATAAATAAAAATAAAGGCCAATGTGTGGTTAACATTTGCACAGAAACCTTGAGTATTAATAAATGTTATCAACAATAGTTATAAGCGTAGCCACTCTGGGAGGCAGAGGCAGGCAGCTCTCTGAATTAAAGGTCGGCCTCGTCTACAGAGTGAGTTCCAGGACTGCCAGGCCAGGGCTACACAGAGAAACCTTATCTTGGGGAAAAGCAAGTTACAAAGGTACAAAATACAAACAAATACAAATAATAATCAAATTGTATTTATTGAAGTTAATTTAAAAAAAAATAAATAAAGGTTAACAAAATCACTAATTTTCCCAAATAAACTACTAAGGCCAATTACACAAAAAGTATCGTTTTGTGTTTTTGAGATCTTCATGTGTGGTAGGCTCTCTAGAAGACACCTTGTCGTATTGTCACAACAACCCTACACAGGGACGCTTTCTGCAGGCTCGTTAGCTCACTCATCTGCTTACTCCATTGACTGAAAAGTGATTTTTGAGTCTTTATTCACAATAGGCTCTTCAAAGCTGGGGACAAAATGGCATACAAAAAATTACTTAGGTCCTTAAAATACAGAGGAGACAGTTATTAATGAAAAGATAGGCCGATTCCAAGTATGGCTTCTGTTGAGACAGTCACGAGACAGAAAAGAAGGATTAATCGGCCTAAGCAAAGAGGTCGGGGAAAGCTTTCCTGAGAATATGATGACAGGCATTTAAAGATAAATAGAAGTTAAAAGTCAAGAAAAGTTGTCCAAAGAAGTACATCAGAGAATATCATGTTCAAAGCCCCTGTTGGAAGACAGGGGCAACTTTTGAGCAACCCAGGCTCCGTCTTGAGGAGGCTGATGGGAAAGTGGCTGAGTGGTAGGCCCTGGAGGTCACGCTGAGAACTTGGATCTTTATCAGGAGCAACAGGAACTTCACCCTGAAGAACTTGGGCAATGGAGGTTTGTAATCAAAGGTACCATCAACTGAATCCAAATCCGATCTCTTGGTCTCTCTAATCTCTGGAACCCTTAAAATAGTTCAATACTAAGTATCAGATATACGTTTTTGCTTTGTTTTGAATTTTGAGGATTTTTGCCTGTTTGGTCGACTTTTATAGGGTTCGGTAAGAGTTGCAAGTTTTTAATATAATTTCTAATTTTCCCAGGGATGACTTTTTCATTACTGGGAATTGGATGAATTGTATGTAGAGACTCACGCGTGCTAGGCAAATGCTCTATAAGCTAAGCTGTGTTCCTAGGCAGCCTATGGATGTTTTCAACGTCTTGGAGAATATAATGCAATCATGTCTCTGAAATAATTTTAAAAAATTAAGAAGTTCATTTCTCAAAATTAGTAAAAGAAGGGTCTGGAGAGATTGCTCAGCAGTTAAGAGCACTGGCTGCTCTTCCAGAGGTCCTGAGTTCAATTCCCAGCAACGACATGGTGGCTCACAACCATCTGTAATGGGATCTAATGCCCTCTCCTGGTGTGTCTGAAGACAGCTACAGTGTGTTCATATACATATAATAAATAAATCTAAAAAAATTAAAGGTATTCACACAGAACACAAACTGCAAAAACTGTCCACAACTTAGTGACTTCCTTTCCACTACTCTTTTAATTTTGAGGGAGTTGGGGGATGTACCAAGACAAGATTTCTTTGGGTAGCCCTGGCTATTCTGGAACTTGCTCTGTAGAACATGCTGGTCTCGAACTCAGAGATCCTCCTGCCTCCCATGTGCTAGGACCAAAGGTGTGTGCCACCATACCCAGCCCTTTCTGCCACTCTTACTTGATTTGATCAGATTATATGACAAATACTATATCTACTTGATTTTTGCCAGACACGTTCATTCTGTGGCCCTGTGATATTTGTAGTTAAAGATGCCTACACAGACCAGTAAGCTTGCCTGATCGCCAGACGTAAATCCCCAGCCTCCACAGGGAAAGGAGAAAACCAACACCTACCTAACATTGCCCTTTGACTTTCATATGTGTACTCTGGCTCTCAAACTTCATTCTCCACTCCAATAACAGATAGATAGATAGATAGATAGATAGATAGATAGATAGATAGATAGA
>JANHMN010000001.1:245028197-245052355 GCA_030674055.1 Rhabdomys pumilio | reverse complement strand
AGATAGATAGATAGATAGATAGATAGATAGATAGATAGATAGATAGATAGATAGATAGATAGATAGATGATAGATAGATAGATAGATAGATGATTGATAGATGGATAAATATATGATAGATAAATGGTAGATAGATAGATAGATAGATAGATAGATAGATAGATAGATGATGATAGATGATTGATAGATAGATAGATAGATGATAGATGATTGATAGATAGATGGATAAATATATGATAGATAAATGGTAGGTAGGTAGATAGATAGATAGATAGATAGATAGATAGATAGATAGATGATAATTAGATAGATGTAACTTTTAAATAAGTGCTGTCAATTCTTCAGCAAACAGTATATGCCTGTGACCTTGTCTGTTGTGACTACACTCATCTGAATAAATGTGTGTGATCATTTGATAACAAGGATGTGGTTTCTGATATCAGTTCCACACTTACGGGCCATAAGCTCGACAGCACAGTTCCAGCTCTGCTTGTGTGAGCTACACTATTGCTCACAATGTATCAGTTTTCTTGTGCACTTAAAAGTTAAATAAAATGTAACTTCTTACTTTCAAGTTACAGCTTAATACTGTGACAAACTTTAATTATTAACGTAGGCCTCCTTTTGGCCAAATGCACTTTTCAAATGAAAAATTCAACCAGGTACGGTGGCATGTGCCTGTAATTCTAGCACTCAGGGAAGTAGAGGCAGGAGGATGGCTTCAAGTTCACAGCCATCCTGGTTTGCAGAATGAGTTCCAAGGACACACAGTCCTATCTTCAAGAGGTGTGTGCCATAACCATGCTGTGGTTATGGATGGTGGGGTCATAGAGAGGGAGGACTGGGGAGAGGTCAGGAAAGCTCAGCAAAGAAAAACAAACCCCAGGAATTCACCTTTACTTGCATATATCTACCTATCACTGGGTCTCCTGTGATAATTTCTCTCTTCTCTATAGCCTGTAGCATAAAATTTCCATAAAGTTAAATTTAAACCAGAATAAAAAAAACAAAAAACAAAAAACAACAACAAAAAAAAAAAAAAAAAAAAAAAACAACGAGGCCGACGGTGGCGGCGCACTCCTTTAATCCCAGCACTTGGGAGGCAGAGGCAGGTGGATTTCTGAGTGTGAGGCCAGCCTACTCTACAGAGTGAGTTCCAGGACAGCCAGGGCTACACAGAGAAACCCTGTCTCCAAAAACCAAAAAACAAAAAAACAAAACAAAACACAAAAAAGCAAAAACCTCAGCAGAGGAGGTTGAGAACAGTCTGTATTTCATAAAAAGTCCATCAAGAGAAGAAGAAAGGAGAGGGAATGGAGAAAAGAAAAGGATAGAAGATGGCCCTGCAGGGGCAGGGTGGGGCTCGGGGCAGCCGGTGGGGTGGAGGGGAGAGAAAATCATGGCTTCAGTCAAACTTGTTTCAGTCAGTATGCAAGACATAATAATAATATTTTCACAATAGTAAAATGACTTAAATTCTAGCCTAAAAGAAATCAGTTGGGTGAAGTAGAGCAGATTTGCAGTCCTAGCACTCAAGAGGCAGTATGGATGGGGGGGATTAGTGTGGGGATGAAGGGGTGGGGAATGGGGGTGGGGGGTGGGGAGGGGGTCTTTCCCTTCTCAAGAGAGTACTAGGAGGAGAGGAAGGGTTGATATTGGATTGTGAAGTGAATCAATAAATAAGGTCAAAAACCAAACAAACAGAAATCTACAGCCTTTTAAGCCAGTTCAGATACAGAGGGTAAAAACATTCCCTAATGATTTTTAGTAACTAAACAGCAAAGTTATAAATCAATCTCATAACTTATATGTATATTTCTGTGATATCAGACTTTGATGTAATTTTCTAGCCCACATCCATGATACTTAGAGCCTTATTTTTTCCTTCTTTTATTCTAGACAGAAATAAACAAAATAAAGTTTAATTAAAAAAAAAAAAAAAAAAAAAGAGGCAAAGTCAGACTGGTCTACAGAATTCCAAACCAGCTAGAGTTACACAGTGAAACCTTATCTGGAAAAAAAATTCCAGGACTGGGGTTATGACTTAGTTTGTAGAGTATAAACCAGAAATTGCTTGTATTTGTAATGTAAGCACTAGAAGGGCACGGGCAGAGGATCAAGGTCATTCTCTGGCCCAGGCCACATGGGGACAATTGAGATTCTGTCTAAAAGCAGAAGAAAAAAAAATAAACAGATATATACTTTTAAAGATTTATTTACTTTTACTTTATGCTTATGGTTTTGCCTGCAGTTATGTATGTGTATCTTCTAGGGGCATCACCTGATACTCTGAGAGGCCAGAAGAGGGCGCCAGATCTCCTGGAACTAGAGAATACAGGCGGTTGTGATCACTATGTGGGTGTTGGGAACCAAACCCAAATCTTCTGCAAGAGCAGCAAGCACTCTTAACTGCTGAGCCATCTCTCCAGCTCCTAAATAGTTTGTTTTTACAAAATTAAGACTTGAAAAATATTGACTGAGTTGGAAATAGAACTGGAATATTTTCTTCTTAAAGAAATAATAAAACAAAACCAAAAACCTGGCTTTCAAGTAGAGAGAGAGAGAAAAGGAAAATCTCCACAAAACTTATCACTTATCATATGCTTAACCTGTAGACCAGTGGTTCTCAATCTTCCTACCACAACCCTTTAATACAGTTCCTCATGCTGTGGTGACCCACCCCCAAACACAAAATCATTTTTGTTGCTCCTTGATAATTGTAATTTTGGTACTGGTACGAATCATAATCCGATGATCTTAGGTAGCCCCAATGAAAAGGTCATTTGACAACCCCCACAAAGGGATGTCAACGTGGGTTGAAAACTTCTGGAAAAGGTTTATTAGTGTTAGAATCTAAAAAACTTTCTGTTTCAACTCAAAAAAAAGTTCAGGGGAACCCTGATATAGATTACCCGGATCTTTAGCATAGTCTGTCCCTTAAAGTGTATCTTTGAATGCTGTTTTATATAACTCTACGATATTTCAATGACTCTGTAATTTTAAAACATCTTCTTCCCATGAGAACAACCTAAATCTGTATATAAGCATACTCCAGTCACCAAGCCAGAAGTACTTAGATGTAATCTGTGCACTGAGATTTGGAACTGGCTGTTAGCCTTAATATTTTGGTGTCTGTGCTAAAATAAGAATCGTGGTAGAAATTTTTGGATCATATCTTCTCTAGATAACAGGCTGAACTTCCTGTGCCCTTCCATCCAAGGCCCACACAATGAAAAGTATAAAATTAAAACCTCCACAGATGTGGAAACCATGTCTGCCTGACTGCCTGTAAATTCCAGTACTTGGGGAGCAGAGGCAGGAAGATTGCCCAGAGTTGCAGCCCACACCTGGCTACCTAGTGAGACCTTGTCTAAAAAAATCAATCCAAAATATCCTATGTATTCAGAAGTCAAATCTTGTTACTGTTACTAAACATTACCAAAGACTAAGGGCCACCACTGATTCTCACTTATATGAGGGTTTTTGTTGTTGTTGTTTTGTTTTGTTTTTTGTTTGGTTTTGTTTTATTCTAGAACAAAGGGAGCACATAAAAGTAAATGTAAAGCTGAGAAGACAAAGGGCAAGGTCTCTGAACATGCAAACCTACAAAGGAAGTTTAATCTTTAGGCCAAAAAACAAATATATTGAAAAAGCAATGAAACAAACACATGAAGCCAGCAGTGGACTCTTTTCTTGCCTTGTTACAAAGTTTCTGCCCCCATCTGACTTTGCATAAATTGTAGTAATGATGTGCAAGCATCCGGCAGGAATATTTATCCATTAACCAGCCCAAACCACAGGTGGATTCCAGCTAAAGAGGACATCTCTGAAAAACAGTAGCAGGATACCGGAGAGCTGGAGACTCAAGGTCACTTATCAAGACCACTCCTCTCACCCTAGGATAACCTTAGATCCTGCTCTGAGTTTAGTTAGGGTTAAAGGACATCAGCAAAGAAGGTTAGATTCAGAGATAAACTGCTTCCAGTCCTCCAAGCAATCTAGATAAGAAATCAAGTGGTCTATTTTGAATTCCTTTGCTTCTTTATTGAAGCCACTCCCAATTCCCCTCCTGGAGGCAATATCAACAGAATGTGAAGAATCAAAGAAATTCAAAACGTAAAATGATAACAGTCATGGGCGCCAAATCAAAAGGTCCCCGGAGCAAAGAGTCCTTTGCTGCAGGAAGGTCCGGAAGAGTCTTTGCATAAATGAATTTTACTACCCCAGTTGGGCTGTAAAAAGAAACTATGACTAAGGGGCCCAAAATGTAACTGTGCCGTCTTTAAATACAAAAGCAAACAAAAACAAACAAACAAAAACTCCTTTGCTAATAGAAGAAAATGTCTAAATACTTATTCATTCTTTGTGTCAAAAGCACATTGTATGTTTGCAAGGTTTCTTTTAGGTTTTTCAAAACTGAGACCAAACCTAGGAAGGTGAAGGGATTTTTTTTTTTTTTTTTTTTTTTCAAATCTCAGAAAGAAACTAGATTGAGAGCCTTTTAAAGATACTTTGCCCACACTGTAAAGAGCAAACAGCTTGGTCCAGCTAGCAAGGACAATCCTAAACAAGGTTTCAGCTCACTCAACACAGCTCTAAAGAAGGTTGTTTACGCTGTCTTCTTCACTACCTTCTATCAAAGACTGGAGGAGGTGAGATTCATGGAGTGTTTATATTCTGCCTCATTAAAAACAACAAATGAGGAAGGCTATAATTATGAAGTGCAAATAAATGAAATCAGAAAATAAAGCCAGAGTTGAGAACTCACTAGTACACAAGAGATTCTGCTCAACAGCCAGCACTGGTAAAGTACCTTACTTGATGAGTCCTGGGAACCTGTAGCTGAGTATCATTGCAACATGGAGTCCCCTGGGTTCTTTGAAAGTTACCCTTCCAAAAACCTTGTTTTTGTTTTGTTTTACAGTGCTTGACAGGTGGTAAAATCTCTGCTTGTGGCAGAGTTCTCTTTCTAGAACTTTCCACAACACATCTGAAAGAGCTTTCTCTTGATGTTTGTCTGTGGGCTACCATTACCCTGGATTCTCTTCCACAATTAACTCGTTTTTAAATCGTGGGCATGATAACCGATTTGAAAGCACAGTAGTTTCATGAAACACCTCGTTGTCCATATACAATGAGTACACAAATACAATTCGTCTTTTTTATTTTAACAGTAGTCTTTGGAAGCACAATACTGTGGCATACACACTTCACTGGCTGAAAAACAATAATGTACTAAGATAAAGCCAACTGGATAATTTAAAAGAATTCAACAGATTCTTCCATTTATTTTGCTCTTAAGTTACAGGTAAAATGTTTTCCTAATGTGAGGATTATGGGAGAGATAAACAGTAGATTATTACCTAAAATCCTTTCTAATTTATGAAAGATACATATGAATTCTTACATTCTTCCCCAAGCATCCGGAAGTTCCTGATTTAAATTCTATTTTATGCTTTGATTCCTAATGACCTGTTGGCAGAGCTCCTGCGGCGCTGGAGGAAATGGCATGGGGCAAATGTCTCCCAAGAAGCGGCCACCGGCTGCAAGGGTGTGAGGGGAGGTGTTTCCCTTGCCAGCTCTGCTTTCAGATGCTTGCTGGTCACACACCAGCAACTCTTCCGGACGTGCTTCCCACAACCTGCCTTTGACCCCCATAGCTCCTGGGTGGAAAACTTGAGTTGCTTCGGAATCGAACCAACTCAATCTCAAAGGGAATGTGGCTAAGGGGATGGCAAGAAATGCCACCTTGCGTAGCGTTTATACTATGCATCTTAAGACTCCGAAGAGAGCCAAGGCACTTCTTTGAAAGGAACCCCTCCAGCACCTACTGAGTCCCGCAGAAGAAAGCAGCCCGAGCCCAGCGCCTGGCGCTCGCCCCCTGGCGGCTCCTTAGGGAAGCGCAGGGTCGCCCGTGCTCGCCTGCTAGAGACTCCACGGATTCCGACGCCGCGCGAGCCGCGGTGGCCGGAGAGGCCCAGCTATCCTGAGTCCAGAGTGTCTGGGACACGACAGAGCCCGCCGATCGAGCCTCTTCCACCCTCAGCCGTGGGGTAGGGGAACGTAGACCAGCGCCCGGAAATAAGGCATGCCACTTCCCCTGCCATCTCTAGTTCCAAACCCCAGGCGAAGAAGAGTCGTGGAGAAACACACCGAAAGGGCAAGGAGAGAGTGCAAGCCAGGCGAATGAGGTGCCAGGGACAGAGAGAGATGTCGCCAGAAGGCAGCTAGAGACCAGGGTAGCAGCGAACAGGTGACGGCTAGAGCGAGGGAAACCAAACTCCACGTTTTCAGGAGCTCTAACCTCGCATGGTGCAAGGTCGCAGGTGCTGTGCGGGAATTTTGACCTTACAGCAGGTACCTTCCGGTTTAAAAAAATGTAAATTCTCAGCCAAAAGGGCAACATTAGCGTGTGGATACATTTCTGTGACAACCCCCCCCCCCCCCGCGTGCTTCCACGTGCAGGCACCTTAGTACAGCCGCGGTCAGAGCGTATGTATTTTCTGTATTTTAAATGGTTAAATGGTCCGCTTCCAACAGGAACAGGAGGAACTTATATGAGAATGTTCTAGGTGACAGATAGTGGGATTTGGAAGATGACGCTTTGTATTTATGGTTTTGCGAAGGAGGAATTCTGTAGGGAAACAGATTCCCCCCCCCTCCCTATTTCGGAAGTCCATGATGTCGCCCTGAGTAATCGCGTGAGTATTACAGAATCAATTTAAAAGATTTTTGCATCGAGTAAAACAGTACCCCCAAAAATCTTCAAAAGGCCCCCATCTACAGATAATCCCTCTTAAAAATGAAATTTAACAAACTACAAGTCCACACACACTCAAAAGCCAATCCCAGCCAGAGCAGAAGGGACTTGAAACCCGAATCTACATTCCGTTCCTCCCGTACAAGGCTCGGAGGTGGGGGGAGGCGGGCTGTGCTGGTGCCCGGTGTATAATCGGGTTAATCCAGTAGACAAAGAATAAACCAATAGCCCTCCCACCTCACTTCCCGCTCCCCTTTCCCTCCCCCTCCTGCTCCCCCCACCCTCTTCGCCCCCTGGGCATCGGTGGGGGAGGGGACGGGATGGGGGGGGGTAACCCAGGAGAGGAGAGGTTAGAACCGAAATGGATTCCGAATCGGCTCTAAAAAGCTGCAACTCGCTTTTCACGCTAACGCGGTGCGGCCGTGTTAGTTTGCACCGTTCCTCCCTCTCCTCTCCCGGACGGCGAGGGAGAAAGTTCCCTAAGTGAGGCCGGCCTCCGGCTCGTGGCCTCTGGGGTGGGGGAAGCCTTAAGGTCAGCGTTCCCTTGAAACTAGATAAACTGACCTCGCGGCGGCCAGCGCGGCCCCGCGTGACGGCGCCCCGGCTGCAGGAGCGACTGGGGCGGCGCGGTTGCCCTTTTGAATGCCTCCTGCGGCTCGGAGCGCCGGCGGGCGCTGGAGCGCGAGTGAATGTAGCCCCGCGGAGCCAATGAGCTGGGACCGGATGCGATATATCCTCTGGGACAACAACTGCTCTGTTCCGCCTCGGATCCACATGACGCCATTTACTGCTGCCGCGGCCGCTGCAGAGCTCCCTGCCTCCTCCGGAAAGGCGAGGGCGCAGGCCAGCGGCGCTCCCCCCTCCCCGCCCCCCCACCCCCGGCCGGGCCCCAGACCCTCCTCCCCCGCCGCCGCCTCCTCCTCCCCTCCGCACCCCCCCACCCCCGCCTCGGCTTCGCCGCCGTGCCTCCGCAACGCCCAGTCTGCACGAGCGAGAGCTGCGCGCCGCAGCGCCAGCGGAGGACAGGGGCCGGCGGAGCGCGCAGCGCCCAGGCCCCCCGCGCGCGCCCGGCCCGGCCCGCGGCCCCGCGCCTGCCTCCGCTCGGAAGCAGCCCGGGGCCCCTAGGACTTGGCGAGCTGGCCTTAGGTTCTTTGTAAGGCCGTGCTCGCCTCGCTTTCTCTCATCGACCAGAAGAGACTCGCCAACCTTGGCGCTTCGGCCTCTTGTTCATTGAGAAAAAAAAAAAGAAGGAAAAAAAAAAAAAGAGGAAATACTCCGCGTGCGCTTCTGGAAGGGAGGTCATCTCTCTAGCCCGGAATCCGGCAGGGTTTCAACGGTGGAGGATTGAGGATCGGGTTCCAAATTTACCCGTGGTTTTAATCCTCCTACCGATTGCTTGGAAGTTGGACTGAAGCAGAGTTTGGAAAGAAGGAAAAAAGTTTGCATCGGGACTGGATTTATTTGCACATCGCTGGAAGAAGAGGATCCAAAGGAGAGGGGTTGGTGCAGAGCCGCGATCACGGTGAGGAGCGTTTGGTTTTTCCCCTTCTGGAACCATAGTGGGCCGGGAGTGGGGTCGGGGTTCCTCTCTCCCCTAAACCAGCAGGCTTCCCGGGAGGATCAGAGGACTACCCCGAGGATCTGCTTCGCTTAGAACAGAGGTTCGGCCACGGCCGGGCTACAGGGTGCGCCGGTGCAGTGTCCCCCGTCCCGCGACAGCTCACTCTCTTAAGGGGTTCGGGGCGGAGGACCGCTTCACTGCGTTCTACTCCTACCCCTCTGCATTGGCGACGACTCAGCCGCCGAGAGCCTAAGAGGGAGGGAAAACACAGTGTTTTCCAGGTCGCTGTTACAGACTCTGGCATTGCTAACCTGTTCCTCCATTCGGTGAAAGCTAAGTTATAGGAGAGCTAGCCTGCGGTGGGGGCGCCTGTGGGGTTGGGGTACTGGGCTTCTCACCTCTGCACCTCCCCGGGACAGAAGACCCGGCGGGCGAGCAGAGGGTAGTGTGCCAGGCAGAGTCCCCGCCTATGCCCGGTGTGGACAGTCTAGCCCGGTGCGGGTGGGAGCGTCGCCCAGCCTGGCGCCGCGTCTCTGCGGTTCGGAAGTGCAGCTTTCTCTTTTTTTCCGTTCTTCGTGGTCGGCCTAGGTCACGCTTTTTTTTTTTTTTTTAACATATTTGGACACCTAGGCTGACCTAGCACAGGAAGAGAGTTATCAAGTAGTCGCGGTCGTTTTCCATTACCTGAAAGTAGGTGGCAAAATAAAAAAGGCTAGTTTTTTCCCCCTCCCTCTTTTGTGTCACTGTTTTTAAGATTTGGAGTCTTAACGCCTTTTTTACAAAGGGGTTTCTGTGTCGGTTTGCCCCACCCTAGTGCTGAAGTCCTTTCCCCCTAATCCTTAGTCTGATCACACACACTGTCCTTAATGGGGGTTTCAAAGCACTCTCAAAGGGGGAGGGAGAGGAACTGGGAGAGCGCAGGGGGGGGGGGGGCTGCGATGGAGGCGGCCGGGGATCTGTAGAAATCACTTTTTTTTTTCTTCCGAAAGATGCTACTTTCCACAGCAATCAGGTCCTCACGGAAAGTTTCCAATCCCGGGGCTCAGAGTTGTGCATGCCTGGCGTGTGCAGTGGGGCTCTGAGATAAAGCTATTTTTCTTTCGTTTTAAGAAACATGTCTTATTCTTCCTGATCTAAAAGGAGGTAGGCGTGTGCACATTACAGGCAGTGCCCGCCTCGGTCATTGCACCGTGGAGTCGCTCTGGGAGCGTGGGTACATAAGACCTCCGTGCAAGCTGTGCGTCCTGAGCCCGGCTCTCTTCCTCAGGGAGTCGAATTTGGAAACTTGTGAGGACAGGCGTTTTGAGGGCCTTCGCAGAAACACCTTGTGATGACCTTGCGGCGGGGGTGGGCGTGTTAGAGTGGCTCCCCCTCTTGGGGCCGGATGGCAGTTCCTCTGGAGTTGGGGGAAATTTTAGCCGCGGGGGTGGAGGAGGGGGAAGTGTGCTCGTGCATTTCATGACACGTCCCCTTCGGAGGCGCCCGCGCCCCCTGCCTGCCTGAGCTTCTGGGGATTGTACGCGGGAGGGGCCGGGCTGGCCCCTGGACAGCGTCAGTCCGCCAGGAGAAAAGTCCCCCGGGGTTCTGGCTGAGTCCCACCTGCTGGGGACTGTGTGGGGGCGCAGATAGAGCCGATAAACGAGTTGAAAGCGAAGAACAGCATTGTGTACCTTGCTGTAGGAGGTGAGCAGATCCGGTTTCCAGCTCTGCCTGGTTTGTCACCTGCCTTGTTCCGCTGTCCTTTTCCAAAAAGCAGAGGTTGGATTATAAAATCCGGTTTTGCTTATTTTTCTTTGTATTTTCATGTGGACTCTTGAGAGGGGATGGGATGGTACTTCTTAAATGGAAGCATGACTAATTTTTTTTTTTTTTTTTTAAGTTTACTTGACAAGATCATAGGCTTCCACTGTGACAGACACTTCAGATTTCTAAAACTTCTTGTTGCTGCTACTTGCTTTGTGCTCTTGGGTATTCAAAACGAGAAAATAATATGTTTTTTTTTTTTTTGGATGCTTTAATTATGAAACGAGAGAATGACTTGTGGTTCAGAACCTAAGGTTCTGAAGAATTAAGAATCTGAAGAACGCCTAGGTCTGTAGAATATTTGATTCATAAGTTGTGGTATTATGAGTTTGTTTTCTTGCGCTACCTAATGGTATTCAAAATTATTTATTTTAATTATATAACTTTGTACTAATGTTTATTTAAAATGTCACCTTAATTGCCTTTGAAATGTACCTTTTATATCATAGTCGCCCCATGGGTTTGGAAAAATACTCATTAGATTACTCAGTGCAAGTGTGATGTTTAAAAAAAAAAAAAAACAGACTTAACCGATACAATTGTAGGTAGTTATTGGTGTTTAATGTAAAAATAATCACGACAAGCTTAAACCTATTTCAAAATCTGAAATAAGTCTGTTATACCTCCGAAGACGTTGGTAGCACTGTTAGGTTCCAGCATTTAGTTCCAATTTGTACATTGAACCCGAGCCTTCTAATTTGCATGTTTGAGTAAAGGATTCAGTGAGTTGATAGAGATTAGCTTTGAGTCTCTCCACTTACTTAAGACTACGGAACTGTCGGTGCCTAGCCGAATTTTCACTTTTGAGAAGATGCCTTGATCATTCATGCCTTGTTCTCCTACCTCGCCGCTACCAGCGCATTTCCAGTCCCATTTCTCCAGAGGATGTGGGAAGTGAAGAGTCAAATCTGGTGGGTGGAGAATGGCAAGTCTTAGAGTGTAAACCATTTTCTTTCCTCTTGGTTTCCCCAGGAGTTCAGATGTGTTCTAAGCCTGCTGGAGTGAACACACTGCCAAGACCTGATGGAGACCAGAGCTCAGAGTGGCAACGGGTCGCAGCCTTTGCTGCAGGCACCCCATGACAGTGGCAGGCAGCGTGGGGAGCCGGACCCCAGAGATGCCCTTACCCAGCAGGTACATGTCTTGTCTCTGGATCAGATCAGAGCCATCCGAAACACCAATGAGTACACAGAGGGGCCTACTGTGGTCCCAAGACCTGGGCTCAAGCCTGCTCCTCGTCCCTCCAGTCAGCACAAACATGAAAGACTCCACGGTCTGCCCGAGCACCGCCAGCCTCCCAGGCTCCAGCCCTCGCAGGTCCATTCTTCACGGGCCCCTCTGTCCAGGTCCATCAGCACCGTCAGCTCAGGGTCTCGGAGCAGTACAAGGACAAGTACCAGCAGCAGCTCCTCGGAACAGAGACTGTTAGGATCACCCTTCTCCCCCGGGCCTGCTGCTGATGGGATAATCCGAGTGCAGCCTAAATCTGAGCTCAAACCTGGTGAGCTTAAGCCACTGAGCAAAGATGATTTGGGTCTGCACGCTTACAGGTGTGAGGACTGTGGCAAGTGCAAGTGTAAGGAGTGCACCTACCCGAGGCCGCTGCCATCGGACTGGATCTGTGACAAGCAATGCCTTTGCTCGGCCCAGAACGTCATTGACTATGGGACTTGTGTGTGCTGCGTGAAAGGTCTCTTCTATCACTGCTCCAATGACGATGAGGACAATTGTGCTGACAACCCGTGTTCTTGCAGCCAGTCTCATTGTTGTACTCGGTGGTCAGCGATGGGTGTCATGTCTCTCTTTTTGCCTTGTTTATGGTGTTACCTTCCAGCCAAGGGTTGCCTTAAATTGTGCCAGGGGTGTTATGACCGAGTGAACAGGCCTGGCTGTCGTTGTAAAAACTCAAATACAGTGTGCTGCAAAGTTCCCACTGTCCCCCCCAGGAACTTTGAAAAGCCGACATAGCATTATTAATCAGGAATATTGCAATAATAAGGGTTGTTGCTCTCCCCCCCCCCTCCTTTTTAACACACATATGCAACCAACTAAACAGTTGTAATCTTGGCACTGTTCATAGAGAGTTAGGGGATTTGTGTTTGCAGTGAGATGCTTTTCTTTTTTCCTTTTTTTTTTTTTTTTCTTTTTTGGGTCCATGTGCCATTTTAACAGATAGGCTTGCAATAGAATTCAGCTAATGGAACTCCAAGGAAGGGCAACAGAAGTTGATGACCCACGTATTGCATAAGCTAAAGCAGCAAACACTCCTAGGCGAAGTTCTCCTTGTTTGTGAATAGTCCTTGCGAAATTTGTAAATTAGCAAATGGCTCCCCCCCCCTCCTTGTTTTTCTCCAGAGATAATGTGCTATATTTTTGTATATATGATAATATTTGCAACTGTGAAAAGACAAGTTGTGCTGTACTCCATGGCACAGTCACAAAATATTATACTAATATGTTGTACATTCGGAAGAATGTGAATCAATCAGTACGTTTTTAGATTGTATTTTGCCTTACAGGAAGCCTTTATTGTAAGACTCTGATTTCCCTTTGGACTTGATGTATATTGTACAGTTACAGTAAAATTCAACCTTTATTTTCTAATTTTTTCAACATATTGTTTAGTGTAAAGAATATTTATTTGAAGTTTTATTATTTTATAAAAAAAAAGAATATTTATTTTAAGAGGCATCATAAATTTTGCCCCTTTTATGAGGACGTGATGGTTGCTGCAAAGGAGAGGTTACAGATGCTATGTTCAATATAAAATAGAAAATATATTAACGTTTGAAATTAAACTGAGCTTGTTTTTGTCTTATTTGACCCGGTTTCTTGTTTGTTTCAAATGGCAAGAAGCCACATTTCATGTCAGGGTATTCTCTCCAATAGGTTGACTTATCTGGACAAGAGTCCTTTTAGGGCAATTCAGTGGGTTTCGGGGATGATGCTGCCTGTCAAGGCAGACAGCTGAGTGTGTTAGAGTCTGAGTTTTGTTAAGTGTTGAGAATGCCTTTTGCCTCTGTCATGTCATGTTCTTCCCAGTCTTTTGCAGACCTGCTGGCACGCCTTGGCTGTACCTGGCAATTCTGTTATCTTGAGCTTACTTATTTAGAAGACATTCCAGAAGATTAACTGTTAGAATTTTTTTCTAATATACAGTATTAAAAATGGATGTCAAAGATACTCAGAACTAGAGGAACGAGTTTGCTTGACAAACACTACTTGTCTGTATGTCAAACATGGGACCTGTCTATGCCCAGGCAGATCCTTATAACAGAGGAAGAAAAAATGTTTCCTTCACTTAGCTGGCCATGGCTGTTTTTCCTACTGTATATTTATTTGCTTTAAATTCTGCATCATCAACATTACACCATATTATTTGTTGGGGGGGAAAAAAACATTAAAAAATAATGTTTTTTGATTGACGTTGGTCAAATATTTGAAATCCCAAATGTGCCAGTTTATATCTCTGACCTGAATCACATTGTGTAGAAAGTGACTTAGTTTTACTCCCATGTAAAAATGCAGTGTGGCAAAGCATCAGTGTGTTCAGAGCTGTCCTAAGGGAACAAAGACGCCACAAGCTGCTACAGGCCCATCTTGACAATATTAGTCACTTTGTGGCTGCTGATGATTTTTTTCCAAAAGCATAACATTTTGCTGCCAAGAATCCCGGGAAGTCTAGGAAATTATTTACCTGCCCTTATAGCTTAATCTCTTGTTTCCTGTTCTCTTGTGTGAAGAGGTCTTAGTGCAAGCTTGTCTTCTCTGTTTTTTGTTTTTTGTTTTTTGTTTTTTTTTAATGGGCTTTCAAGGAACCCTATGGCAGCCTAAACTCTGAGAACCGTCAGTCCCCCAAACAACACAAGACTCAATTAATTTAGAAGTTGTTTACTTTTAGGTTCAGCTCGGGAGATACCGAATGCTCGTGGAATGCTGGGTTTAATGTGCGTTGTTAAGTTTCTCACTGGTGATTTAAAGAACTAGAAAGTAGGAAAGTGAAGCAGAGCTGCTCACTCATGGTAGTCTTAAAAGATTTGGGGAGCACAGTCATTCTGACTATTAGCATTGTGCTTTATGCAATGGTAGAGCTTTTTTTTTTTTTTTGTGGGAGTTATAAAAATTGTGAAAGTCGAGATTTTCTTGGACTGTGTAAGCAGTTTTCGGAGCGTGCTTATTGAAGTTAGATTTAAAGCTTTCTCCATAATTACCAAATCAGAATCTGTGATGTGGTCTAGAGATCCACATTCACCGGCATTCCACAACAAGTTATCTGCAGTCTGGGGCTGCTGACCCAGGCAGGGATGGCGTTCTACTTAAGCATGTTTTTAATGAGCTCCAATGTCAAGCACGTTCACGGATTTGGAAATCAAATGATAGTCAACTGAAGTTAGAGCCGAGGAGAGGACTTGGTGGACAAATATGTTAAGTGCTAACGGAAGTAATTTGTTGAAAGTAAATAGGGAAACTGAATTCCTCAGGGAGCTCCTCACCTGCTCAGGGTTGAATTCGCCCATCCTAGTGTGGAATTCATTTTTCACTTATGAAAATTAAATACTTATGACCAGATAGATTAAAAACAGTTGGGTCTCACACACTGTGCTAAGAGTTAAACATAATAGCCTCACTTGGGACTAGAGGAATAATGATCTCAAAGGGTCAGTTTCTATTGAAAATTAAGAGGCCTGTGAAATACAGAGTCGATGATCCAGTGACCCTATTTTGGTATAAGTTAAAGGTAGTGATACAGGCAAAAGTAACAGCTGAGCATTGAGTCCGTTTTAAATTTTGAGTCATCTAACATTTTTTTTCTCAAAATCTGTGCATGCTACGCATTTGAGATTCATTTACCAATGACAACTTGATCGTCATTACTTGAAACATTCATTTGTGTGTTTGGAGGGAGAGATTTAAAGGCCTTGCCAAATTTCTGCCATGTTGGAGCATGCTCTGGGGATTGTCTGAAAGAAGAAAGCCAAACCCAGGGATGTAATTCCAACCCAACTGCCAGCGTACCTTTTTTCTTCAGTACATGTCCGTCCCAAGGACTTTTCAACTCCAGAATACCTAAGGTATTGATGATGTCAGACAAATGGGTCTGCTCATTCCATTGCAGTGCCGAGTAGTGAATCATCAGTAGGTTGGCTGCCATTTGTGAACCTTTGAGTGCACAATGAAAGGTTTCTTGGATTTGGAATTTCAGTTGGAGTTATACCCACAAGTGGCAATTGACCTTTCTTTCCTAAACATGCAAAAGGACCACAGCATGGGTGTAAAGTCTCAGTTTTGACACTGATTAAAGTCTACAGCAAAGAGTCATTTGTTTTGGGATATTAGCCCAGTATAGTGTTTACCAAGTGTGAGACCTACGGTATAATCCCTAACATTTATTTACACACACACACACACACACACACATGCACACACGCATGCACACACACGCATGCACACAAAACACATTTTTATCTTAATGTTTTGGATTATTTTAGTAAGAAAAAAAAATCTCAAGAGGTGTAGCTCAATTGGCAGAGTACTTGATACCCTGCAAAGAGCCCTGGATTCAATTTCTGGCATAGCCTGAACAATGCATGGAAGTACAAGCTTGTAATTCAGGCACTTGGTAGGCCGAGACAGGAGGATCAGCAGTTCAGAGTTTGGCTACATACTGAGTTCAAAGCTTACCCAGTGTGAAACTTTATGCCGAGCAAAGCAATACGGAAACCAGTTATTAACAAATTTGTGTCATTTTGTCAGCATCTAATCTTCTATTGACTGTGTCCATTAAGACTAGCATCATATTAATTTATATTTTAATTTGGACAAATACATCATTTTTTTTTCTCCTGAGAAAACTAGATCAGAATTTTATCAAGGCCTACTTGGTTTGGCTGAACACTGGCCATCATGAAGATAGACATCTGAAATATCTCATTACTGATTTGACTAGTCATCCAAAGAGAAAGTGATTAAGACTTCATGTAACCAGTACTGCAGACTTAGATGACATGGATTTGCTTCCATCACTTGAGAGGGCCTTGTGAATAATGGATGCATTTTACCAATGGCACTATGCATCTGGTCAGAATAAGTAGTCATTAACTAGGAGACAAAAAAAAAAAAAAACCCAGCTGGGCAGTGGTGGCACACGCCTTTAATCTCAGCACTTGGGAGAAAGAGACAGGTGGATTTCTGAGTTCGAGGCCAGCCTGGTCTACAGAGTGAGTGCCAGGACAGCCAGGGCTACACAGAGAAACCCTGTCTCGAAGAAAAAAAAAAAGAGGGCTGAGAAGGTGGCTCAGTGGATAAAGTGCCCCTCTCTTGTGAGGACTGGAATTCAGGAACCCAGGAGTCAAGCAAGGAAGGTGTGGCTGCTGCCTGCAGCAAGTCATCCCCCAACTCACAGATGCAGAAACGGACCCCTAGGTCAATCTGACCAACTACCGTAAGTTCTGGTACAACCAGAAGCCTGTCTCGATGTATAGCGTAACGAGTGATTAAGGCAGATACTCAGCATTCACTTCAAACCTCACAGGTGCATGCACACACTCGCGTGAACACACGTGTGCTCATGGAATACAGTAAATGAAAGCCATTAAACATTAGCACTTAAACATCTATCAATGGCTAGCAGATGCTACACCTTTTATTTAATACAGCTTTTGATGGATTTACAGTTTGTTTTTTAAAGTATATCTTAATTGGTAACTTGTTCTTAAAAGTAAATGAAATTAGAATGGAGCTTTGGCCCTCCCGCTTGGCTACACGGAGGCGTTATCATTTTAGCATACCTATAGGAATGTATTTCTCAAAACAGTTGTTAATACACCAAAGAATTGTGTGATTAGTAAAAATATTCTCTCCGCGTGGAAGAAGGGCAAAACAATCATAGGACCGTTCAGTCTAAATTTTATTCATTCGTTCATTCATTGAGACGTACCCCAAACAGGCCTCAGATTCAGATTCATACTTTTTCTCCTCACCCTCTGAAGGGCTGGAATTACAGGCTACAGGCTGGTCTGTTAGTCATAGGACTAGTTAGTCAAATGCAAACAGGTAGAGCTCAGAAGTTCAAGCCTTGTGTTTTTAGAGCACAGCAACCCAGCATAGTGGATGGCCTGGAATGTGTACCCTAGGCTAGCCTCTTTAAATTCTGCCTTCCTGTCTCCTGAGCTTTGTTTTCTGTTGGGTTTTTGGTTCTCAGCTTTTATCTGCAATCCTGCTGTATTTATTCTTGATTTTCAAATACAATTTGCAAAAGTCTTCTTTACAAAAAAACAAAACAAACAAACAAACAAATCAGACTTTAGTGCTCAGTCATTAGAATGCTTCTCTTGCAGGCACAAAGACCCTGTATTGAGCGCTAGAATCCATGTCAGGTAGGCTAGGCTTGGTAGGAGCATGCTTTTAGTCCTGGTGTTCTCTGGCCCCACTCCCACACACAAACATACATGTGAGTGTACTCCTGTATTTCACACACACATGAACATGCACACACACCACAGTGTAGATTAAAAGACACTGAAAGAGACATACTTAAGTTGAAAAGACTCATTTATTAGTGGTTTTCTAGTTCTCATTGAAACTAGTTCTCCGTGGGTTATTTTAAAACAAAAACAAAACAAGACAAAAGGATGTGGTGTTGGATGGTGGGGAGGTATGCAGAGGTGGAGGTGAGTCTGGGCGGGGTTAGGAATGGAGAGTGACTATGATAAAAATACAGTGTCAGAGGAGGGCCTTATCTGGCATCAGTGGGAGGAGATGCCCTTGGTTCTGTGGCCCTTGGTTCTTTGACCATCAGCACATTATTTAATCTTGTTTGTCCCTTAAATGAGGACAGACGACACATGAAAAAGTAAAGAAGTGCCGACCTTTATTGCTGTTCTACCCCAACGGGGGTGGGGGGTGGGTGGGATGTGTGGTGCCTATCTCTAGGACCTATGCAAAATAGTTGCTATGTTTGAAGTTTTCCAGCTAACATCCGGCATACTGATTTATTATATCCATGGCTCTTGCACTCCAGCAGCTACCTGAAACACACATTTGTATCCATTCTCTTCTCTCCAGACTCAGTCTGTGCCCCCAGCTTGGAGAAACTGCTGCTCCCTGCTCCGCAGTAAACAAAAGGCTTCTTGCCTGCAGGTTGCTCACACTAGATGGTCACTCTGAGGTCCTGCTAGAGAGTCATCTTTCTACATTCAGAACAACATTTAAGGATGTCGGTTAACCACGTGCCAGTGGATGGCCTCATACCCATCAGTATACGGGCAGCACACACTGGACTCCATGGGTTATTTTAAAACAAAAACAAAACAAGACAAAAGGATGTGGTGTTGGATGGTGGGGAGGTATGCAGAGGTGGAGGTGAGTCTGGGCGGGGTTAGGAATGGAGAGTGACTATGATAAAAATACAGTGTCAGAGGAGGGCCTTATCTGGCATCAGTGGAGGAGAGGCCCTTGGTTCTGTGGACGCTTAGTGCCCCAGTGTAGGGGAAAGCCAGGGCAGTGAAGTAGGAGTGGGTGGGCTAGTGGGGGAACACCCTTACAGAAGCAGGGGGAGGAGGGTAGGATAGGGATTTTGCAGAGGGGAAACCGGGAAGGGGGGCTAACATTTGAAATGTAAATAAATAAAATAACCAATAAAAAAGGCAAAAAAAAAAATACAATGTATGAGCTTCTCAAAGAATTAAAATTTGTTTAAAAGGATTGTGTACCTATCTAATAATGGTCACTGTGAACGTTACACAGCCTAGTGTCCTTGCATCTTGGCATGCACCCAGCAATACTGCATACAGAGTCGTAGAAGGCCAGTATCTTCTATCTCAACCTGTGGGTTGTGATCCCCTTAGGGGATCTCAACAACCCTTTCACAGAGGTAGTCTAAGACCATCAAAGACACATATTTACATTACGATTCCTAACAATGGCAAAATTACAGTTAAGTAGCAATAAATATAATTTTTTCCGTTGGGGGGTCACCACAACCTAGGGAACTGTATTATAGGGCCGCAGCTTTAGAAAGGTTGGGAGCTGCTGCCTTAGGGGAATGTCATCCTAACTCACCTGGTAAGGGACTGACTCCGGGAGTATGAGACAGCCACGCCCTCAACACGTGCGTGTAGCTCAGAGTCTCCTGGGGCTGACCTACAAAGTTAGTTAGGCTAAAGTCTGATTGGCTTCATTTTGCTGCACTCTCAGCTACTGAGTAAAAATTTACAAACACTGAAAATAGTTTTGTCAGAAAGTACTGACTTATTTATCATCTGATGAGCCCAGTAGGAGGCCTTCTGAGACTTTGGCCTACCATATGAACGACAGAACTGTCTAAGAACGGTAGAACTACTATAGCTCCTAGGTAGAGCCTGGCATGTGGAAGACCCTAGGCTGGATCCGTAGAACAACAGATCTTTCAGGCTCAGGGTGCAACTACCATCACTGACTTAACTTGTACCGTGCACCTAAATTTTTCATTGCATTTGTAAATGGTGATGCTGCAGATGAGAGAGAGAAAAAAATTGGTCATCGAGCTTTCGAAGCTGATAATCTAAGACTTAGGTGCTAAATCTTAGAAGACTGATAGCATTATCTACTTCCTTTCTTGGGTGTCCAGTCCCCTCCCCTCAGGGTCCATTTGGCAAGATCTTTAACATTTTTGGACTTCACTCCTGGCAATAGGAAGGGGAAGGCCAGGAATGATGCCAACAGCCTACAATACCTAAGACCTCTCCCAAGATCCAAGAATTACCCAGCCCAGTCTGCTTGTCAGCCTGTTTAATCGACCCTCTCTGCTATAGAGGATGTTGCCTGACTTTTCAACACGTGGCAAGGAAGGCTGGCAGGTGAAGAGAGTTCAGACACATGACTGACCCTAACTTTGGAATTTTCATTCTACTTGTAAGTATCTGGAGTTCTTAAATGAAAAGTCCCTCATGTTTGCCAAAGTTCAATCCTGAATTATCTGGTTACTATGATGTACTAGAGGGTGTGTGTTTGTTGGTGTGTATGTGTGTGAGACTGTGTGTGTTTGTGAGTGTATGGGTCGTTGTGTTTTCTGATTTCTGAGGTTTGTTGTTTGATTTGTTTTGTTTTGCTTTGCTTTTGTTTTTCAAAACAGAGTTTCTCTGTATAGCCCTGGCTGTCCTGGAACTCTCTCCGTAGACCAGGCTGGCCCTGAAACTCAGAGATCCACTTGTGTGTGCCCTGCTGTTTGATTTTTAAGCGGGGTGTCAGTATGTAAGCCTGGCTGGCTTGTAACTTACTGTACATGTATAGACAAGGCTAGTCTCAAAGTTGCACTACCTCTGTCTCTGCCTTCAGAGGTTGAGTTTACAGGAACGCACCACCTGGTTTTTGTATATACGTTTCGCAGTTAACTTTGTTAAAAAAAAAAAAAAAAAAAAAAAAAACACTTTCTTTCTTTATTTTTATAAAAAAAAATTGTTTTGAGAATTTTTTTTCAGAAAGAGAATTTAAGGAATTCATTCATATTCCCAGGAATTGCATCTCTAATTAAAAACTTCCCAAGTGAATTTTTGATACTATCATCAAGCTAAGGTTCTGTGGGTGGGAGGAGGTAGGTTTTATTGGCAATTGCGGAAACAGATCCTCATACACACCGAATCTCTATAGACGCCTAATGAACACTTAACAATTGCATATTATATTCAATAGAGACTAAAAGTAGACTGACGGTCTCGAAGGGTATGAGTGATGATATGCGGCAGAATAGAAACAGCAGTTGTTAAAGCAACATAGTGGAGCTGTGACATTGGTCATGGAAGAAGGTTTATCCCGCTCTAAGATCTTCCTTTATTTATTTCTAAGGTTAGAGTGTATTTTACAGCATACAAGTGTTTTACACTTGCCACTGATTAGACAGTAGCCTAACACACCGCATGGACACTACTGTCCTTGAACGGGATCACAGTTGTGCGTAATGTCCCACTTCAGTTGAGCATATATGCAGCTTTAAGTTGTATATTTTAAATTTGACTATTAGTAGTATAAATGAAAAGACATATATTCTAAGACCAAGAATATGTTATTGGGTTTTAAGTTTGGTAGGAAAATTATTTATTGGAGGAGTGATTACAATCCAGTTCTCTTATAAAACAAACAACTGCTTCATAAGACCTAAGAAGCCAGGCGATGGTGGCGCACGCCTTTAATCCCAGCACTTGGGAGGCAGAGGCAGGCGGATTTCTGAGTTCGAGGCCAGCCTGGTCTACAGAGTGAGTTCCAGGACAGCCAAGGCTATACAGAGAAACCCTGTCTTGAAAAACCAAAAAAAAAAAAAAAAAAAAAAAGACCTAAGAAAATTCCAGCCTGATAGTGTAAGACTTTATCCAGCACTCCAGCACTCAAGAGGCCGAGGCGAGTGGATCCATGTGAGGTGGAGGGCAGCTCGCTCTACACAGCAAGTTCAGGCCATGCGGGGCTACATAGAGACAACTAAAAGATGATCTCACATATATACCAGCCATGGTTTTACTTTCCCTCATGGTTCAAACACAGTAGTGAATTTATTTCATGTGTACTGAGTGTTTTGCCTGCATGTACATAGGTACACCACACACATGCTTGGTTCCCTCAAACCTCAGAAGAGTGTTAGAGCTCTTGGAACAGTAGTTGTGGATGGTTGTGAACCACCGTGCAAGTGCTGGGAACTGAACCCTGGCCCTCCACAAGAACAGCAATGACTCTGAACCAGTGAGTTATACCTCAGTACCTCTGTGGTAGTTTAGATATTCTGAGAAAATGGTCATGACCAGTAAGAAATATTGAAAAGAGATGAAATGTGTCTGGGATTTGCTGGGTAGGTAGCAACGTGAAAAAGCTGAGTCAAGGTTAAGCACAGTCCTGTTCAAGAGACCGGATGCCCCAGGCCCCCTGAGATGCTTGCTCGTGTAAGGAAGAAATGAAAAGGCACTGCGAGGCAAGGTATATCCCCAGCTCCAACACAAAAGGCTTGCACTTTATTTTAACAATCTAAACAGAATTCAAAAACTTATTTAATATATCCCTTTGTCTCCAGAGCAGTGTTCCATTTCTGTGAAGAGTCTTGACAGACGATATCTTCACTACCCAGCATCTGCCCCCAGCGTGTCTGCAGCCTGCCTCTTCTCCTGGTGTCAGCCAGTCCCTTTCTTTCCTATACATATCTTTCACAAACTTTGTGCCTTTAGGTGGTGTGTTGCCCAATGTTCTCCTCATCCATTCACTGGGAAGATGTTTATTCATCCTTTTAAAGAATCTCTGCACTGATGATCAGAAGAGCCTTTGCTGCCTACCTTGTGTGTATGTGTGTGTGTGTCTGTGTGTGTGTGTCTGTGTGTGTGTGTGTGTGTGTGTGTGTGTGTGTGTCCTTTAACACCTAGCATACATAAGGTCTTCTGGCGGTTTACTGTCACATGCATACATCACATATCTGTTATTTGTGTGATTATTTGTTTAGATTTTTTCTCACAATTAGACCTTGTGTACTAGGTTTACATTTAGAGCCTCTGGACTCTGCCCCTTACCTGGCACAGAGATGATATTTAGTATTTGACTAATGAGTTCAAGAAAAGTGAAGACATAGTGAAAATAAAAGAGCAAGAGTATGAAGAAGTGACTAGTTTAGAAAGCTGGACTGATGGTTTAACATGTAACAATGTAACACAGTGAGAATTACTCCTCTATTTTATCCCATAATAAGAGTTTTAAGGAAGGGATGAAGATGTCTCAATATCTCAATGCCTGGCAAACATTGGATACTACCTAAATGTCATTTGAACAAATGGAATATCATTGACCACAATACAGCCATTGTGTAGACTGGTCAACTGTCATTTCATATGCATTCTTTTATCTTAGATATTCATGACTCTTAAAATAGTTTTTTGTCTCTTAGGTTACCAGGACTCTACCTATTTAATCATTTCAATTGGAAAGATGAACTTGAGTGCCAGGAATTGTGGCTTATGCCTGTGATCACAGCACTCGGGAGGCCGAGGCAAGGGTTCTAGGCTAGCCTGGGCTATGTAGTCAGATCTAGGCTTAAGCAAACAAAACAAAACCCTTCAAATAAAAGAGCAAACAACATATCAAGAAATGTGGACTAGCGTTCCTTGCTCATAATAAATTAAATCGCAGAGTTAAAAGTTGCTTGAACATTTGGTGGCAATAATTTTCGTCTTTAACTTCTTCCCTGCTAAAGGATGCTTGTATTGCCTGCACACATGGGTCTGGGAGCACTAGGAAGACAGACACAAAGTTACAGATAGATCCATTCCTTAGCATAAAAAGGGAGGGAAAGGTGGAGAACACACTTTGAACTGGTCACTCTGGATGGGCGATCACCTGGAATCGGTATGCAGATTTTGAACAGCTCATCACAGTCTGAGGCAGAAGCTCCAGCCATGTGTGTTACAGTAGGGGCGATGGAGTGATAGCATGGTTTTATTTTGGTTCATGTGTGACCCCACACTCATCAATAAAGAGCAGCGCATAGAAGACAGGTCCCTTATGAGTAATGAGCACCATTATAAATGGCAGTTGTAGTCTACCTTTTATTTTAAGAGATCGCCAAGGACCTGCTGGCAAAAATGTGGCTGTGGTCCACTCTCTGGAGTGTTGTACATTTACCAGAGAGCTAGAAGAAATTTAAATTTTTTTTCTCCAAGCTTTACCTAAATTCAACCTTTTGTTTGTTTGTTTGTTTGTTTGTTTGTTTTTCGAGACAGGGTTTCTCTGCGTAGTCCTGGCTGTCCTGATACTTACTCACTCTGTAGACCAGGCTGGCCTTGAACTCAGAAATCCACCTGCCTCTGCCTCCCAAGTGCTGGGATTAAAGGCATGCGCCACCACTGCCTGCCCAATTTTGGGTTTTTGTTTTATGATTTTTTTTTTTTTTTGGTTTGGTTTGGTTTGGTTTGGTTTGGTTTGGTTTGGTTTGGTTTGGTTTGGTGGGAGGAGAAAGAAAGTATTTGGTTTGGTCTGGTCTGGTCTGGTGGTGTGGTGTGGTGTGGTGTGGTGTGGTGTGGTGTGGTGTGGTGT
>JANHMN010000001.1:244963452-245028187 GCA_030674055.1 Rhabdomys pumilio | reverse complement strand
GTGGTGTGGTGTGGTGTGGTGTGGTGTGGTGTGGTGTGGTGTGGTGTGGTGTGGTGTGGTTTGGTTGCCATGAGCTCCAGACCTACTAATTGGAGTCACATCTATGCAAATCATAACTTCACATGTTGTGACAGAGTGTCTGTCTGTTCTATTGCTGAGAGGAATTCCTTACACGTATCGATCCCATTTGGTTTGTGATCCTCATAGGCAGCCCAGAGAGGTCTGCATGGCAGGTAATAATATTCCTGATTTTCACAGTTGCGGTTCATGAGAGAACTTTTTCAAATCATGCAGTGAGCAAGAACACCTTGACTCGACCTCAGCCCTTCGCTTCCGGTACTGCTGTTGTCTCTCCTCACCAATGCTTTCAAACCACAGCGCAGCTCTTAAAGACGCTCTGCACTGATGCTTGTGCTCCGACAGCCTCACTTGCGAGCAGCAAATCTCGCCATACGAGAGGCTATTCCACTGTCCCGTGCTATGTGTTCACCCTCTAATGCTACTTTGCTGTTGTAACTGTCATTACGACCAATGGCAGTTCCTTCATTCCTTCAACTGAAGCTTTCTTCAGCCTATTGCTTCTCTGCAATTCTAATTGCACAACTGCACAGGACCGTCATACCTTACAGATACATCGCTTAATTTGGAAACATACTTAAAGAAAAAAAAAACATAAAAATAAATTCCCTGTGCCCTGCATGAGTTTCATTTTAACGAACCAGAACCGAGAAAGTACTTGAACATTCCAGTCTTTCAAATGACAGAATGTAAATATATGTAATGACAGAATGTGTAGACAAATGACCTGGTTGAAGGCCTTGCAGGCCCTGTACGTGCTGTTTCAGTCTCCGTGAGTTCATGTGTATTCTGTTTATGTTGATTTAGAGAGCCTTGTTTTCTTGGTGTCCCCCATCCTCTCTGGCTCCTACACCCTGTCTGCCTCCTCTTCTGCAGGGTTCCCTGAATCTCAAGGTCAAGTATTTGATGGAGACCCCCCATTTAGGGCTGAGTGTCTCAAGGTCTCTCACTCTCTGCATATTGTCTGGCTGTGGCTCTCCGCATTTGTTCACATCTGGTGCAGGAGGAAGCTTCTCTGACGAAGGCCAAGCAAGGTACTGATTTATGGACTTCCAGCTTAGTACATTTTTGTATTCTTCTCTCATATATTACATCCTGACTGAAGCCTCCTGTCCCTGCCCTCCTTCCACTCCAATCCCCATGTCCTTTCTTCCCCAGATCCACTCCTCCTCCATTTCCCTTCAGAAAAGAGCAGGCCTCCCAGGGATGTCGACCAAGCCTGTTTTTATGGGAGACCTGAGTGTGTGAAGGGTAGGTCTCTGTTTCCTGTGCTTCTCTTGGGATCTTTTCCTTCTGCTTATTGGTTTTGCTCAATTCCAATGTGTTAGTGTTTGTTTTATCTTATTCTCCTATATATTATATTTATTATAATTATTTTTAAAATGACGGAATTATTTTCTCATCATTCTGACTGGGTAAACCTAAAAGTAGAAAAGAAGTGTGTGTGTGTGTGTGTGTGTGTGTGTGTGTGTGTGTGTGTGTGAGAAAGGCACACAACTAAATTTTATGTTCTATTGAAATTTGATAGAACTTTATATAACGTGGCCTGAGGAATATCCTGAAGTAAGAACAGTGAACTCCTGAATTCTAAGCTGGTTTGTGCCATGGTTTAGATGTCGCTGCTGCTCCAGAGGCTTATGTGATGATGGAAGCTTACTGTTAAGGCCAGGATACTGGAAGGCAGAAGAACTGTAGGAAGTGGGAGGTAATCAGGTCCCTTGGGGTCCCAATCCCAATTAGAGAGTCTCTCCAGGAGGTGGGTTAGGTCTCTTCAGACTGAGTGGCTTACATGGAGACTGGGTTATTTTCATCTGAATTTGTAAACCTCAGCTTGCTCCCCAGTTTCTCTCCCTGTGTGGCCTGTTCCACAGTGCTGTTCCTGGATATGCTCCTGCTAGAAGATTCCATCCGCTGTCAGGATGTAGCATGGCAGCCAAGACCATTTTCCTTTATAAAGTGCCGTCTCTTCGGTACTGTTAGAGCCATACAAAACAGACCATGACAGTAGCACGTGCTCCTTCCTGCTATATAGGAAAAACAAAACAAAACCAGGCTAAACTTTTGAGTGTGGCAGATCTATTTTTATTTTTGCATACATTTACCTGTCTTATATACTATTAAACCCTATGATTTATGTAATGAATGTACTTTCCTTGCGCAAAAAGGATCTGCTTCAACTTTCAAGTTCAACAGATTGGCAGGTGCACTGGGGTAGGCGTGTTATTCTCTGCTTGTCTTGCCAGTCACCTGACTTGTCTCCTCCCCGCAAAAGTCTCTTTTGAATTTACGTGTGTATTTATTCTCTTTTTTTTTTCTTCCAAGGAAATTCTCATACACATATTAAGAAGATGAGGCACGGATTTTACTTGAAAGGCTGAACCTCTTGGTTACCTGCCTAAAGCCTTGGAATGGAGCCTAAACTTTAAGTAGCAAGTTAAACAGTAAATAAATTCTGCTAATGGCTATTAGATTGCTAGCTGGGGAGCTTAGTATAAGGAGTGATTCTAATTAAATAGAGAACACTGGAGAGAGCCGGAACGTTTCAAGAATAGATTTTTGTCTCCCATGCCTCATTAGGAATATAAAATCAGCTTCTATTGTGGGAATGACAACCTTTCAAAACACCGCTCTTTTGCCGTACGGAGCTGTATAACCTCCATTTTCAAATTTTGAATTTCTTTCTTTTTTTTTTTTTTTTTTAGTTGCAAAAGGTACTTTTAGAGCCCTAATCCAATTAAAGCCATGCTAAATCACCACATTCTATTTTAAGTTAACAATAATTTATCTCTTGTTTAGACACACAGAAAGGCTGATCTCAGCCCTTGTTATAGATTCACAGAATTCAAATTCTCGCCTCCCAGTGCTTCTTAGATGAGCCTTAGAGGAGCTGGGGGTGGCCTCCCTTTCCTTCACACTGTCTTCTCCATCCAGAGTTTGCCCACCCCGTAGCCTGACAACCATCATTCAAAAGCAGAGAAGAGAATTGGGGTAGAGATTCTAAGTAATGTACTTAGTTTAATGGAAAGTCATTCGTACCAGTTCAGAATTTAATTGCACAATTCCTTGAATTATAGGGAGAAAAAGATGAAAGGATTTTGAAATAGCTTAAATCTTAAAATATACCTCCATCTCCTGAGTAATTCCTGGGATGGTGTATGCACACACTTCAAGATAACTGCCTGGAATCGTGTTTGTTCTACAAAATATAAAACCACAAGATACTTAATGTTCAGAAAAAGGAAGACGACTGCTTGCTTGTCCATTGTTTATGCCATACAACTGTGGCTGAAAGGAAGTTTTAACTAAGTAGGAAAAAATGATTTAAAAGGGAAATAAGTTTTTCGGACAAACAGGAAATGCTCCTGCAGAAAAGGAGCCATTGCTTCAAACGTGATGACGTCATGAGAGTCGGTGGCGAACCCTACCTTAGGAAGGTAGCTCGGAAGGAAAGGACAGCTTCCTGCTTCCCTCTGTCTTTTCCTTGAATTAGTCCTCGCTGCAGTTTCTCCATGAGGAATAAGACTCAATCACGCTGCCATGCTGTCGCGCATGCTTCAAGCATCCTTTGCTTACTTAGATTCTTTGAGCGAAATATACGTGCTGCTTGGGAGCACTCCTGTAACAAGAACACCTCTGAGCCATTTCATTTATTGGTATATCTGTTTGTTTTACTAAGGGAGTAATTTCCTACAAAAATAAACCAACTCGTTTATTTATTTATTTTACTTACTCACTGATGCAGTGTCCAGACGGCACACAGCCCTGAAGTCATAGATACCCTCACCAAGCTGGGCTCTACCAGATGAAACCTGTGTCACCTCGGGTCAACATCATGGCCTCTCTCAGAAGAACTTTGTTTGCGGCAAGGACGGAAGTTTTAGAGCTACATGAACTGGGTTGGGCATCATATCTAACTTTCTACTGAGAGAAAATCAGGGGCTACGGGCTTGGAAAGTTTATGGAAAATCCATTATTACTAGCAATGTGAAACACATCTAAAAGATTGTTTTACAGGATTTGACACTCTCCCCAAAATTGAGAAATATCTAACTATCAATATGAATTGAACCTCAAATCAGAATTTTAACACATTGTACCAGAAAACAGCAAATTAGAATTAAAATTAAGTCTATTCATTGATATTATTTATAGGAAGAACAAATCTGACCCTCATATAACAGCATACCTGTAATTCCAGGACTTCAAAGACCAAGGCAAGAGAATGATAAGTTTAAGAGCATCCAGGGCTATTCAGTGAGAACTCGTCCCAAAAGAAAAGGGGGAGGGGCTAGAGAGATGGCTCAAAGGTTAAGAGCACTGACTGTCCTTCCAGAGGTCCTGAGTTCAATTCCCAGCAACGACATGGTGGCTCACAACCATCTGTAATGGGATCTGATGCCATCTTCTGCTGTGAAAGACAATGACAGTGTACTCACATATATAAAATAAATCTCAAAAAAAAAAAAAAAAAAAAAAAAGAAAAGAAAAGAAAAAAGGGAGAAAGGTTTATTTTTGTAGTATCAATAATGCAATCAAACAAGAATTATTTTAAAACTTCCATCACTCTATTTTTATAGTTTTATTTTTGCTCCTTCTATTGTAGAAACAATGTGCTAATGTAACAATACTTGCACATTTATCATTTATAGTACATTCCAAACTTCAGTGACAGATTCAAAAACAAATATAATCACCATCAAATCAGAGAAAAAAACAGAACATGACTGACTGGACCAACACAAACGTACACTGGATTTCTTCTACATAATACTATGGATAATAATACCTAACATGTCGTGTGTCTGTCTGTGTGTGTGTGTGTGTGTGTGTGTGTGTGTGTGTGTGTTTGTGTGTTTAATAGTACTCAGCAAGGGTCTGGGTAGATGACTCTGTGGCAGAGTCTTTGTGCATAAGCATAAAGACTTGAGTTCAAATCTCCAGAGGCCATGTGAAAAATTAAAATACTTTCCAAATAGAACCCACGATATCGGTGTGCTAGTTTTTTTTTAAATTACATTTATTTAGTGTGTAGGGGCTCTGTGTGTGCAAATGTACACAAGAAGAGGTCAGGGGACAACTTGAAGAAGAGAAGTTGGTACTCTCCTTCCACATTTGGAAGCTGCGGATTGAACTTAGGTTGGAAACTTGAAGCTTTTACCCACTGAGCCAGCTCCCTGGCCCAGTCTGCTAAGTTACATTTAGCTGCAAATTGTTCATTCTCTCTGCAATCCCCAAACTTTGTTCTAGTACTTTTGTGGAAAAGTGTCTGTGCACATTTGAACAACGCTACACTATCTATTCTTGAGCAGTCGAAAAATTAATTGCTGTCCCAGGAGTTTTGAAGATTCCCGGAGTAAAGGAACTTGCTCAACTTTACTTAATTCCTTCTTAAATACACTTGACCCCAAGCTTAATTTTGAGTTTACAAATTATCTAATTTAATTTAACTAACTGTTACAACCCCCATTACACATCAGCACTGAAAAGATGTTTTAATGAAAATGATTTTTACCAACCTCTGCCCCATTAGGAAAACTGGCCTTGAACTGGAGAGAGGACTCAGTGTTTAAGAGCACGGCTGCTCGTCCAAGGATCTGAGTTCTGTGTCCAACACCTACTTGATAGCTCAAAACTGTAACTCCAGTTCTAGGGGGTCTGATACCATCTTCTGGCCTTCAAGGGCACTGCACACACGTGGTATACAGCAGTACGTGCAGACAAAAGATGTCTTGATTCACACAGTCTATTTTTAAATGCTTAGGTTGAAGTTATGTTTGTTTGTTTGTTGCTAAAACCTTACATAGATACATAGTTTAAAAAAAAATAGTAGAATTAAAATAGCATTTTAACAAAATTGTAGGTTTTCTATATACTATGCCAACATTAGTTTCCCCCCTTTCTTTCTTTTACTTTTTTTTTTTTTTTTTTTTTTAAAGGCAGAGTCTCACCAGATAGTTCAGGTTGGCTGGAGACTCAGAGATTCACTTGCCTGTGCCTCTGCCTCTCCAGGGATTGGATTTAAAGTCATGCATATCTCGCCCAGGTTTCCTAAGGTGCAATATAGAATCCAAAACCATGTGGACTTTTCATATTATCTTTCAGTAAAATTCATTTCAATGGACATGTTACATTTTTTTTTCAAGAATGTGAACATATTTCAAAAGCTAATGAAGTGTCTTTGTGACACTTTATGACACTTTGTGACACATTTTATGTGGCATTAATTAATTCTTCTGCCTGTACCTGATGATCAGAATTAAAGCTTTGAGGGGGGGGGGCCCTTGGGGTGCAGGTTCCTGCCCCAAGCAAACCTTGCACTTAATAAGGGAATTTTGAGCTGAATCTCCTCTGCCATCTCTCCTTACCGATCTCCCACACTGTTAGAGAAGATACCAACACATTTTAAACTGGAGCACATCTGTTTTTTTTAACAGGTGGGGGAAGCAGAAAGATGGAGGCTGAGGGTGTGGGAGGGGTTTTCTTATCCTGCTGGACTCAACTTCTTAAACTCTTAAGATAAACTTTAACCGCCTTGTCTGCCTTTTATTGAGAATGGATCAAGTATGACTACGGCTGTGCACAGATTTAATGACAGATTTTCCAGGGTAAAAGTTCAAATTACTGAGAAGAACCGCCCCCCCTGTGTCCAGTATGGGTGCCTTGCCCCTAACGCAGACACTCGGAATCCTTACTGCCTGTCTTTTGAGAAAGCCCTATTTCCTTCCACGAGCCAATAAAAGCCTTTCTAAACATTGCCAGCATTTGGTAGGAAAACTTTTAACTCTTCCTGCAAAGAGCAACGGACATGAAGGAACTTTCAACATCCTTATTTAAATGGTTGAATCTGTCTGTCTGTCTGTCTGTCTGTATAAGCAAAGGAATCTCATCATTAATGCTTCTTTTAAAAATGTTTAATAAATCAGAAGCAACATTTACTGGAAGCACACAGTTAAGCATTTTTTAAGAAAGATCACTTTTCCTTTGTAAACACAACTATTTCCAAGAATAACAATCCTTAAGCATTTTTGTTTTTGCTTTAAAAAAAAAAAACACAAGAGCATAAAACTGTGTCTCACAAATCACTGAGATATGTAAATAAGGGAAGCTTCAGAGATTCTTGAGGAAGAAAAATACCGTTTTTAAATTTATCTACTCGTAAGAACAAACATATCATATCCAAAATGCAAATAATTATAAAGTCACAACTAATTTCTTCCTCCATGTTAAGCTTTTGAACAATTTCCAAGTTTTTCTCACTGTAAATATCTATAATTTAAGACTGCTTTTTAATTTACAGGATGAAGAAAGGTATTTTTTCTTCCGAGAAGCTGTCATAACTAGTTTATATAAATTTGTTCAAGTTAGAAGCCAGAGTTTTCATAATTAGATGATTAATGAGTGTTTCTTTAGCGTATGGGTCAGATAGGGGTCTGAGTTAAAGATTTCCTAGGGTCTGTGGGAAGGAAACCATATCCTCCCATCTCCCTCTCCTGCCTAGTCAAGATGTAGACATTGCTCCCCAGTCCTTGAACGCAGTCATTTAGAGGCCTGACCTGGAAAAGGACGGAGCCTCTCCCTTTCCCACAGAGAGTTTCTGCAAGCTTTCTCCCTCAAACTTACAGCTGATACTTGAAACTTGGCTGCACTAAATTCTCCCCAAGGAGTACACGTGTTCCACAAGCTGACCTCTCCAAACGCAGCTGCCCCTGTGCTCCTCCGCTCCCCAGAACTTCCTAGAGTAACACTACTCAGCTGTTATTCCAACTCTCCTCAGCTTGGAATTTCATCTTAGTCCTCTCCCCAGGTGCAGACTTTAAACTCCTATGTGAATCTCACTTTCTGGGAAAGACTTTTCCCAACTTCCTCGGCCAGACTGCAGCTGGGTGCTCCAGCCTCTCACAGTGCCAGCTTACCTTTGCTACACATTAGATTTTCCCCATCATCCATTTTCCTCCCTCTCTCCCTCCCTCCCTCCTTTGCTTGCTAGCTCTCTCCACCCTCCCTCGCTCCCTCTCTCTCTCCCCCTCCTTTCCTCCCCTCCCCCTCTCTCATTCTTTGCGTTTTGCCGCACAGTGATTGAACCTAGAGCCTTATATATACAAGGTGGGCATTCTATCACTGAGCTACAACTACAACCATCTACGATATTTCGTTCTTTTTTTTCAATACTAATCTTTCTATTGGTGCATATTAATTATGCGTAATTAATTTCCTTGTTATTTTGTACATGTCTGTAATGCATTTTGATCACGTGGCTTCTCTTGTCATACCCCTGTCCACCTCCCACAGATCAGTGTCCTGTTCCTTAATGGTCTCTTCCCATTCCTCTCCGCCCCACCCTCACCTCCATCTTTTTCTTTTTAACCTGAGCTTTATCAGGGTTGCTTATGGAGCATAGGTGAGGAATGATTTACAGGAACATGGATACCTGAGCAGTGGCTCCACATTTGGTGTCTTCTTCCTCCAGCCTGTGACTCCTCAAGTCCTCTTGGTCCTGCCAGCACCTCCTCTCTCTGTGACGGGATGTTCAGTATTATGCAGGCTATCTCAGTCCTAGCCCATTTAATTTCCTTTCTTTAAAAAAAAAAAAGAAAAAAAAAAAAAACCAAAACAAAACCAAAACCAAAAACTTTATATTATGTGTTTATTTCGATTTGTTTATTTTTATTTTACAAGTATGAGTGTTCTGCCTGCACGTATCTCTGTGTGCACCAGGTGCATGCCTGGAGCCACCAGAAGACAGATGACGCCAGAGATTCTGGAATTGGAGTTGTACATAGTCAGGAGCTATCATGTACATGCTGGGAACCAAATCCAAGTCCTCTGAGAGAGCTTGTGAGCTACAGGCTGGACCATCAAGGTGGTTGAGATGTCAACCACCTAGATTGACCTCTCCTGATGACACAACCTTTCTCTACACAAGGCCACCTCCCATAAGGTTTTAACAATCACTGAGCTAAAAGTAACTACAAAATATATACTTTCAGTTCCAAGCACGCTTCCAAATATCCAACAAAAAGGTAACTGGTGTTGCCCGAACTCTTGTTATTATTAAGTGTATCATCTGTTTTCTTAATTTGCGCTATATTGATTCCTCTAACCATGCACTTCTGTTTAACTCTCATGTGCCCTGTATTTATTACCGGTCCTGTCAGGCTGTGGGTGTTGCTCAGTTATAGGTAGGACATGAGCTTGACATGTACAGAGCTCTGAATTTAATCCAAAACAACCACATTTTCCTCAAAAGAAGACAACAAAACAAAACAAAAACCAACCAAACAAACAAATACAGGGGCTAGTGCTTAAGCCGCGTTCGTAAGGGCTCCAGTTCATTTCCCAGCACGCCCACGGTGGCTTGCAACTGTCTGTGACTCCAGTCTCAGGGCGCCTGATACCTCCTTCTGACCTCTTTAGGCACCAAACATGCGTGTAATGGACACACATACATGGTAGCAAAACATAAACATGAAAAACAAAAATAACATACAAAGGATAATGAAATATTACAGTGTGCCTAATATTGCCTGTTCACAGTCCCCTGTTCTCTTATGAACTCCCCAGGATCACTTATCTTTGTACAACACTCCCTAGAATAAGCAGACTGTAAGAAATTGACTGGGGGTTTGTTGGCTGTATTCATAGCAAATATGTTTGGTATTCCTTTTCTCTCTTGACTTTTATCGGTACTATTACCAAGCAAATCTTCTCAAGCAGACTGCTAGACTATAAATGGTAAAGATGCCATCTTGTCTTTATTTCTCAGTGGTCCTACTGCAGCATTTTGTGCATATTTAAGGACTCTATTTACAGAGTTAATGGCTTAATAGTGAACTTAAGTAATTTCCTTTTTTGATACTTTCAAGATATTAGATTATCCAAGAGAATCTAATGAATCTAATCATGTGTGTGTGTGTGTGTGTGTGTGTGTGTGTGTGTGTGTGTGTGTGTCTGTCTGTCTGTCTGTCTGTCTGTTCGCCTGGAGGCCAGATGCTGCTGTTAAGATGTCTCCTCAGACCTTCTCCACACTACTTTTTGACACACAGTTTCTTCTTAGAACTGGAATTTAAAATTTCAGCAAGACTGGCTAGGCAGGACAGGATCCACCCATCCCCTCCACTCTAGGGCTGGGGCTATAGCCATGTGCCACTAGTAAGTCTTCTAAGGCATTTCTGAGGATGAGAACTCACACCTGTGAAGCAAGCACGTCACCCACTGATCCGAATCTCCAGCCTTTTGTCCAAGACTTAAACAGATACATGAACATCCTCCACGTATTGGCCAGTGGGTTCAATACTCTTCTATGTGAGGAATAAGACCTGCTGATGTACAAGAACATCAAAGCCCAATCTGGCCCAGTTTGAGGACCCATTTCCTTTTTGATCAGTCTTCAGTGAGTCTGACACATATAACTGAGCCAATGGAGAGGAGAGACCATATCCCTTCCCTCAGAGATATTCCTTCAAGGACCTCAATAATATTTTATAATACCTGAGGGGTTTTGGAGTGGCTTCATTTACTTTGATATAAGCATAAGAGAAAAATATTGCTGTTAAATGTAAAGTCTTTTTCTGAGTTGGGGTTGTTTATTACCACTCTGCCATAGGTGAGATAACTCAGTAGGTAAAGCCTTGACTCTGTGCCTTCTTAACCTTCCCCCAAGGGTCTTTCTTGGTCAGGGCCCAAGGAACAGGATATGATTCTACCACTATGCACATGATAATAGAGGTTTAAGAGAGAAAGAAAAGAGTCACACTCATTGTATCCTCAGGAAGCAAAACTTAAGGAGCAATTTTAGACCACATCCTGGGAGAGCGTGAGGGATTCGCAAGGACAGGTGAAGGAGATGGGGGGGGGGGAGTGGGGGGGGGGGGGGTAAGAGGAGTGGGAAGGGCTGGGATTGTCAAAGTTTTTACATATTTCTTTGAGAATTAGAATCTGAAAACAAAGAAGATGGAAATGATAAATATCTTGTGGTTAGGGTCAGAACAGGAATTCAACGCAACATGGTAACATTCTTCCTTAGACTCCAAAGTTGCTGTATTGAGACTGAATGTCAACAGAGTCTTGGTCAAGACACATCGGGCCCTGGAGCTTCCCTTAACAACTCATTCCTTGTAGATCTGTCTACAAGAGGCCAGCATTATAATCAAGCATATCCCCATTCTTTGAGTGCTACCGAGGGCCTACTTACTAAGGACGGTTCTAACAATCCTATCCAAAGTACTTACCTAAGAAAAATGAATAGAAAACGGACGGTAGTATTATGGGAACTATTGTCCACTAAGGGCTAAAAATCCACCATAGTGCACTGGAGAGTTGCATCTTTCAAACTCTGGGTGGGAAAGGACAATGGCATTTCAGGTGAAAATTGAATCTAGGAGAAGGGGGAAAGATCAATGTCTGAGTTTAGGGAAACAAGGGTTAGAGATGAAGCAGTGACTTTGGCATGACTCACATGACTTGCTGACTTGATGTCCCTGAGAAACAAAGCAAATAAAAGAAACTAGTTTTCAGAATACATAGTAAATAACACCAGTTAGGAAGCTAGGAAATACAAGATGCCTGGTCGATTTGGGTGGAAAAGTTCATTTATGTTTCTTACAGTTTTCGACATGACTGACTGGAAACGTGTACACCATCTCCAGGTAAAAGTCTCAGAAAGAGTGGTTGAAGATCTAAGCATGAGGCAGAGTCCCCAGTGAGTATGCCTGCAACAAAGCAGACATGGGTATTCGGAAGGGAGATGAAGTAACATTAGGGAACCTCTTTTTCACAGGATCTATCTTGGAGCCTTGCGTCTTCAGAACCCAGGGATCTATCTTGGAGCCTTTGCCTCTTCAGAACCCAGGTTATCACCTCACTGATACCAGTCTGAGCTCCTCAGTCGGTCTTTCTCAAAACCATTCTCTTTGTGACTAACCCACTACAAAATAAGCAAATTCTGCTCAGCCACTGGAAGACAGTTAAGTCTCCATGGATTGAGCCGTTGCTATAAACATGGCCGCAGTCCTGCTGTCAATTTGCATAAAGAATCTCATTGAGTCCTTACAGTAGGCAGATGTTATTATCATATATTTGTACCTAAGATACTTTCATCCTACTACCCTCTATATTTGCTGTGACTTTACAGGCTTTTTAGTACCGTCTTTAGATAAGGGTTTCTCTGGGTAGCCCAGGCTGTTCCTGAGCTCAAACTGTAGACTAGACTGGCCTTGAACTCAGAGATCTGCCTGCCTCTGCTGAGATTAAAGGTGTAAGCTATTATGCTTGGCTGTTGGTTTGTTTTTGAGACAAGATCTTACTAAATATCCTTGGCCAGCCTGGAACTCTACATAGTGATATAGGGCAGGCTGGTCTTGAACTCACAGAGATCAGCCAACCTGGCTCTGTAGAGCATTGTGGCAGCTTTTTGTTTTTTCATGTTAAAAAAAAATAAAACAAAGGAGGTGGGGAATGTCTACTCTTCTCATGTTATCATGGAGAGAAGACTTCAGGGAGCAGTTTCAGGAGTTTCATGAGCAAGAGAACTTTCCAAGAAGGTGCCTGTCTTATTAACAATTGCCTCCTATGGGAATGTCATTCTTGATAGGTTTCAGAGTAGAAACTTGCTTATATTACCTGTGTGATGACTCAAAGCTGGTACATGCTAGGTACATACCATTCTATCACAGGTGAGGAATACAGAAGAATGTTATGATACCACTACATTGGTAAGGAGGTTTGTTTTTGTTTTTGTTTTTTTGTTTTTTCAAGACAGGGTTTCTCTGTGTAGCCCTGGCTGTCCTGGAACTCACTCTGTAGACCAGGCTGGCCTCGAACTCAGAAATCTGCCTGCCTCTGCCTCCCAAGTGCTGGGATTAAAGGCGTGCGCCACCACTGCCCAGCAGTAAGGAGGTTTGTAATCACTAATATTGTAAACAATTCTACTGAAGCCACTAAGAAAGATTACGTGTCCTTAAAATTAGTGTCTTATGAGAGAAATAAGAAAAAGGCATTCAGGATAATGGGCTGATTATAGTTAGAGGCAACTCATATAAAAACTAAACAAAGATCTCACACTGTGGACTTCCTTCATAAGGGAAACACTATAATGCCATACAGAGGTTATCACCTGTCATACTGTGATGGTTTGTATATGCTTGGCCCAGAAAGTGGCACTATTAGAGGGTGTTGACCTGAAGCAGTAGGTGTGTCACTGTGGGTGTGGGCTTTAATACCCTAGTCCTAGCTGCCTGGGAGTCAGTATTCTTCTAGAAGTCTTCAGATGAAGTTGTAGAACTCTCAGCTCCTGCACCATGCCTGCCTGGGTGCTGCCATGTTCCTGCCTTGATGATAATGGACTGAATCTCTGAACCTGTAAGCCAGCCCCAGTTAAATGTTGTCCTTATAAGAGTTGCGTTGGTCACGGTGTCTGTTCACAGCAGTAAACCCTAAGACATATACATACAGCTATCTCGGTCTTTCAGAGCTTGTCTGTCTCTCCACTCGGGATCTTAATACCATTGGCTGGAAGGCACAACTTTGGATGCTTGAGGACTTACTTCCCACATATCCTTTCTCTGCTCCCATGCTATCGTGTTTTCCTTAGCAATTATAATTTGTCCAAACTAGTTGTACCAAAACTTAGATAAAAAATCAGGTTGAAGGGTAAATGAATGGGAGGTGATTACTGGCCAATAATAGCACATCGACTTTAAATCATGGATTGGTTTTCAAAATTAGAAAATGTGATTTTTATACCACTCCACCCCTGGCTTTGGGATAGGGGTCTTGCTATGTTACCCAAAGTGGTCTCGAATTTCTGGGTTCAAATGATCCTTCTACCTTAGGTTTCTGAGTTGCTGAAACAGCAGGCCAGGAACTAGACTCTTATTTAATTAAAAAAAAAAATTTAAGAAAGCAAAGCAAATCAAGTACTAGAGATGTAGCTCACTGACAGAGCACTTGGCTAGCATGCATGAGAACAGATTTAAATGTTCACTGTTGTATCATGTGAAAGTTTCAGGTCTAATAGAAGGAGCCTGTGTTACCAGGGAAATCAGAGTTCTCTCTTTGGAGTTCTTAGTTTTGTTAGCAAAAGAATTTAAAAACAGACCCAGAAGGAAGCTCAGGGACGATATTATTACTAATGTTTCCAAAAAAACCAACAGGACAGAAAAACTATTAATCTTGGCAAACTCTTGGAAAAGGGAAAGAAGAGGGAAGGAAAGTCTTTCTGTGGAGTTAGGGTCCAAGAAAACAGGCAGGCCCAGCTATAGAGAGAGTTAAACTACCCAAAAGCCACAAGGCAGTCAGGCATGGAAAAAGGCAGTGAGGGTGGAGAGACCCTTGGAGAAGGAAGGAAAAGGCCCAGAGTGTGAGCAAAACATTCCCAGACTTCAGCCAGTATCCCGAAGAAAAGGAGATGGAAACAAAGGAAAGAAAATTATGTTTCAGGCCCCTCGGTGCTACAAGATGGAAGTTCTGCAAAGCTGCACAAGGGCAGGGTTTTAAGGGAGGAAGAGCAGGCTGTCTCACCATCTCAGTAATTGTCTCTTCCACCTCCTTAGCCGACCTTCAGGTGAGTCACCTCTCTTGGTGGCTTGGAGTCCTGAACAGGTGACTGACACACCCAGATGGAATATCTCTTAAGGGAGGAGACAATGGCATGCAGTATTTTAATCTTTGGAGCAGATCGGAATGTTTTGTTTCCACTCTGGGCTAGCAATAGCCTATTCTTTCACACAGGAGGTTTAGAGAGAGGCAAAGCTGATTTTACGTTGTTGGGATTACCAGGGAAGCCGGAGGGTGTGTTCCAAAACCAACGCTGACGAGGTCATCCTCAAGGCTATTCTGACATTCCGATCTCAAGAACGGAGACCCTAAAATCATTTAAGAACCAGAATTAAAGCAATCCTGGCATTTCACCTTCAGCCAGGACAGGACAAAGTGCATTTTTAGTTTCTGGTTAAGGCCACAAATGCAGGAACCCACCCCTAAACCGCCTGTGTGCGTTTATCTCCTGTGTTCCTCACTCAGATCTTGAGATTACCTTGTACTATGTGCTGTGTTTCAGAGTTCCTTTGTCATCTTACAGTAAAGCATCTTCTTGCTTTGACCTTCTCCTTTTATTCACTGGGGCATCATTAAATGTTCATATTTTGGCTTCAGAAAGTGTATTACTTCATACCATATCTGCCTACAATATTACTTCCTAGGTATAAAACTGCATATCCAAACCTTCAGCAATCTAGGACATTTCTTTGGCCACTGATGTCAATAATACTAGTAGAAGATATGGTGAGGCTAGATTGTTGAATAGTATTAAATCTAATTAGAAAATAAGATTGACGTTTCCAAGCAAATTGTCCAAGCCAGAATTCAGGCAAAAAGAACCAATGAAAACCTAAATTAGCACCTAGGTTAAATCATGACTAAAAGAGAGAAGAAAATGCACTAGAAGTTAATGTGAACTTGTGTGTGTGTGTGTTTTAAGTTCTGATAAATGAGTTCACAGAGACTCTGCTATATTTGTCTTGGTAAAAGAGATAGAGATAGTACCTGGAGGGTAAAGAGTTAAAGATGTCTTTTCAAAAGTGGAAAACGGGACCCTCCCTTCCACTTTCACCTCTTGGTTACCCTTGCTTTGCTAGCACAGGACACAGGACATGGACTTTCTAAGCTTTCAGCTACTTGCCCCAGATCTACACCCCTGGGAGGAGCTTAACTGATTATCTTGCACCTGTGTGTTAATGTTGACAAGCTTCCTGCTCCCTAGGGGAGCGGGAAAGGAAACTCCCCTGGGTGGGGATCTAGAGAAAGGGTCAACCTAGGCAATCTTGCTGAATTTTAACTTTGAATGACCTTTGTAAAGAATCTGAAAAGACTATCTGATAATGCGAAATAGGACAATCTGTGAAAACGTAGACCTGTGATTTGTGACAGAGTGCTTGCCTAGCTTGAGTGAGGTATTGAGTTCCATCCACAAGACATCACACATTCACACACACACACACACACACACACACACACACACACTCACACACACTCACTGGATGCTGGAGGGTGAACTTTTGAGTCTTCAGTGTTGCAATGACAAAAACTTCCCGTGTTTAGGGCTAGAGAAGGAAAGAGCAGAAAAACCAGAATATTTTATCACCATAGAGTATTCTTTTCTCCATCATTAATATAATTTGTGAAACAAAAATGTTCACAGAAAAGAATTATTTCAATTGCAATACTCTCATTAGGAAACGTCTGTGGTTTACAAGTAGTACTGCTGTCTTTATTTTGCTCCACCCTCTGCTTTGTTCTGTCTCTGAGGGCACACAACTCAATCCAACAAAATGAATGGACTGCTTCTGATCTTCCCTTTGTAAGGCGAAATACAGTGCGTCCTCACACTCGTCAATAAAGAGCAGCGCATAGAAGACAGGTCCCTTGTGAGTAATGAGCACCATTATAAATGGCAGTTGTAGTCTACCTTTTACTTTAAGAGAGCGCCAAGGACCTGCTGGCAAAAATGTAGCTGTGATCCACTCTCTGGAGTGTTGTACATTTACCAGAGAGCTAGAAGAAATTTTAATTTTTTTTTCTCCAAGCTTTACCTAAATTCAACTTTTTTTTTTTTTTTTTTTTTTTTTGGGTCCGAGACAGGGTTTCTCTGTGTAGTCCTGGCTGTCTTGGAACTTTGTAGACTAGGCTGGCCTCGAACTCAGAAATCCGCCTGCCTCTGCCTCCCAAGTGCTGGGATTAAAGGCGTGCGCCACCACTGCCTGGCTAAATTCAACCTTCTAATAAAGGATAAAATATCACTGGTTGCCTGGGCAGTAGCTGTGAGAACATTCTACAGTTCTACAGAAACTGATTAAGATGCATACTCCTTCAAGCTCTGATAGAGACTGCAGAAGAAACTTCGGAAGAAGGCCATCATTCTGCATGTCGCCCATCAGCCAGCAGTCCTGAGATGAAAGGTTAGAAATCTGAGGTCAATGTTCAAAGTCTGTATCCATGCACTCGGTACTTATGGCTCAAATAAACTCTGGTGGGATTCTGTTGTTTCTAATACTAAGCTAATTCTAAGGCGTGTCGTAACAAGTTTTTAAAATGCCTTTAGTAATTTTAATTTTTTTTTTAAAGGGAGGATTACTCTCTGTTACTTCCAGCACAGAAATTGTTTAATTTACTCCAGGATTCTTCTCAATATTACTGAATGAAAAAATAAATAAAAAGGGAAGGAACATGACTAGTCCTGGGTTTCAGCCCCAAGTGAATGAAAAAAAGAAATGCAAAGGAAAGGAATCCTGAGTGTTCCTAGGTATTGTGGTAGACTCATGGGAGAGCATAGCCAGAGGCAGGGACCCCTGGGAAAGTCCAGAGTGTACATGACCTTGAGCTGGGCCAAGTGAAAGAGGGGAAGGGAGAAGGGGACCAGGTGTAGCCCCAGAGGCACAAAGATAAAAAGACATTAGGTAACCAAAGTGGTCGGATTGTATGCGGAAGAGCAGCCCAGCCCCCTCCGCCTGAGCGCTTACCGTAAGGATGGGTGGGGTATGCCAGTCAGGAGGGCCCTGGGTCAGGAAGGGGTTGTGGGATTACAAGGAGAACTAGTGGGCAGGTCCGCTTTGATATGTACAATAGGCACCTCCACCTTTTGTCCAGGGTTTGAAACCTAACTACTAACTATGTGACATATGCTATCTGTTCTCCTAAGCTCTGTTCATTTTTAACTTAAGAATGTACTTGATAAGTTCATCTTAAAAACAAGTGCATAAAATACATATGCAAAAACCCAACAACAACAAAAAACAGGAATTTTTCAACAGCGAGAACAATACAGTAGGCTGTGTTATCCTGCAGTCTTCAAGAGTACTCAGTGAGAATGTACATACAGCTCGATGGCAGAGTCCTTGCCATTTGCGAAAGCAAAGTTTCTGTTTTGGTTCTCCTGAAGCCTTGGGTCTGGCCTCTCTCCATGTGTCTCACTGCACGAACTAAGACCTATCTTCTAGCTCTTTTACTATTTAGTCTGTTATTTGCCTCACGCATGTTTGTTTTTGTTTTGTTTTAAGATTTATTTATTTCATGTATGTAAGTACATTGTTGCTGTCTTCAGACACACCAAAATAGGGCATTGGATCCTCATTACAGATGGTTGGGAGCTGCCATGTGGTTGCTGGGAATTGAACTTAGGACCTTTGGAAGAACAGTCTTAACCGCTGAGACATCTCTCCAGCCCAATGCATGTGTGTTAATATACTTTGTGCCAGGCTCTGTCAGAACAAGAGATGCCTGCACCTCAGCCAGGCTGGGATTACAACCCTGAGTGAACACCTCTGCAAACACCTCTGCTTATGCAGTGCTAAGGACTGAACTCAGAGATCCCTGAACTCTAAGCAACACTCTGGCCAATTAAGTCACAGACTGCCAATAATTAATTAATTAAACAATTAAGACAGGGTCTCACTATGTGTAACCCTAATTGACCTGAAACTTTTTTTTGTTTTGTTTTGTTTTGTTTGGGAGAGGGGAGTTTCCTCTGTGTAAGCCTAGCTGTCCTGGAACTCACTCTGTAGACTAGGCTGGCCTCGAACTCAGAAATCTACCTGCCTCTGCCTCCCAAGTGCTGTGATTAAAGGCATGTGCCTGGGACTTTCTATAGCTCCTGAATGTTGAGATCACACATCCTAGAAGAAAATTCAGGAAATTGAGTAATGTTGGTCCATCCTAAGAGATTTCATCAGTATTTGTGAAAATGAGCAATGGTACTTTCCTTACACACACATGTGCACACGCACACACACATCTCTTGGTCAGAATTGAGCTAACAGCACAAACTGTTCTCCAGTATCTCTATGGCCTGATCTTCAAGGAAGCGTGATCAGAGGATGTCTGTGGAACGTGGAGAGGCTTTCCTGTGAGGCTGTGAGGACGAAGTCTTAGCTGCAATTAGAGATGCCAGGAGATTGGCAATGCCAGGGACATGGAATGTTTGCTCAGGAAGACTACAGACAATGAGTGAAGCCAGAGAGAGAGACAGAGAGAGAGAGAGAGAGAGAGAGAGAGAGAGAGAGAGAGAGAGAGAGACAGAGACAGAGAGAGAGACAGAGAGAGACACAGAGAGAGACAGAGAGGGAGACAGAGAGAGGAGAGAGAGAGATAGGATACTAACAGCAAGGTCACAGGGGATGCCAACAGCAAGGTCACAGGGGCAGAACTGTCCATGTACATTAGAGTTCGCAGCTTCACAGCGCACGTGACAGAGGCTGGACAAGGATCTATAACGCTTCACATTTGCTGTGACGATTGTGTTCTTACTTTGTTCTGATCCTTCCTTGATGTTACCCGTCATTCCTCATTTTAGAATGGCGGTGTTTGATATGTGTTATAATGTCTCTGAAGCCTACCACTTGCTTTCTGAATTTATTGGAGTTCATAGCTAAAAGCTTGATTTGAGTCTTAATAAGACCTGATTGTATACTTTTGCCTAATATTGAGTATCTCCATAGCCATTTCAGCTATGGAGATAACACACAGAGATGGAATGATTGCATTTCGAATTGTAAGATGGATATGAGCCTTTTGAGACTGGTGTGGACTACTAAGGTTTAGGTACGACGTGTCCTTACAAAAGCCTCATGTTGGGTAGGTATATACTGTTTTCTAAAATACTTGGTATATCTCCTTGATGAATTATAGTTATCTATATTTTTTTAAATTTGAAATATAATTTCTAATTTTATTGGCAATTAAAGATCCATTTTGTAGCTAAAGGGTTTTTGTTTGTTTTGAGACAGGGTGTGGAATTCACTATGTTTGGCCTCAAACTTACAGCAATCATATTATATTTATTTACTTAGTGTGTGTGTGTGTGTGTGTGTGTATGTTGTATATGTGTGGACACCTGTGTGTAATGAAAAGTGTGTAGAGGTCTGAGGACAATTTATAGACAATTTATAAAACAGAAAGGTTTTGAAAGTACTGTGTCTTGTGTATCAATCAGCCTTGGTGACTTTGTGACGAATATGGGAATTCTTGTCCTCCAGAGCAGCAGGTATTAAATGGTGAGATTACTTGTGCCTATTTACACATTGTCTTAGTCAGGGTTTTACTGCCGTGAACAGACAACGTGACCAAGACAACTCTTATAAGGACAACATGTAATTGGTGGTGGCTTACAGGTTCAGAGGTTGAAGTGGGGAGCATGGCAGCATCAAGGCAGGCATGGTGCAGGAGGAGCTGAGAGTTCTACATCGTCCTCTCAAGGCTGTTAGCAGAATACTGACTTCCAGGCAGCTAGGGTGAGGGTCTTAAACCCACACCCACAGTGGCACACCTACTCCAACAGTGCCACACCTCCCAATAGTGCCACTCCCTGGGCTGAGCATATATAAACCATCACAAACACTAAAAACTGGACCAGGAAGTCTCCATTATTTGTTCTGCATCACTGTAAAAATGGAAAGAAGTTTCTATGCGCTGCCACTGCCACTGCCACTGCCACTGCCACTGCCACTGCCACTGCCACTGCCACTATTAAATCATTTATTAAAAAGTCTATCTCGTTGTACTAAATATGCAGAGTGAATTTGATGTGGCTTTGAAACATCCAAGTTAGCCTAGAACACTATTGGAATAAATGAAATGATAAGTCTATATGATGATGTGTGTGTCTCTGTATGTAAGACCTTATCCATGAAGGACTTCATTTTTATATTAACTATGCCATCTATAAGAGCCAGAGTGAATGCCTCTGCATGTTCTGTGAGGAATGAAACAATTTGCATCCTAACCAGACTTTGCCTGATACGTCACAGAGCTCTTCAAAGGAAAGGCGTCATGCCGCAGAAGAGAGGTGACTGGGAAAAAATATAGTCATTGGGAATGGAAATCTCCTGCTTGGCTTATTTTTATTAGAGTATAAAGTGGGAACTTAAAGGTACTTTGGAAAGTCAGTTGGGTGGTGTTTTGCTGGGGCGAACACATGAAGGAACGTTTTTGTTCAAGTGGACACAGGTGTGAAAGGCTAAGGCAGACTTGTGAAGGAATGTTTCAATGAATCAGACACAGGAGAGAGGACATTTTGCTAAAGCAAGCATGTGAAAGGACATGTGATAAAGGATTCTTTGCTAACGAGACACTTATGTATTGGCCTACCTTACACTGCTTAGTTGAGCTGCATGTGTCAGGATTCCATAGACAGAAATGCACCAAAAAACGTCTGGTGGTGTGCTGCAGTTTCTTACTGCTTCCAAGGACTCGGGTTGATTGGATGCATGGCCTGAGGCAAGGCACATGGAGGACATGTTATGTTTGGAGGGTATAAATAGGACTCCATGGAGTGATGGAGACAGAACTTGGCTTGCTGGTACAACTAGCTGTCCAGCGCTTGTGAGTCTTGTGTCTCCCCTGATCTTCACTTCCCGAGAGGGGGACATCCAGGAACTTCTCCTGGTGTTCCTGTTGGTTCCTCCTGCTGAGGCTGAGGCCTGGCTGTCTCTGATAGTTTGCATCACTGCTGTTGCTAACCTGACTCTATAGAACTGGACTGCTGGTGTATCCATGAAGTGTTTGCTAGCGGATCTGGCTGCTTCTGCCTGCTAACCTGTGAACTGAACTGCTGATTTCCAGACAACACAGGCAGGAGTTGCTCCAGAGAACCGTAAGAACAGATCAGTGATGTGGAACAGATAGACTGGTCACTAAGAGTGTGAGCGCTCTCTCAGAAAGTGGCGCTCTCTGGCTTCCTCATGCAGCCTCTTACCCTTCTGCCTCTAACCATAAGACAAAACATAAAGACCCTTGCAAGATGCCAGTGCCATGGCCATGGTCTTCCCAAGCTCCAAAGCTACAGTGAACAAATTTCATGTGCATATAAATCACTCAGTCTTTGATGTTCCGTTCTAGCAGCAAAAAACGGAGCTAAGTTACTCTCAGAGGGTTCAGGAAGGCAGAGCAGCTGCTAGCTAACAAGCCCAGAGACACTCTTCCGCACTGGCCATTCTGACATATTTTTAGATTCTTTAAAGCTAATAGAATACTTTATGGGTTTGGGGATTTAGCTAAGTGGTAGAGCGCTTGCCTAGCAAGCGCAAGGCCCTGGGTTCAGTCCTCAGCTCTGAAAAAAAAAATACTTTACTTACTTATTTTGTGATTCTGGGAATTAGACCAAAGGCTTCACATACTCTCCCATTAATCTCCACCCCCTGCCCAACATGATATTTTATATTCCTAAAAATGAAGAACGAGAACCTGTAGCTGTGCCTTGGCTCCAGCTCCAGCTCTTGTTGAGTAAACTAGTGTGAAGAATCTCACTGAGCTGTCTGCCCCTAGTCCCCTGTGGAAGACCTCATGGTAGCAATTTTGCCTAAAAAGACTATTTTAAAATTTAAGTAAAAAAGAACTTCATGAGCCAGAAAGATGGCTCACTGAGTAAAGATGTTTGCCAGGGATGTCAACTCAAGATCCACCTGGGCCCATCAAATAGTAGAAGGAGAGGCCCAGCTGATGCCACAAAGTTTTCTGCTAACCTTCATACAGATACCATGGCACACATGTGTCTACGCACATACACACACACACACACACACACACACACACACACTCACACATACATAGACACACAAACAATAAATAAAAATTAAAAAAATAGGTAAAATACTTCACATAATCCCTAGCTGTTAGAAAATGTTATTAGCGGCCAATTTATTCCCTCATTTTATGGATTTATTTTTCATTTTCCTAACTACAATAAAATACTCAATTAGTTCTCATATAAACGACTACAAAGTAGAAAGCATGTAGATTGATTTTTATACTGAAAAATGAAACACTAAAGTCCTTTAATCATTTAATACTATATTTATTCTGAATGCAGATATGTTTTTGTGAAAAATCCATCAGAAGAGAAACACAATGAAAATGTATTATGTACACTAATGCTTCTACAATTAACAATAGTCGATGCCAGCAAGTTCTGACTATAGAGGCATTCAAGTACAAACTCATTTCTCTGGCAGACATAGTCAAACATTATGGCTATCACAGTGACAGAGATTATGTCACCAGATCAACAACAATAACAAAATTGACAAATATTTGTATTCACGAGGCTGCAGTTGCCATTGGAAAAATTCATTAATTCATTATGGTGAAGAAAAAGAAAGATGCAACATTTGTTTTTAAGTGTTGCCATGACCAAATTCCGGATGCTGTAATATCTTAAAGCTTATTAACATCTTAACGTTTATTAACTCACAGTTTTAGGAAGCAGAGGTCTGGACGGGCTCAGCTTTCTCTGAGATCAGGGTCTCAACAGACTAAAATAAAGTTATTTGCTGGACTGCAGTTTTACTTGAGGAAAGACTTCTAGATTCTTACAGACTGCCTGCAGGATGCTGTTCATTGTGGACATAGGGCTGAGCTCTCTGTTTTCTCGGCTGGAGGTGACTTTTAGTTCAAGACTGGACTACATGTTTGTCATCTCACAAAGCCTATTCCAACTTCAAACCAAGAACTCAGGGTCAAATCCTTTGCACACTTTGACTCTCTCCTAATTCCTCTTGTGCCACCTTGGGAGAAAGTTCTTTGCTTTTGAAGAACGTGTGTAATTAGTTAAGGCCTTCTAAGATAATCTGCCCTTTTTAAGGTCAGTGCTTTCATTTAGCACATCTAAGAAGTGACATGCTATCACATTCAAAATTCCAAGGAACAGACTGTTGACATATTGGGACCCATCCCAGTAAAGAGTATTAGGTTAACACAATTAGTTTTAAGTTCCTGTCACGTACAGTAGGAAAAACTAACAACGCACTTGAGTAAAGTTTTTGTAAGGTCTGAAGGTATAAGTTTGTGAATGTTTGTAACCTGGGTATATCTGCACAAATTATGAGTTAAAAAACAATGAAATAAATACAGGAACTGCCCCTTACTATTTTTCTCTTCCGTGTTAACGCAAGGCATTCTAAAGGCATTTTGAAACTATACTCTCTATCCAAATATATAAATTTTTCTACTCATAACCCAATATTGTATCAATTAAATTAATATTTTCTCTCTTTCATTCCTTCTCTGGTTTCTACACTTAACTGCCAGACTGTCTCCTCAGATCTGAAAGCCAGCAAGGAAGATGATTAATTGGAAGAACATTTATGCAGATTCTGAATGCAAGGGTGTCACAGGTTTTGACTCGTTAATTGCCGTAGAATAGGCAGATTTTAAGAAAGTTTAAAGCCGGGTAGAGAGTTATACATCAGGAAGCAGAAGTAACTGAATCGGACCACTTCAAATGCAAGCAGCGGCATAAACAACAGCCCTTAATGTAAACAATAACGTGGGTGTTTGTGTGCTTCCATACACACCCCCCCTCGGAGGGCCTGAATCAGGACCTGCCTCCCTGCTTCTATAGCTCAGAGGCTTGCCTTAGGTGGGGTTGGAAATGCCCTAGAATGGCTCTTTGTTGATTTTCCCTCATGCTAGAGCCCAGTTCTGCTGGAAAGCAAAGTGCTATTGAATTTGCTCACTCAGGCAGAACACTCAACAGGAAGGAAGGAAGCGGCCATTCTTTCTGGTCCTATTGTCTGACCACCCGGCTTAAGCAATCAAACAGCTCTGTGGGTTTTCTTTTTCCTTTTCTCTCTCTCTTTTTTCCCCCTTCTCCTTCTGGTGGGCACTGGGGAGGGGGGCTGGGATGGATAAAAAAAAACTTCAGCTCTTCGGTTTTCACTGATTTTTGTACAGTTGGGGGACATCTTTTCATGGCTCAGATTCAGGTACCCATTTTTTCAACAAAATATAGGAGCAGGCGAGACTGTGCACGTTTGAAGGCACAGCCAGTATGTATCGATGTGTTGGATTCCTCGATGGTTGTATTGTGAAAGCAGAGAATAGCAACTGTTCCATTTCACTAGTAAAGCTCAAGACTAGTCAGCAGTTCTAAGTGATGGCATTCCTTCTTTCCATTTCCCATAGGTCCTTGCACCTCTGAACTTGGTTTTCTTTCTTCTTTGGAACACGTAGTGTAAGGACAATATGTTGTTCCACATAGTCATATTGCTATCTGGTGTAGAAAGATGTATTTAGAAAAAAATATATTGTATTTATTTATATTTTATTATGTCTGTACTTAGAAAAAATATAACCCAATATAGAAAGATATATTTAGAAAAATATATTATTCTAATAGACAACGTTAAGATTCTGAGGGGGTAATGTCATCAATTAAAATGGGCAACCATGATAAGTCAGGAAGTGAAATAAAAGCTGGCTGAAAAAAATAATAAATTTATGACTGATATGTTTCTTTTCTTTCCTTTTCTGAGATGATGTCTTGCTACATAGTCCAAGTTGTGCTGGTACTTTCTGTTTAGTTGAGGCTGGGATGGATCCTCCGGCCTCACCAAGCATGTATCACCACAAGTAACACACAATCTTAGCTTTAAAACACAGTTATCAAAAGGCTGATCCCTCACATCCTTTGTTTTTAATATGAAGTTTAGTGGAGGAGGAAACAATGAAGATCTTAAGAGTTATTACGGTTACATTTTTATGGAGAAAACGGCGCTTTGGTGAACATGAGATTTAGGCATTTTCCAGAAGACGATCATAATTGTGTTTTACAAACTTTAGGAACTATGAGAAGTTTAAGTTTACCTTGGGTTATCTGGGCTCTCTCTGACAGTCTCTTAAAAAAACTTGTCACAGTCTTTAGTAAGGAAAAACTCGGTTAGTCGAGTATGGGTGATGGCAGAAGCCATGGGGGACAGAGGTAGTCATCACACCCTAGTGATGTCCACAAATGGACACAGCAGAGGACATGTTCTCATCTGGGTTTTGCAGAGATTTTTTTCTTTTTAGGCACCTTATACAAGGGGAAGCCCAGGACTGGATTGGCTTATGAATTGGGGTTTCTTGTCTCTTTGGGTCTGTGTGTCTGTCTGACTCTGTTTCTATACTCTGCTTCTCTCTCTCTCTCTTTCTCTCTCTCTCCCTCCTCCTCCTCCCTCCCTCTTCCTCCTCCTTTTCCTCTTCCCCTTGCTTCTCTACCTCTTATTTTAGAATGTGCACCAAATAGCCCAGGCTAGCCTCAAATAGCCCAGGCTGGCCTCAAATTTTGCTATGTAGATAAGGAGGACTTTGAAGATCCTGCACCTCCTATGTACAGGGATTACCAACACACTATTATGCCTGCTGAATGCAATTCTCAAAACAGGGGCAACAGCTCAATATTTTAGCAACCAAGTGTTCCTAGATGTGCATTTGGGGATTACTGTGTGTTAGAATACAAGGTTTTAAAAAAATAATTATTTGAATTGTTGATTTGAGTTTTGTAAAAAGTTATTAAGTGAACTTTGGCTTGATATTTAGGCACTATTTTCAACGTTTTTTGATATATCCCTGAATTTTGATATTGTCCTGCGTTTTGTACTACATATTTATATAAAGGAAAATTCTCAATACTAATGAAAGAACCAAAATATCAACAAACCCTGAAAAAGCTGAAGATTCAGGAGCATAAGCCTGAAAGAAAAGGCTTCCTTCACAGTTTTTGTCAAGGTCTTCTCATCTAAAGTTTTATTTCCTGAAAGTTTATGTACACACTGCACACACACACACACACACACACACCACATGCTTGTTCAAAGCTATGACTCACTAATCCAGTTTCTTCTGTTATAGGAAAGAAAAAGAAATGTGCTAAGCTATTCATGCACGCGGTCTTCACTGGGAGAGCTGAGGGATTCCACCCAAAAGATGGGACAGAATCTCTTCTTGTGGATTTCGCTATATAGTAAGAGGATTGTTAAAGCTAAGCCAATCCACTCTACTTTTTCTAGGAAAGCTACCCTGTGTCTGAAATCCTCAGGTTGGAAGGAGGACAGCATATAATCCAAATAGCATTTTAACTTAACCAAATGTTTCTTGCAAAGTTTATAGCCAGAGAGCTAGTCTATAGTTTTTTGTTTGTTTGTTTGTTTGTTTTTTTGGTTTTTTGAGACAGGGTTTCTTTCTCTGTGTAGCCCTGGCTGTCCTGGAACTCACTCTGTAGACCAGGCTAGCCTCGAACTCAGAAATCCACCTGCCTCTGCCTCCCAAGTGCTGGGATTAAAGGCCTGCGCCACCACCACCCGGCCAGTCTATAGTTTTTAACAACGCAAAATGTCTTGTCCAAATACTTTTGAACTTTCTCTGACATTTACTAAGCTAAGTGCTTGAAATACAATTAAGACAGGTAGGCAGCCCTATCTATGGTCATCTGATGGTTAGTCTTGATTGCCAATTTCATGGAATTTGGAATCAACAAGCAGACACACTTCTGTAGGTGTCATTGAGGTATTAGTTGAATGAGGAAGACCCTCCTTCAGAGTGGGAGGCATTTTCCAGTAAGGATTTCCCAGACATAGAGCAGCCCAAGGAATAAGCATTGATTCCATTACTCCTTCTCTTCTTTCCGAGCAAGTGACACCTATGTCTGTGGTTGCTGTTGCTGTTACTGTTGCTGGCATCCTCAGTTTATGACAGACTACAATGTCTTAGGCTTCCCGTTGCCTTCGGAGGAAACTTTTAAGCCGTTGGCACCTGATTGGAACTGCTGAAGAAACCACTTTCATGGACTATGCAGAGTCTTCAGCCTTTCTGCAGTGTAGATTGTATATTAATAAATTTCCTTGTTGCTGTGATAAAATATCCTGACAAAATCAACTTAAGCATGAAAGGCTCTATTCCAGCTCACAGTTGCAGGTATGTGACTCAGCTGGTCACATCTCACTCACAGTCAGGAAGTCAAGATTTGAGAATACACAGGGCTACTCAAGTCTCTTATTCAACACATAGTCTTGGAATCCAGCCAGGAAATGGTGCCATCCCCAGTGGACTGGTACTTCCGTCTCAACTAACACAATCAAGATAACTTCCCACAGACACGCCCAAAGGCCTATCTTTCAATTGATGTGGATCCCATCAAGTTGACAATTAACTCTAGCCATTACTCAACCCCTATCATGTAAGCCAACTTAAAAATCAACTTCCTACCAGCTCTGTTCCCCTTGAGAATTCTGCCTAATACACATGTAGAATACCTACTATTCTAAGTAATAACATTCAAATACTTTAAATCCTGCCAAGTGTGGTGGCACATGCCTTTTATCCCAGTATTCAACAAGCAGAGGTAGGTGAATCTTGTGGAATTGAGGTCAACTGGAGCTTCACAGTGAGACCTTAAAAAGGACACACAACATTCAGCAGAACTTCCACATCACTGATAGATTCTAAATAACTGGTTCAAGTGGTGTTTTTAACAATTCTTCAATTCCAGTTCAGCAGACACCTAAAGTTTTCAAGTTTGCCTCATCTTACCCTGTGACTTATAAAACCTGGTGGATGAGTTTAAGATAGTCAGTCCCCAAAGATCCATTGATGACAAACTGTTCCACAGCTCACCTGATATGAGCCCATTTAAGCTTAAACATCCATTAAAACAGGATCCTGCCAGATGCCTCTCTGTCGACTATTCTGTTGAATGTTGGTCATATTACTGTTGGTCTGTGTGCTTTTTGTGACTTATGACCAAAGATATAAGCCTGCTGGCAGACACGCTTCATCAACCAAAGACAACAGACATTTAGAACTACGTCAATTTGCATGTCCACAGTTGACAAGGGTATCAAATTTCACGTGTCAGATGATAGTCATATATCCTCAAGTGATATCATTCTAATCCAACATTTTGAGGTTGGTGATAGCATATTCTCTATGCTAAAGAGGACTATGACTCTTACACTAAACTCTAGTGATGGTTACTGACCACCTATCCTAAGATATAAAGGGCTATAAATATTCTGAGGTCTTCTTCCTAAAGTCATTGTGCATTTAGTCTATGGTCCACGTATATTTCTTGCATTCTGTTACTTTTATACTTCTATAGAAACAGAGAACTCTAATAGAAACTATTACAATGACTAGATCTAGTAGTTCTCTAAGAGACACTAGCCCTCATTAGTCAGTTCCTTAACCTGCTAGAAAAAAACTACCCATGACTTTTGGCTGCTACTACTTTTCAGATTTCCACCACAATGTATTGTCTAGAATCTCAGGATGTAATCAACACTACTTTCTCCGTCAGAAGCAATGGATGCCAATCCTCAGAATACAACTGTCTTCTAATTACAGAATATCGCTGTGTTATATTTAAATATTAATGATCCTTTCAGGTTTGTCTTTTCAATACTTTGTCCATATCTAGAAGTGTTATTTTGACAGTAGATGGAAACTCTGGGAGGTGGGAGCCAGTTGGAGTAGGTGGATCACTGGCGAGTGTGACTTTGAAGGTTGTTCTGGGTCTCTGGTCTGTTCTCTCTCTGCTTTCTATACACAGAACATTAACTAAGCTACAGTGCCAAAGGTTCCAGCTACACTGCTGCTCTGTCCAAGTGTATGGACCAATCAACCATGGATAGAAACTTTTTTTTTTTTTTTTTTTTTTTTTGTTTCCAGACAGGGTTTCTCTGTGTAGCCCTGGTTGTCCCGGAACTCACTCTGTAGACCAGGCTGGCCTCAAACTCAAAAATCCACCTGCCTCTGCTTCCCAAGTGCTGGGATTAAAGGTGTGAGCCATCACATAAGTCAACTAAATCTTTTTTCCTTAAAGTTACTTTCTTTGGCATTTATTGAGACAAAAGCCCAGCTACTCAATACACTAAAATGGAAGTTGGCAATAGAAAAGTCTGGTAATCACGGTGAGTAATTCTGACCATGCTGTTTTTAGGTCTTTGCAACCGTCTTATGGAAGTAAATTGGAAGAATCTGGAGATGAGAGCAACATACGCTTGAGAATATTAGATGCATAGCTAGCGGGAGTTCTAGTGAGAGCTCAAAATATCAGAATTCCAACAGAAATGTGGACAATAAATACTGAGTTCATGAGGTCTTAGATGGAATCAAGGATGCTATTAGGCATTGGACATGAAATAATTTGTGTTATATTATGCAAAACCATTTATGCACATTTTGTTCATAGTCTGAAACTTTGTGACAGCAGAAGTTAAAGATGACAGGTTAATTTGAAAGAAGAAATTTCAAGAAAGCATAACATTTGGACTGTTTATAGTTTATACTGGCTTTTTTTGTTTGTCATTTTGTTTGGTTTTGGCTCTTCAAGACAGGGTTTTTCTGTGTCCTGAAACTCATGTAGAAGAGTCTGGCCTTAAGCTTAGAGATCCTCCTGCCTCTGCCTCCTGAGTGATGAGATTAAAGGAGTGTGCCACCATCACCCAACAAATACTGGCCTCTTCTAGCCAGTGTTACAGCAAGAATCCAGAGGCAAAGGAATGTAGAAAGAGTTGAGAAACTCTTGGGCAGAAAAAAAATGTGGTTGAAGTTCTGGAAAGGGAAGGTATGGTTGCTAAAAAAGTTTAGTGTTAACAAAGGCGACCAATGGCTTTGCAAGGAAATAATAAAAATAATGTCTTGAGGACATTTGAGGACTTGGTCATACCCAGTCATCATAGGTTACTATGTATAAAATTGTAAACTGCTTTTGAAACCCATTCCCTTGAGACGAGAGAACCACAGGGATAGCTTGATCACATAAGATTGCCTGGGAAGTGTTTGCCTGTCTGGGTGGCGGCACCACTCAAGGGCCACTGTAGGGAAGGCTTAGCCATCACTCAAGCTTGCAGAAGACCTTGCTGGCCTTGTAAGCCTGTAGAAGGCAGGAGCCTGAGGGTGGTGTGATAACGGCTTCCCAGAGATCTGAAGGGAAGGCAGAGGAGGGCAGGCAGTGTGTGGCAGAGTTAGATTCGCTGCAACAAGCTGCTGGAGAGGACATGCATGATCCTGCAAAGGTGCAGCTTACACCACATCAGAGTACACAGCATGCTAAAGATGCTGAATGCTGAATATGTGGTAAGGAAAGTTGCAGGCAGCAAGTAAAACCAGCTCGGGAGAGGACACGAGGACGCATCCCGTACAGGCCCAGAGAGCTCACCATTTTCTTAATGTTGTACATGTTTGGCTTATTGGCTTTTAGTCTCTTTCTTTCTCCTTTCTTTTTTCTTTCTTTCTTTCTTTCTTTCTTTCTTCCTTTCTTTCTCTTTTCTTCTTTGTTTCCTCTATAGCCTCATAGGTCAGTTTTGGAATGGAAATATCTTTTTATCTGTGGCATGCTGTCTTTAAAGTATGTAATTTGATTTTAATTTATAGAAGCTCAAAACTCAGAGTTAATGAGAGACTCATGATATATATTGGGCTAGTCTTTTGATGAATTGCTGGAACTGTTCACATTATAGAGACCTTTTAGATGAATAAAATGCATTATTTATTATAAGATGTGCATGAGCCTTTGGGGACCAGGAAAAAAAAAATGCCATGGTTTGAGTGTGGAATGTCTTCTATAGACACATGTTTTGAATGGTTTTGAATGCTTTGTTCTTCACTGGTGACACTATTTTGGGATATTATAGAAAGCTGAGAATAAGACTTAGTCATTGAGGATATGACTTTGAAGGTCATATGTGGGTCTCAGTCTCTTGCTCTCTGTCTTTTCTGCCCACTATTAACCAACTGTTCAAATTATGCATGAGAAGTATAGTTGACATCTATAGACTATTTCACCAAACACAGAACAGTATTTTCAAGCATGTTTGGCATATTCTCTAAGAAAGGCCAAACATTCTGGATCATGCCATGTTAGCAAAATTAAACAAACAAACAAACAAACAAACAAAACCAGAACTCATACAAAGCCTGCTCTCAAACCACTCTAGATATTAGCTAGAAATTGATAGCAAGAAAAAAACAAGGAAAATACACAAAAAGAAATTAAATGATATACTTCTGAAAAACACACAGGTTAGACAAATGTCTCAAGGCAAGTTGAAACATGTTAAACAAACAAACAAACAAAAATACCGCATATCACTGCTTTTACAGTGTGATGAAATCAGTGTTGAGTGGAAAGCTGTAGCAGTTAGTGTACACATTATTGAAAAAGTTTTTAAAAGGAGGCTCTAAAAATCAATTGATTAAGCTACTAAGTTAGGAAAGTAGCTAGATACAACACCAAGTCTAAAGTAAGACAATAAATAATAAATATTTCTAAACATGAAGTCAACAGAGAAAAATAAAACACAGAGCCAATTAAAAAAAATCAATAGAATCAATGGTTCTAGCCGTGCTGAGAAAACAAGCTCCAACCAATTTGCTGACATTAGAAATGAAAGTAGGGATATTGCTATAGATACTATATTATCCCAATAATAATAAAGTGCAGTGAGCAATAGTGAAATAACTCATTTGAAAGACAGATCTGCCTAGACTCACATTAGATGAAAAGATTATATGAATAACATGATATCCATTAAAAGTAACGAATCGGTGATTAATGACTATACTGGCTTGTCTTATGTCACCATGACACAAACGAGAGTCATCTAAGAGGAGGGAACCTCAATTGAGAAAATGTCTCAATTGAGAAAGGCTGTAGGCAAGCATTTTCTGAATTAATGATTTATGGTGTGAGGGCACGGACCATCATGGGGAATGCCTTCCCTTGGCGAGTGGTCCTTGGTGCTTTGTTTTTTAGGTTTTTTTTTTGTTTTTGTTTTGTTTTGTTTGTTTGGTTTTTGTTTTGGTTTTTTGAGACAGGGTTTCTCTGTATAGCATTGGCTGTCCTGGAACTCACTCTGTAGACCAGGCTAGCCTCGAACTCAGAAATCTGCCTGCCTCTGCCTCCCAAGTGCTGGGATTAAAGGCGTGCGCCACCACTGCCCGGCCCTTGGTGCTATAAAAAATCAGACTCAGCAAGCTGTGGGGAACAAGCCAGTAAGCAGTACTCCTTCATGGCCTTTGCATTATTAGTCCCTGCTTCCAGGTTCCCTCTCTGTTTGGCTTTCTGTTCTGAATTTCCTCAGTGATGGACTGTGATGTGTAAGCTGAAATAAATATATTTCTCCTCAAGCTTATTTTGTTCATATTATTTTTTCAAAGTAATAGAAACCCCAACTAAAGCAATGAGATTCTAAGCTAGAAAACACGAGATCTGCCTGGGTTCACCTGATAATTTCTGAGGAACATTGAAGGACAAAATAATATCACTTTTCTAAAATTTCTTTCAGAATACAGGAAGAGAAGGAATACTTTCTGGTTTATTCTATGAATCTAATAGTACCCTACCAAAGGCTTTACAAAACAAAAACCAAAACACACACACAACTATACTGAAAGCAGTGTAATAATCCTCAATAAAATAGAATCCAGCAGTAAAAAAAAAAAAAAAAAAAAGTATACATCAGGTCCAAGTGGTATTTGTCCCAGGAAAGGAAGTTCGACTTAGCATTTGAAAATAAAAGACAGAAAAAAAGAAAAACATCAGGGACTAATAATTACTATAAAGCAGTCTAACATGGATGTAGTTTGAGTGGCAAAATAGGAAGACAAAAGACAATATAAAAGACAAGCAAGCAAACAAAACAAAAACAAACCAACAAACAAACAGAAATCAAAACAACATCAACTAAATTACTTTAAAATGACCTATTTATCATGACTTTAATACCAAGAGGTCAGTCATCTCCAGAAGACAAGAGGTCAGTCATCTCCAGGAGACACACTAACTTTCACTGCAGACTCTACTGTTGGTTTAGAGATAGTGCCCAAGGCCATTTTGGAACCAGACGGCTAAAGAACCATGACCCTTCCATAAAATCAACCTTTCCTCTCAATTTCTATGAGAAAGAGGTATAAGCAAACACTTGTATTAAAGATATAAAAATTCTACCAAAGCCAAGTACGGTGACTCATGACTTTAATGCTAGCACTCAGGAGGTAGAGGCAGGTGGATTTCTAGGAGTCTGAGTTCAGCCTCTTGAGTTCTAGGCCGGACAGAGCTACATGGAGAGACCTCGTTTTCAGATAGGTAAATGTATCCATCTAAAGCAAAGCATCCAAATCTGAAACGTGATGGGGCATTTCTTGATACAGTTGGTACTCCTGGATCTCACCATATGTCTCACCATACTAATTATTACTATTACTTTAAAGATGTAGATAAGATGCTTCTGTAAATGTTTTGTAAGACTGAAGGTTTTAAACAGCTTTTCCTGGTTAACAACCATAGCAAAAGCCCAAGAGAAGTAGCAAAAGGCTGCCCCAGGGCTGGAGGGGAGTGAGCTTTCCCAAGCAGCAAAATAGCTATTATTTGGGAGCTATTGTGTTTACAGTGCAATTGTGTACTGAAGTACTCTTCAGTACACATTAAAAATCTCCTTGGTGATGCATAATCAATGAGGATCCATGGAAAAGTTATTGGAAAAGACCACGAAGATTAAGTATTGAAAGCTGTGATGGTCTGAATAGGAATGGCCCCAATAGACACATGTGTTTGAATGTTTGGCCCAGAGGGAGTGACTTTATTAGGAGGTGTGACCTTGTTGGAGGAAGTGTGTCACAGTGGAGGAGGACTTTGAGGTCATTTGTGTTCAAGCTATGTCTAGTGTGACACACAGTCTCCTTCTGCTGCCTGTGAATCAAGATGTAGAACTCTCAACTCCTGCTCCAGCACCATGTCTGCCTGTGTAGTGCCATCCATCTTTCCCACCATAACAATGGACTAAACCTCTGAAACGGTAAGCTAACCCCAATTAAACATTTTTTTTCTTTATAAGAGTTACCATGATCATGGTGTCTCTTCATAGCAGTAAAACCTTAACTAAGACAGGAAAGTCTTTTGTTTTTAGAGAACACAGATGTGTCAGCTTGTTCCACCTTATTATCAGATATTCATGAGCTATTTCCCTTATTAAAAAAAATTCCATGTTTGGAACTTGTAGGACAAAAGCAACCATGCATGGAACATTGCAAATGACAACTTCTTTGGGAAGAAAGTGGAGATTACTATAGAGTAACCACACATTAGGGTTTATAGGCTTAAGTAAAACACATTAGGTTTTGCTTATATCATTAAGATATTGTGCACAGTGTAATCTTTACTTAAAAGATGGGCTTTTATAATTTTTTCTGTTACAGTACTAGAGATTAAACTCATGACCCTGCACATTCCAGGAAAACTTCCTACAAACTGAGTTATAATCCAATCCAAAGACTGACTTTTATAATGCGTTAGACTTTATTCATATTTGAAAGCAGGTGCAAATACATTAATGTTTTGTTTTTGTTGTGCAATTCTCTCCAAAAAACAGCATAGAAATTCCCAGGAGGCTTTTTACTATTTCATGAATCCACCTTTATCATAAATATTAGTCAAATCTTTTTTCTAAAGCACAAATGAATCTTATTTTTAATAAGGGACACTGATTTATACACAAACACAGTAATGCCAATCAATCTAAACTTGTGATTTATGGTTTATCATCTGCTCCAATTACCAAAAAGGCAGATAAAAGCAACTGACTGCAGAGTTATCTGGAAGTTAAACAAGCCCTCGAACAAAAAAAGTGTGTACATTTAGATACGGTGCTTCATAATTTAATCACTATGGAATTACTTTTGATAAGTGTGGGAAAATTATAAGAATGTGAGGAGATTTTATAAATAGAATACATAAGAAAACATCCACATTTCAAAACTAATGCCAGTCATATGAGGGAAGACATACTTGACTAAAAAAAAAAAAATACAAGATGAAAAAACTATACCAAAAATTTAGAAGATCAATGATAAAGTAAAAATTTATATCCATCCTATGATTTAATATCTTTGAACAAAAATGAAAGTAATATAAACTTGATTTTTTTTTTTTTTTAGAGAATCAGAGGTATATCAGGATGGACTGGGCTCCACAACTGTGCATTCTGATCAGCTGGTCTTCATCTATTGCAAAGAGAAGTTTCCCTGATGACAGATGAGGACTACACTTATCTGTGGGTCTAAGGACAAGTATTTAGAATCTGGTTAGGGATGATGCTGGCTTAGTAAGATAGTTGTAGTTCTCCTCCAAGATCCATAACTTCACTAGCCTACGGTAGTTGGCTGTGTTTCTACTACCCACCATGTTTTCCCTCTAGTTGAGGGTGTCTTATGCCCATTAGAGAGTTGTTGGTTACTGCCATGGCTGGATGCACTACTCCATCCTTATGGATATCTTACAATACTAGACATTTTTGTTCTTAAGCCTCATGGCAGTGTAGGACTGTTGGTTGCATCTCTTTTTTGGAAGCTTGCTTGGCAGTTTCTGGTATCATGCTAGCCATCCTCAGAGACAAAGAATATCCTGAGACTCAGATATCACAGAGAATGGGATGGAAAGCCATCGGTAAGAGCCAGAGGATTAGAGAGAGGTTTCTGGGAAATTGTGTTTCCTAGAAATGTCAGAAGTCACACCTCTGGCTGCCTAAATGTGACCTGAACTAAGACAACACCAATCAACATGGTGATGTGGACAGGAGAAAGCTTGCAAGGCCTCAGCCCTACACAAAGAAGTACAGGCAAATAAGAAAAGCTGGGTGTGGGAGAAGTAGTCTTCCCGAAGGAGAAGAAATTTAGTTTTATCCAATACCAAATCATCAGCCTTGAAAGCATGCATACAAGTGAAATACAATCTGAGTATGTTATATGTAGAAACACAGATACACACATATTCTCTCATACATACATACGTTATATATGTATAACCACCATTAAAAAAGAGAGGCCATCAATTTGAAAGAGCTCAGACGGGTAGTATACATGGGAGGGTTTGGAGAGAGGAAAGGGAAGGGAGATGTGATATAAATATGTTATAATCTCTTATATATAACCTCATAAAAAGCAAGAATTAAAGGGATGAACAAGCAAGTTATGGTAGATGGTATGTAAATGCATATGTGTGCACATATAACTGGATCTCATTACTTTCGAGTGTAAACCAAGGTCAGATTGGCAGGAGCAATAATCATACCAGCATCTCTAAAGATATGGGAGACAGGCCTTCTCGTTGGCTGCTTACGGTTCCTTAGGTTGATTAAGGTGAGAGTAGAATAAGCAAAGCTGAAGTAATGAAGACACCCCCTTAACTGACCGTAATCCTTGAGATAGCAAGACTAGCTGTAGAAACTGTCCCTAGAGATGGTTTTACAGGGTTGGTGACACTGCACAGTGGGGTGAAGGAGCTTGCTGTCAAACCCAATGTAATTGATATGGAAGGGGCTAGCCTGCTGTGGGCATTGCCATCTCTACGTAGATGAGCCTCAGCTGTCTAAAGGTAGCTGAGTATGAGCCACTAAGCAAGCCAGTTATTGAACCAGTAGGTAAGCTTCCTCCGGAGTTCCTGCTTTCAGGTTCCTGCCTTGAGCTGTTGCAGTGACTTCTACCAACAAAGGATTGTGAACTGGAAGTGTAAGTGAATAATTCCTTTACCCTCAGATGATCTTGGTTAGGGAATTTATCACAGTAACAATGATTAAATTGTTGGGCAGTAGTGGCACATACCTTTAATCCCAGCACTCAGGAGGCAGAGGCCGATGGATCTCTGAGGCCAGCCCCTGCTTTACAGAGAGTTCCAGGACAGCAGCCAGAGCTACATAGAGAAACTTTCTCTTAAAAAATAAACGAACAAACCAACCAACAACAAAACAAACAAGAAAACAAACAAAAAAATCACCTACCAAACTGACAACAATCTAAAGATTTTTGAGGAAAATTTGATACGTGTATAAGAACAAGCTAATAAAAGTCAAAAGGGGAAGAATAAATTAAAATTTCCTTGAACAACAATTTTGTTGAAACTATTAAATTAATTAAATTGAAAATGCAGTTTGCATTAAGGCTTTGGTTTTGTTTTTTTTTTTTGTTTGCTTTTTTCTTTCTTTTTCTTTTTTTTAAATCTCTGTGCTAAGCCTATATCCACATTACCACACTGAGAAGGAGGCAAGGAGAAAGATGGTGTAGAAGAACAATGAACTCAAATGAATGAAATCAAACTGTCTGTCCAGTCATATGAGAGAATTCTACATGGACTTAAAAAGCAGGGCCCAGGTGTGGTAGAATCCCAGCTTTCTGGAAGCCAAGGCAAGATAATTTGATGTCCTGGTCTGTGCTACACAGTGAAACCGAGTCTTAAAAAAAAATAGGTAAGTAGGCAGTTAGAAAAATAAATGGTCTATAATAGATTTTACATAAACAAATGCTCACCATATGCATTGTTAAGGGAAGGAAACCAGTTTAAAACAATTTGTATAATATAATCCCCATTTAGGTATTGAAAAATACATTTATTTTTGTATACAAAGAAACTTTCTCAAAGAATATACAAAGAATTCCCATTTCTCCTCCTCCTCCTCTTCCTCCTTTTCCTCCTCCTCCTTTTCCTCTTCCTTTTCCTCTTCCTCCTCCTCCTTCTCCTCCTCCTTTTCCTCTTCATCCTTTTCCTCCTCCTCCTTCTCCTCCTCCTCCTCCCCCTTCCCCTCCTCCTTCTCCTCCTCCTCCTCCTTTTCTTCCTCCTCCTTCTTCTTCTCCTCCCCCTCCCCCTCCTCCTCCTTCTCCTTCTTCTCTTCCTCTTCCTCCTTCTTCTTTGTCTTCCTCCCCTCTTCTTCCTCCTCCTCTTTCTTTTTTTCACTTTGTCATATAGATTAAACCTAGGGTTTCAAAAATGCTAAACACACACACTACCACCTAGCTATACGCCCTGCCCCACACTGATGGTTTTTCTCTAGAGTAGGACTGAGTTGAAATTGAAGGTGGAGACAGACTGTTAGATTCTGCTTTGAATCTGTTTCATTGCATGTCATTAAACCAGCTACCTGGCATGATTTTTAAAAGGTCTAATGAAGTATGCAGCGTCTCTTGTTGCAATAGAGTTAACTTGTCTCCTTTATCCGCGTGCCAAGTATTTGAAATATTTCAAGACATGTTTTAAGGTGCAAATTTTCAGTTTTCTCATCTACTCTCTCGCATCAACAAGATCTGCTTGAATGAAATGTCAACATCTCAGTCAAAGAAAGGGTCCAGGTCTGCATTTATTTCTTTAAATTTTATGAGGAACAGAGTTTTCTTATAAAATGATCTGCTTTTACAAAACTAACAGGAGCAGTCTTAATCGAAGATACGTGATGTAGAAAGAGGAAAATATAAACACATTGGCACACAGTAGAGCAAGAACCAGAAAGTCTGGCATATTAATATCCTGTTACCATCAAAGACAAATTGGGGTATCAAAATTGTTAAAATATCAAACACAAAATGAAAAAAAAATTCAAAACACATATATGTGCATTTGAAAATAGTTTTATTCAAAAACAATAGAATAATACAAAAATTATAATCTCTCTCAAACATATACAAATTGGTAGCTTAAGCAAAGATCCTTAGTCCAGCTGCCATGTGGTGGATCTTGCTTTTTGCTACCTCTCCTGTCATTATTCATAAAGACTTATTTCTTATTTTCATCCATGTGTGTGAATGCATGCCACTTGTGTGATGGTACACAAAGAAGCCAGAAGAGGTGTTGGATCCTCTGGTGCTGGACGAAATGTTGGATGGTTGTGAGCTGCTTACTATGATTGCTGGGAACTGAACTTGTGTCCTCTGGCAAAGGCACAAACACTGAGCCAGGTGCCAGGTATCCACCCCTGCCCTCTATTGTTTTCATGTGAATCTTAACCACAATATAGTTACTTTTGTAACTAATTCTGTATATCTCAATAAAAGGTAAGGAGGAGAAAATATTACACGCTTGAAAACATTTAGGAAAATACAACTGGTGTTTAGGAAAATTTGTTGATATTCTCCAGAAACTAAACAGTAAAAAAGAAAGAAAATAAAGTTGACTTTCAGAGGGAAGAACCCAAATCAGTGCAAACAAAATGGTGATAATGAAGATATAAATCTATAGAAATACAACATTAAGAAATGTAGGATAAAGGCTAACTAGAAAATATTTGTATCCAATATAAATATATCAAATATTATATCCAATATAAATATATTAAATATAATATATCTGAGGTCTGGAGAGATGACTCAGTGGTTAAATATATCCAATATGAATATAAAAACATTTATATCTAATCAATATGTTTTTAATGAGTAAGAGTTATAGATTTTGAGGACTAAGAGCCACCAGAGTGTGTATCATGCTGCTGTTTATGTAGGTTCCTTATAGACTGTGACTATTTGGTAAAATAGGAAGAGCTAAGGGATTCTAGACAAATAGGGGACATAATGTCATTTTCATTTTAAAAGGATCACTGTGATTGCTGCTATTTTGAAATTGGCTGTTGGGGCTGGGAATGTAGCTCAATTGGTCAGATCCTTGCCTAGAGTGCTCCTCCGGGTTTGATCTCCAGCACTGTGTAAACCAGGCCCGGCGACACAGGTTTGTAATCTCAGCACTCAGGAGAGGGAAACATGAGAACATAGAAAGATCTGAAGTTCAAGGTCATGTTCAACTCCACAGAGTGACTCTGAGGCCAGTCTGGAGTACATGAGATCCCCTTAAAAACAAAGACAGGAACAAACCCCTCACAAACAGTTCCTTCAAATACTTCACAAGGAATTATACGGATAATAGAAAGGCCATCTCTCTTATGTGTTAATAGAGGCGTGCCTCTGGGGGAAAAATTGTTGAGAGATAATGAAGCTAAGAAGTGCTCAATATTCCACAGCAGGATGAAAGTCAGTTCTACCGCACTCAAAGAAAGACTCGAAGTAGAGAGAGAGAATGCCATCCGCACACACATTACCATTCCAGAGAGTTCAACAAGCCAGGTTTTTCTCAATGTATTTGTGTTAGACTGAATTATCTCCACACTTGTCTTAACTCTCCATTTAACTGGAGGAGTTCTTTCTAAAGCAAAGTTGGAATTTGGAAAGTTGCCAATCATTCGGACAGTAAAAGAGACATCTCAAGTGGTGCTCTGTACTTGGGGTATCTGGAGAGCAGTAGGCCAGGCTGGAATGTTGCCAGAGAAGCTCCACCTATCGTCCACACACCTGCATTGGTGAGTTGGGTTACTCCACTTACCTGCTTTCTTCTGCTCCATCCTTTCTGGGAAGCTCATTTTTTTTTCTTTCAGGTGCCGTGAACCTGCCGAGTAGTGTAATGTAGTCTCAAGTTACTCATGACCCTGGAAAGTTTCTGAGTCATGTGAGATACGAGAGAGGATTCAGATGCAATATAAACACTGATTTGTTAAAACAAATTTGAAAATAATAACGTTGCTACATGCAAAAATCAAACATAAATATAACCAGATGTAGAAAAACCAGTCAGTGTGTTTGAGGACAATAGAGTTCTGCTATGTCGAGAAGCCGGGAAACCACATTCTCAGGGAATAAAAATTACGGCAGGAAATTCTTCTCCAAATCCCAAGTTTATAGAAATGTATCTATTCCACAGAAACTCATAAAAATAAGTTAGCAATTCTCAGTGAATGTGGCTTAGTCCTTGCACTTTAATGGAAAAGAAATAACTCTTTTTAGCAATTATTACTGAAAGACAACTTCACAGCTTGGACGGAAGAAGAAAAGGAGATCATGAAATTTCCTTTTTTCCTTCCTTCCTTCCTTCCTTCCTTCCTCCCTCCCTCCTTCCCTCCCTTCCTTCTCTCCTTTCTCCCCTTCCTCCCTCCCTTCCTTCTCTCCTTTCTCCCCTCCCTCTCTCCCTCCCTTCTTTCTGCCCCTCTGTTTGTGGCCCCCTACCCATTCAGACTAGATTTCACAAAGTGACCTGAACCTTGTAATCCTCCAGCTAAGCTTCTTCAGCACCGGGGATCACAGGCGTGTGCCTCTATGCCAGCTTCAACTTCAGAATCTAGATTTTTTTTTTCTTCTTCAATGTATTAAGGACTTAGTAGCTCTAGTAACTCATTTGGAAAGGTAACCTAATTTAAAAAAAATTAACTTCAAATGCCAAGAATTCTTTTTGTTATATGAAGTTCTGAAATAACAGGAGGATGGAAAAAATAAGATCAAATATAGACCAACCATCATTTAACAGATAAAGTCAATTTTATGTTACCAAAGATGGATGAACTAAGCACTTTAAATTCTTTTACAAGAAAGGCCTTTGAACAGTGTGTGTACAGCTGCTACTGCTCTGCACAAAGTTCCCTTCTTCAGTGAAAGAAAACTTTATTATCCTGGAGATGGTAGGGTTTTTTTTTTTTTTTCTTCTCTAATAAGCTTCTTATTTCTTTCTTACAATGCACATCAACATGGTCCTTTATGTGAGCTAATACACGCAGAGAGTTATAAAAAGCAGATGTGACGGCTTTAAATTCAAATCATATTGTTAGAAGAGGCATCCTCGGACTCCGTTCTTACTTCTTTATCCTCCCGCCCCCTCCTTTGCTCCTTTCGCTTCCTTTATTATTCACAGATCTGTTTTTCATAGATGTTCTTTCTTTTGGAATACTGTCATGTTCCGATGTTAAACTACTTACTCTTTTTAATGGAAATGTTGTTTTTCGGTGATTATGAAGGACATTGCTCTTGACGTTTCTGAGTCTCCATTTCCTCCCTCTTTCTCTTGTGAAGCCTTTCTTCTCTCATTGTGCATATTTTTTCTTCAAATGCCATTTTATGGTTTGCTTTCCCAGTCAGAGTGCCAGTATTATAATACCTGTTATTATATGATGCTTTAAGGCTTTATAAAAGCACTTTGGCTTCTTTGGTTTATTTATTACATTTGGTTTCTTTTGAATATATTTGTCAAGACTTCTTTTCCTATGAAAATCAGCAGTGAATGAGGCATATATCTGTAGACTGTTACCAGAGATGGTTTTCTTCTAATTATTTTCACAACCCTATTAATCCTGAAGTCTGAATCCCTTCTGAGACATATTAATACAGCAGTTGCAAGCTACAGAGGACAAATGCGTGCTATAGCTTTTTTCCCTAAAATTATATTAAGTAATGGCATGTTTTTGATTTGTATTTCCCAGAGTAATTTTTAAAAATATTACCAGTCACCGTACTATGATGCTGGCTACTTTAAAAGTATTTCTGGCTGCACAGATGTGATCCTCACATTCCAGATCTATTTTAAACTGGGTACTAGAATTATGAATTAACATTAACCATTGTCATACCATCCACACCATTACTGTCTTAGTTAGTGGTAAAGTTGAAGGCCTTTGTTGCCAGGGAAACACACAATTTCTTTAAAATTTTACTTTTAATATAATTTAATATTATCTAATTTTTATTGAGTGGTGCATAGTAATATTCAAGGCTTGTGATATTTGCTGAGGGTTTTTTTTTAAACCTGCATTTATTTATGTGTTTATTTATTGTGTATTTGTGTGGGTGTGTGTACCTGTGCTGGAGATCATGAACAACACAGAAACTCGAGGATGAGATTTTCATAGCTGAATTTATTATGAGGAAATCCTTCGTTAGACATTGGAGAGATTCTAAAGAAGTTGACCTTTAAAAAAATAAAACATTTTTCTAGACATGTTCTTTTGTTTTCCTTTTTAATAACTTTCTGAGATAGATGCCACATTTGTTGAAAATTACCACCAAATTAATGAGCTTCAAATGTTTATTATCCCACAGTTTTGGAGAGTCTGGTATCTGGAAACATTTTGTTAGGGTTTAGGGTCTTCAAAGAGGTTACAGTCAAGATACCATACGGAAGGGTAATAGTTATGTCAAGATTTGATGGAGACAGTAGATCTGCTTGCAAGTCCAGGCATATAGTTAGTTACTAAAGCTCTACAATTTTTCATTGTCTGTTGTATGCCTAGAGTTATCTGCCATGTGTGCCTCATATTGCCTGACTTGGTAGCACTGGTGCCTGTGTGGGGTTGGGGACACATGGTAAGAGAAAGGGTGGGTGGGGAAGAAAGAGGGACAAAGATGGAGGGAAGGAGAGAAGGAAGGAGGAAGGGAAGGAGAGGAGGAAGGAGAGAGGGAAAGAGAAGAGAGAGAGGGGTGGAGAGAGAGATGTAGTAGGATGAGTGTGGGGGAGAATAATAATGATGATGAGAAAGAAAGAAAGAAAGAAAGAGAGAGAGAAATCCAAAGCAGAAGCTTGCCTTTTTATGACCTAATCCCTAAGTGACAAGCCATTACTTCTGTGGTATGTCGCTGACCTGTGACTAGACCACCATGGTACAATGTGGGAGGGGACCAAATAAGGACATGGACATCAAAAGAGAAAGATCACTAAGGGCCACCTAAGAGTCTGGTTATTATAAAAGACAATCAGGCTTTCTAAGGATAAGTGAACTGAAAACCTGAGGAGCTGCTGTCTCTCATGCATATCATTCAGTGGTTTGAATTTGGCAGTAAATTTCCTATTATGACAGAAGGTAATATTCTTCAAAATGTGTTTTCTATAATCACTGATTCCAGTATAGTAATAACAAACTAAAGCAAAACTATTTGTTATTAAATTCAATTCCCTAAATTATTTTTCAATTCATGACTCTATTTCTTTTCTTTTTTTCTATCTTTTAAAAATATTTTCTTTCTTTCTTTCTTTCTTTCTTTCTTTCTTTCTTTCTTTCTTTCTTTCTTTCTTTCTTCATTGTATGTGAGTACACTGTAGCTATGTTCAGACACACACACCAGAAGAGGGCATCGGATTCCATTGCAGATGGTTGTGAGCCACCATGTGGTTGCTGGGAATTGAACTCAGGACCTCTGGAAGAGCAGTCAGTGCTCTTAACCACTGAGCCATCTCTACAGTCTATCTATTTCTATGTATGTGTGTGTGTGTGTGTGTGCGTGTGCATGTGTGTCTGTCTGTCTGTCTGTCTGTCTGTCTGTCTATCTATCTATCTATCTATCTACTATTTATCTATCTCTTTTCTTTTAGATGGTGTATGTAGCTATGTAGCTCTTGCTGTCCTAGAATTCATTATGAAGATCAGTCTGGCTTAGAACTCACAGAGATCTACCAGACTTTACTTCTCAAGTGCTGAGATTAAAGACATGTGTCTCCATGCTTGACCCAAATCTAGTGTTTGAAGGAAAGAAAATGCAGTCCACTGTGTGTGAACCATTCCCATTGGTCATACCTCCAGAGTTTGCTATGCTCTCCACACGGGTTTTTCCAGGCATGGTCTTATTCTGTAGCCCAGACTAACATGGAATTCACAGTCTTCCTGCCTCAGCCTCCTGGGTGATTCCCGAAAAATGCTTCTCCTTCGTGTTGTTATATACACCCAGGCCAGGAATGTTAAGGGGAGAGTGGTGAGTACAGAGGCCTTTTCTAGTTTAAGTATGGAGATTGAGACTGTTAGATGAGGGCAATGCAAATGGTGTAATGGTGTTTTAGGATGAGCTCCAATATACTAACATTGTAAATTACAAAGCGTAAGTGGAGACACGGTGTCAGGAGAACAGTACAAATCATTTAGTGAAGCTACTTTTTAAAGGTCTTATAATTGGGAGCTTATAATAATCAAATCATGTTGTTTTGTTGTGTTGTTTCTTTTTTTCTGTTTGCTTGTTTGTTTTGAGTTAGAAATTTCTCTGTGTAACCTTGGCTGTCTTGGAACTCGCTCTATAGAGCAGGCTGGCCTTGAACTCAGAGATCCACCTGCATCTGGCTCCTGAGGGCTAGGATTAAAGACATGAACCACCACTGCCGAGCTTGTTATGCTGTTTCTTCTGCCTTTCTAGTGCTGGGATCACAGGAGTGTGCCCCCATCCTCTGCCCCTCTTTTATTCCATGAGACTCAATATTTGACTCATTGCATTTCCCGATAACTGATAAGGAGGATTTAAAACTCTGTAGCACAGCATCCATAGCTTTTTGGAACTGGAATTTTGCTTCTCTCAACAGCTGCTATTCCTTAGATCCTGTGGTCCACACTTGACAATTCCTAACCCTGAAAGTATTTCCACGTAAATGTAGTCTTTGCTTTCCAGCATGCATTCATTTATTGGATGGATGCAGAGCATACATATCCTATGTTGAACACAGGGCCAGAGGGCAGGAGGTGAGATAAGTTGTTATCTACATGGTGAGATATGAGGTATCTACATGCTAGTCCTCCTAAGGGGCTATGGAATCTTTCTGTGGAAGATGTTCTTGAAGAACTGATAGTTGAAATTTGTGTTAAGTTGTTAAAAATTGTACAAAGGAAGAAGACAGAATGTCACAATGTCGTGCAGAAGGGGACATTGATCTTATGTGTAGGCAGACAATGAACTTACCAACATCTTCCTAGAATGAGGTTTTAGTTGCTTGTGGTTTGCATGAATGGTCCAAGAGTAGATACACAGCTATTCCTAAGATTATTCTTATATGCTGGGTGGTGGTGGCGCACGCCCTTAATCCCAGCACTTGGGAGGCAGAGGCAGGCGGATTTCTAAGTTCGAGGCCAACCTGGTCTACAGAGTAAGTTCCAGGACAGTCAGGACTACACAGAGAAACCCTGTCTGGAAAAAACAAACAAAAAAAGAGATTATTTTTATATGAAATTAATTTAGATAGTGGTTTCTATAGCCAAGTTCAAAGTTAACAACATTTATATTACTACCTTTGACCGTGACCATAGGTGTCATAAACTTTGACAAACTGCTTTCCCCAACTGAGTAAACATAAAGGAAAATGTAAGCATAGAATTAAATATAACCTTATACGCATTTTTATGGTTTGTGTCTTAGTTTCTTTTCCTGTTGCTATGATAAGATACCCTGACAAAAGCAAATTTAAGGGAACAAAAGGTTTTTTTGGGGGGCTTACAGTTCAAGTTACAGTCTATCATGATGAGGAAGTCGAGGCAGGAAGAGCTTGATCCAGCCACCTCAGATCATATCCACAGTCAGGAGCTCATCTCCCTCTGTCTGTCTGTTAATACAGACTAGGGTACCCTGAAGAGGAAGTATTCTCACTCACAATAAAGTCCATCAATTAACATAAGACAGTGTTCCATAGGCACTGCCAGAGGCCAGCCTCCCAGGTACATATATCCTGTCACATCAACACTTACCACTGATCATGATTCTACACAATATATTTATTTACACGTTTAATAAACTTGTTAAGGGATGGGATGTGGTGTCCTTCAGATTCATGAAAAAATGAGCCTTCAGATAATAGAGGTTCGAACGGATTCTTCACTTAAACTTACTGTTTTGGTGATGAACTTGTATCTGAGTCCCATTCAGACTCAGTCTACCCATGTATGAAAGGGGGCAGTGGTACACCCTTAGAGGACTATTGAGTGAGGTGTCTCTCAACATCTGGTAGCATTATTCCCAACACACAGTGGCTAGCAGCAGCAGCAGCAGCAGCAGCAGCATTTCTATTATTCACTAGGATTAAAACTAAGTTTGAGCTATAGTAATCATTCTGTAATTCCACGGTGTAAATGCTATCAGGGTTTCAATGTCTTAATATAAAGGTCTAGAAGTACTTTCGTAATTATCATTATTCAAGGCTGCCTGACTACTGTGTGCACTTTAGAGAATGTTGTAATATATTCTAATTCAATAATTAGAGGTATTGAAGAACCACAGGTTGTGCATAAAAGAGCAGGAAATGACTAAATAGCCTTGATTTGGGTAACTTGTATTTATGGTTATGCTACTATATGTAATTAGAAACTACTTAGTGGAACCTGAAGTGGTGGGAATGGATGAGGGGAGAGAGAATGGAAGCTTAGGAGACAATCATTGTTGGTCCTCCTAAAGAGCTTTGGCTTTCGTCTTCTGGGTAAAAGACAATGAAAGTTTTCAGCAGGGTGTGGCTTCCATGTTTCAGTGGCTGCTTTGGGGAACAGGTGGGAGATGACCTTAATGAAGCAGCCAGGCCAGTTAAGGAGGACTTAATACAGCAGTGAAAATCCTGAGACACTGACCTGGGCGGAGATTGCAAAGCAATAAAACGGTCAAACTGAGAAACGGTGATGGCCAGGATCACGTGGGCTGCAATGAATCTTCAGGAGATAAAACTGACAGACGTTTCTGATGAATTGCATGGAGGAAACGCATTGTCTGGGAAAAGAGATAGCCCAGAAGATATGACAGCATTAAGAGAGAGAGAGAGAAGAGGGGGGAGCATGTCCAGCAAAAAATTCCAAGTATTAAATGGAATAGACTTGGTGACTAAGTGGTTGCTAAGTAAAGGTGCTTAAGAATTACCCCTCAAAAAATAAATCAGAATATATCATAGCATTCTTTTTTCTTGTTGAGCCAGGATTATGTAGTTCTGGCTGGCCTGGAACTCATATGTAGACCAGGCTGGCCTCAAACTCAAGAGATCCACCTACATCTGTATCCTGGGTGCTTAAGAATTAAAGGAGTATATTACAATGCCTACCTAAAGGTGATGTTTTAAGCAGCAGAATATATAAGAAATGTATTTGAGAGAGGATTTTAATTTCTGTTTCCAACCTATATACTTTCAAGTGCTTGTGTGAAAGCTAGGTAATTATAACCAATATATAGTTATGATGTGTGTCTGTCCTGAAGATGTATGTCTGTGAGATATATACAGTATGTGACAGCTGACTTTGGGAGTAGAGATCACATGAGACATGTGGGTTCAGAGAAAGATGAGACAGTGTGATCCTTGCCCTAGTGACTTTTTCCTTCTACAGTCGTAGCGACTGGGAACTCAGACTGTAGCAACAGCTGGCCTTGGAGTCAAAGTAATAATCCATTTCCCTAAACCTTCTAAATCTTGGGGTTATAGAAGGATCCACTGTCCCTGGTTCATGGCCATCAGATCTGTTTATCAGGAACCATCTTTCCAATAGGGTTTGAGTTTGTTCCACATTTGTGGAACATTTTATCTCTAAGCCCCTTCTAACAAGTCTCTGAGCTCTTAGTTTCTTTCTCCGGCACCAACAAAAATTCCTGATTTTGACAAAATCTACCCTATAGTCAATTGATTTGAAAATGAGAAACTTACTGTGTACCTCACTGTAACCTGGAAGGAAATGGAACTCACCTCAAATTACGCCCTCGAACCTGCCCGGGTCCTTACAAGGCTGCTCCCGTCTGCTGCTCACACAGTGCCTCTTCCTCCCTTACGTCATCGCTCAAGCTCTCAGCGCTGACTGGACTACCACTTGTTTGCCCAGAAGGCTGCTGCCCAGCCTTGATGTACCACTCACATGCCATTCAGTGTTCTGGAATTTTCCCTAATTCCTGAATTCTCCATTCTGAACTCAGCTGTGTGTGTGTATGTAGATACGTGTGCTGTGCGCTGATATGTCTGCATTTGTTTACAAACAATTTGGATATGGCAGATATGAAGTCAGCAATAGTCTTCAGAGGACTGTAGACGGAAAGAGTCACTAGATTAGACATTTGATGACCGCGAGGAGAGAAATTTAAACTCGTGTCCAGTTGTTAGATGCCCACGCGGAAATGTTAATCCTACCCAAGAACCAAGAATCAGGTCTCGCAGTGGTGAAAGGAAAGAGCAGTAACTAGACAAGAGTGAACAGAAACATCTTCATTATTGAGCAAAATTAACTTATGTGAGCCTAGGGATTATGTTTTACCTTATATCCACAGTTATGTTATCTTTCATCCTGAAGATGAGCCATTGTACGTACGTGAATTTTAAATGTAATTGAGAATAAAATGGGAATTCATTCTATAGTATTGTTAACCATTTCCTGAAATAAGTATCCTTTACAAAAGCACCAGAAACTGATCATTTTAATATGTTAAGTAGAAAATTTTTTTTTAGAAATAGCCTTATAAGTATTAAATATACCTTACCATATGCGCATGCATATAATTTTATAGAAAATGAACAAAAATTCAAGACGTAAAGTGCCTCTGCAGAGTAACTATTATTACTTTCTTTGCCTATGCATTGTGCATATTTTTTAAAGGAAAATTATAAACTTTAAGTGTGTCTAAAAGTGATAAGATCCATATCTAAAGAATGTAGTTCAGTCATAGATGCTGCCTGTTATTTATGAGGCTCTGGGTTCTAGCTCAGTAACCGTGTGCTGCTTAGTATGTGTGAGGCTCTGACTACTTAAAATTAAGATAATAAGGAAAGACACCAGACTATACCATTGAGAATGGCTATTTTTAATAGATGTTAGACTTTCCTTTACATGGACATCTTTGTGTATTTCTTTTAAATGATGAGACTTAGTATTTGTTACATTGTGTTTCCTATTAGAGGGAAGTATGTTGATTCAGGAAACAGTCTTCATCAGAGCTAACTCTCACGACTGTGCCATCTTTCATCACATTATGAGTTCACAACATGCCTAATCCTTGCCTTATCCTGAGCATTTGTCTTCTTTCTATTGGTTCCTTATTGAGATTGTTTCCTGCCTTTGTTCCCTCGATGCCTGCCCTCTTTGGAGTCATTCTAGTGCTCTGCTTAGACATTCCAAAGAAACTCTCAGCAGTCACGACCTACTAATAATGAAAATCAGAGGAATCTTTGCAATTTCAGGCAAATGACAACCTTAGAATTAATTGCATTTGGGTACAATTTCTCTCCTTCCCATTTAGAAGCAACATTTCAATTCTCTATGATTTAATTTTTTTAACCTCTGAAATGAGACTTTTATTTATAGATGTGACACACAGGATTGCTAAAGAATCAGGCGAACTGTGCATCTAGAAAGCGTCAAAGAATACCAGTGATGAGTAGAGTATTATTATTGTTGAGTGGTAGCATTAGGGATAGAACCAGGAGCTTTACACATGGTCTGCATGGGTTACTTTTAAAACCTCTCTCTCTCTCTCTGTGTGTGTGTGTGTGTGTGTGTGTGTGTGTGTGTGTGCGCGCGCGCGCGTGTGTGTGTGTGTGTGTGTGTGTGTGTGTGTGTGTGTGTGTGTAAGGGTGCATATCTCTGTTTTTGTTATATATACATTGTTGTGTGCGCATGTGTACCTGTGCATACGCATGGTCACTTGGAGGTCAAGAGTCATTGAGGAAGTCAGGGGCCCTTCCCTCCTTTGCTTCTCAAATTTACTTATACATTGTTTCTGAGACAAGGTCTCCCGCTGAGCCCAAAAGACATCTACTCAGCTAAGCAGAGTGGCCAGTGATCTTTAGGGATGAGCTTATCTTTGCCCCCCTGTGTTCTCAGTCCTGGGGTTAAGAGTACAGCACAGTCTTGTTTTTTTTTTTTTTTTTTTTTTTTTTGTTTTTTTTTTTTTTTTTTTTTTTTGTTTTTTGTTTTTTGTTGTTTTTTTTTGGAAGTAGGTGCTGAGAATCTGAACTCAGGTCCCCATACTTTTTGCAGCAGTTCCTTTACCAAGTAAGCCATCTCCAACACCCTTATTTTTTTAAAATCCCTTGACCAATTAATTATTTTTGAAATTCTTTATTTCTTGCTTTCTAGAATATTCTTCTTTAACTCCTCTTGTCCCTGTTTCCTGTTGCTTTTTGGATGCTTTCTCCTAACATTCTCTGTAGTCTTTTCTTTCTGTAGTAATTGCTTAGCTTCATCTTCCTGACTGTTCATATTTGCCTGAGTCTGTCCTGGTCTTTCTCACAGATGCCCAGCTGACCTTCTTCCAACCCCTGTATGAGCTCGTCCTTCTCTGCTTGCCCCTAAATGTTTGACTTCTTCTGTGGAGGCGGCTTCCTCTTCTTTGCTCACTCTGGGCATTAAGAAATTAATTTTAACTATACAATTAAGTCATAAATACTTATTTTTGATTCAAACCTCATCTCTTCATTTCAGACTTCTTATTTCATGTGGATCTATGTGTTATCACCAAGTATTTATTATCTTCTTCTTGGTTTTCAAAGATACCTAAATTCCTACATGCTCAAAACTAGTATTTTGATATTTTTTTTCTCAATCCTGCTCTTTGGTCATTTTTAACCCTTTCTTTTTCATTCTTATCCATTCTGTTACCAAAATATTGATTCTCTGTCCCCAATACTGCTTGAATCTATATAACTCTTCATCGCTTGCTTTCTTAATTTAAACTACCAATGAAATATCACTTCAAAATTCAGTAACCCATCTATTTTGTCCCTTCACAGAACAACCTTCCTATACCACTGATCCATTATGGATTTTAAAAGTACCTCTATACTTATTTAGTGTAATTGTGTGCATCTGTGTGAATTGTTTTGAACTGCATATGCACAGGAGCGTGTGGAGGTCGGAAGAGGCATTAAATCCACTGAAGGGATTACAGGCTGTTGTGGACTGCCCGATGGGTGTGCTGAAAACTTACCTTGGGGCTTCTGGAAGAACACCGAGCCTTAAGTTCTTAGCCATCTCTCCAGTCATTCTTCCCAAGAAGCTGTTTAAGGGCAGTTAAATTCCTGAGTCTCTTGACAAAGGTCACACTCCTTGTCAAGGAGCTGTATTTACAATTTTCTTCTGTTCACTTGTTTTCTGTCCCTTCAGGTTTTAGGGGATGGCTAACAGCTACTGAGTGTTGATGTCTTTATCCTTGTGGTTGGAATTATATCGAACCTATCAAATTGATACACCTTTGGGTCCTTGGCAGACCCAAACAGTCCTTTTAGCCTTCCCAAAAGAACCTCATCTCTCTAGGTACTGACTCTTCTGTATCTATGTATGTGACTCAGGGAAAGATGGTTGATGTATTTTACTGTAGAATCTGGTGTGTGCTGTTGTAGACATTTTTTTCCTGCATATTAAAAACTATCGTAAGAGCTGAGGCTGTAGGACACTCAGGACAAAACGCTTCTCTCCTGACCATTATGTTGTATGCCATGGCCACAAAGCTGGAGTTGTTCTACTCAGATTGCTTCACGGTTAAGAAGTATTTTTCTCTCTTCTTTTCTGCAAGTCCTGAACAAAGAAGTTGCTTGTCTCAGCTATGGCTCGTGTCTATTTTGCAAACATGTGGGGAACCAGCCTGAAGACAAAGCTAACCTAGAAAAGTCGACAAGGAACACTGAAGACAAAGATCACATCATCCCAGATTCCTGCCCCAAAAACAAAGGTTGCTGGTGCACGACACTATTTGATGGAATTCTTCTTTTCTGCTGCATATCATCTCCCACCTGTTTTGGTTTTTGTGATAGGCAACATTACTGTGTGACAGCCATAGTACAACGTGTAACAGAGTTTGAACCAAGTGCCAATGTTATCTTCACTGTGCACAAGAGGAAGCTAAGCCTTTAAAAGTTCATTAATTAGAGGTGGCTAAATCGTTGCTCAGGTTGGTAAGTGCTCCAGCTGTCATCCAAACGTGGATCTAGCTAACTCTAGCCTTCACCTGCAGCATCTGCGGGGTTTAGTTGGTCTACATCACCTTTCAGACAGCTAGAGCATGACTTCCTTACTAACTTAGGTCAAGTAACTGAAGCATTGCCAGAATCCTACTGCTAAAGCTTTCATCCTTTATCTCCTTCTACCCCCTCCCCTTCCTGCTGGAGATCCACTCAGAGCTCGCTTGTGCTGAGCATGCTCTAGCCACTAAGCTACATTCTTAATCCACTTCATATTTTTTTTAAAAAAGATTCTCTCTCTCTCCCTCTTCCTCTCTTTCCCTTCCCCCCTCCCCTCACCCCCGTGTGTCTGTATGTGCATGTGTGAGCAGGTGCCCATGGAGGTCGGAAGAGGGTGTAAGGGTTCCCCAGAGCTCGAGTTACAAACAACTGAATGTGGATATTAAGAACTTAACTATGGGAAGAGACAGGACAGAAGTCCAGAGGGTCAGGGGAATGAACAGAAACATGTAGCAGTAGAAGGGTGGGGGATGGGGTGGGGGGAATCACTAGAAAGTCCCAGACACCAGGGAAGCAACAGGTTCCCAGGACCCAACGGGACTGACATTAGCCGAAATATCCAACAGAGGGGAGATAGAACTGAGAGACCACCTTCAACAGACAGGCATGGCCCCTAGTTGAGGGATGGGGTCACCCACCCATCTCAAAATTTTTACCCCAGAATTTTTCCTGTCTAAAGGAAATGCAGGGACACAAAATGGAGCAGACACTGAAGGAAAGGTCATCCAGAGATTGCCCCATCTTGGAATCTGTCCTATTTGCAAACACCAAATTCAGACACTATTGCTGATGCCAAAAAGTGCTCACAGACAGGAGCCTAGTATGGCTGCCCTTTGAGAGGCTCCTCCAGCATCTGACTAATACATATGCAGATGCAGCCAACCATCAGACTGAGCCCATGGACCCCAAATGGAGAAGTCAAGGCAAGAACTGAAAGAGCTGAAGGGGTTTGCAACCCCGTAGGAAGAACAACAATATCAACTAACTGGACCCCCCAGAACTCCCAGGGACTAAACCACCAACCAAAGAGTACACATAGGTGGGTCCATGGCTCTTGCTACATATGTAGTAGAGGATTGTCTTATCTGGCATCAATGGGAGGGGAGGCCCTTTGGTCCTTTGGAGGCTTGTTGCCCCAGCATGTAGGGGGATGCTAGAGCAATGAGGTGGGAGTGGGTGGGAAGTGGGGAAGCATCCTCTTAGAGGCAAAGGGGAGGGAGACGGGAGGTTTGTGGAAGGGATACAGGAAAAGGGGACAGCATTTGAAATGTAAATAAATAAAATAACCAATTAATAAACAAAAGGGACTCAACTAAGACCATCTTCTAGAGAAATCAGTGCTCTTAACCACTAATCCACCTCTCCAGTCCCTTTCTTATTAAAGTAGCAGCTCTGAGGTGTCCTTTCAAAAGCCAATAGTATGGTGAATTATGGACTTCAATGTTGAAGAGTCACATTAAAGATATGTATAGTCAAAGGGAATAAAAGGAAGACAATGTTTGATGACGAGATTCTTGTTCGCCAGAGTATGAAGGCATTAACTTACACAAGACACAGCAAGTTCCTTGGGCAAGCTTTTAGGAATGATATTAAAGATCTAAGGTCAAGTCCTGGGAATTTGACTTGTGGATGACTTACTATGAGGAATATACCAATGCCACTTAAGTAATTAATAAGCGGGTTAGCTTTTGAGACAGGATTCTGCCGTGTGGCTCAAGCTGGACTTGAACTTGGTCTTCTGATCCTCCTCCCCATCCCCCCACTTCATACTACCTCAGCTCTCCAAGTGCTGGGTTTACCACCATAGGCTACCATACCTAGCTCCAGGGTAAGGTTTTTAACAGAAGTCTTAAATAAAGATTGTGACTCTAAACTTAAATCAGGATGCAGATCAAAACAGTCAGTATGATGCTGGAAACTCTCGTCTGGTCTTTCCTGACTCCGAGACTTCATATAACCGTGATATACTCTCAGATGAGCCAGACTGAATGTCCAGAATTATATGTTTCAACGTTCATCTTAGGACTTTGATATGCCAGTTGGTCTCCAACCACCGCTCATGTTTGTCCCAGTGTAGGTCTCTTGGCTTTTGAGAAATGTGGGTTTTTCAAGTGTTAAAAGGAGAAAACAATTGTCCATGCTGGCTGTTCTAGGATGACAAAATCAGATGGTTTCATGTCAAGTAGGTATTTGACAGAAAGAACTTCAAAGCCGCATCTAATGGCCTCATTGGCCCTAATAAAATGGTGTGAACGGTTAATAGCAATTTCTAAAACACTGACCGGAAGCGAAGGGCTCAGAAGGTGGAAATGGAAACTCTCAGCAATGGGCTTCGGGGTCTCCGAAATCAGGGCACACACAGGAGAGCAGCTTTGGCCGCCTTTCCTTCCTTTTACACTCCCACTTAGCTTTCCTTTTAAGTGTCAAGTGAAGCATTTGGTGGATGCATCATTTTGACATTCCTCCGCAAATTAATCAGACTTTGATAGCACAGGTCGGCTCTGCCACACAGGGGAGCCTCGGCTCTAGGATTCTGGCAGGAGTTCAAGAGGACTGTTATTGCTTTGAACTCACTTGTTAGCTGTGCAAAATAAACACCATCCACCTTGCAATAAAAAAGCATCAGCGGGAGAAAAAAAAAAAAAAGAAGATTTTAAACCCCTCCCTTATGCCTCCAAAACCCTCGGCTGTGGCTGCTAAATTAGGACAGCTTGTGGAAATCAGGCCTGCTTGTGAAAAGGAAACAAAGGGGGAAAGACCTATCCTACAACAAACACACAAAAATTTTGATCGCAGAGAACTAATGATATTTTGATGAGGGTTGGAGAGCTCACGGATGCATCCCGACGCTGCTGTAGAATGTTTCCTGGCTAATTATTTGCCACTACCACTGTTCACTTCCTGTGGTGGATTTATGCTAAATCCTGTTATTAGTCTTGCTCTGCAGTTGCCATTGTCTATGAGTAGAAGCAAGGCTGAAAGGCTGCAGTCAGCCCTTTATTACGCAACATGTGAATGGGGATTTGACCCAATGTCCGACCACTTCCCCGCTTTAGTTTTTATGTGAGCTTGCTGAGCCTTCCCCAATAAATCACCAGGTTCCAGTGAACTTTTACTCTTTTTTCTCTCCTTTTAACTCAACCGTGTGTGTGTGTGTGTGTGTGTGTGTGTGTGTGTGTGTATTATAGAGAAAGAGAGAGAGCATGTGCACACATTCATTTAAAAAATAAACACAATTTCATTTCCCTTTCAGACAGTAGGTAAAACCTATACCCAATTTCTAATTTCTACTGTTCTTTCTCCCCAAAATATGTAGAATCACATTTGACGCCTTCATCTCATTCTATGATTAACGAATTTATATTTTAACAACATTTTAAAACAAATCTGATGTGCAAACTGCTGGAATAGCTGTGGGGAAAGCTAGTATTCCCTATAAATTCCAACTGAGTATTTTCTTGACTAGTTCTTGAGCCCTTTAACCAAATGTGGTGTCATCTTAAACACAACTTTTTCTTTATGTAAAATTAGCACAAGTATTGTCTCTTTAACCAAATGTATACTATTTCTAAGTCTTTAAACTACATTATAATGTTTTACACTATGGTACTATTATAATGAGAATATTACCATCATATTTACAAGTATCTCAGATTTAAACATTAAATATTAAAAATTAACATTTTAAAAAGTAACAAAATTGTGATAAATAAAAATAAGACATTGATAGAGGCTTCTATTTTAGCTTAAATATTCTATTATTTTGTTTCTAATGATTTTATATACACACCTATGTTATTCATGTGAATATTTTAAAACTATCAGATTATAGCTATAAATATTCACAGTAGTGAAACTATAGACTTTACATTTCTCTCTCACAGATTTTTCTAATACTTAAACAGTTGTTATTGAAGTCTTTGAAATTTTTATTTCAATTAACTGCAAATCTTGTTTGTTTTACCATTTTTTCTACAATAAGTCCTACGAGATAGGTTCATCTAGAAACACTCAGATATTCTGATATATGTTCTGCTCAGATAAATTTAAATTATAAAATAGACATTAGTACAGATAGTTAAATTAGTTACATTAACCAAACTATGGAATACACATGGTGTTGGCTTGGATAAGAATGCCTCTTTAGGCTCATATGCTTTAATACTTGATTCTCTCTTGGTGGAACTATTCGGTAGGATTAGCAGGTTTGGCCTTGCTAGAGGTGGGGGAAAGCATTGAAGTTCCAAAAGAAGTGTGCCATCCCCAGCATGCCTCTCTTTTTCCTGTTTGTAGATCAAGATGCATGGTCTCAGCTATGCTTACATCATGCCTTGTTGTGCCATCATGAATGGCACTAATAACCACTGTGTATCATGTGGTTATTAGTAATCACTCTTATGCAGGACTACAATAAAAAATATCGGATGTGGCAAAAAGAAATGTACAGCTTGATGAGAAAAATAGAAGCAAACACTTAATGATGGATCCAAAGCTTGTGCTGAAAGGGATCAGGAGATTAGTGAGAGTCCGAGCATTGACATAAAGGGAGAGGGGTTCTCTGGGCAAGATTCCACTCATCTCAGCTTCCAAACTGTGAAAAGGAAAGGACTATAGAATTTCCTGTTCCCAGGAAGGAAAGACAAATCAAAGCTTTCACAAATGTGAATCAGTGCACACCAAGGCCCAGCCCAGCTTGGTAGCCAAATGTGCCAGTATTGGCCACATGGTCTGGCTTTAGAGTCATGAGGAACAGGGGTAGAAGGGGCAAGAGGGAATCTTCCTCTGAGACTAAAGAGAGCCACTGAGCCAGATATGTAGCAGGAGAGTCCTTGCAATGGATGCCCCGAGAAGACACTGGATGATACTGTGGAAGGGAAGCATGGATTGCTTTGGAGACACCAAGATTTTGGAGACATCAGAACTGCGAAGCATCTGCCAAGTAGAGCTGCATCTACAGAGTGAAGCCAGCCCCTTCTCAAGAGAAAAAAATGTGTTAGCAATCAGTAGAGCTAGAAGGTCAGAGCCATCCAGACCCTTTACCATGAGACACGGGGCTACATGATGTGAAGTTCACCCTGTTGGGTTTCAGTCTTGCTTTGGTCCCGTATTTACTCACTATGTCCTGATTCTTTTCTTTTGGAAAGGTGTATTCTGTACCATTGTGTGTTGGAAGTGTACAATTTGCTTTTTGATTTTATAAGGAGTTGTAATTAAGAGATTGCCTTGAGTCCAAGAAGAGACTTTGAACTTGAAAATGGTACTGACACCATGACAGATGGGAACTATTGAAGTTGGATAAGGGACATTTTGCACTGTAATATGACCAGAGGCCTCTGGGGGCCAGGGAGTGGAATATGATAGTTTGATGAGAATGACCCCCATAGGCTCACATGTTTGAATACTTGGTCCCCACTTGGTGGAACTGTTTGGAAGTTGTGGTGTTGTTAGAGAACGTGTGTCACTGCAGAACAGGCTCTGAGGTTTCAAAAGACTTGTGTCATTCCCAGTATGGCCTCTCCCTCTTGCTTGCAAATCAGAATGTGGGCTCAAAGCTGAGCTGTTCCGGCCATGGTACCTTTGCTCTGACATACATAATGAACTCTAACCCTCTGAAAACGATAAATCCAATTAAACACTTTCCTTTTACAAATTGCCTTGGTCATGGTGTTTTGTCGCAGCAACAGAAAAGCAACAAAAACAACCACATAACATAGTAAAGGAAAAATGGAAGAAAGTGGGAAAGAGGAGGTGCACACATGGGTATCTTAGCATTTTTATTGCTGTGAAGAGACACAAGGCAACTCATACAGAGGAAAAGATACAACTGGGGCTGCTTAGAGGTTCAGAGACTTGTTGCTGTCGTTGATTAATTATTCTGATTTTTCCCACAGCAGTGATAGTGGCATTGGTGCAAATTTCTCGGTACCAGCCCACTGCTGTGGATTCTCGAATAAAAGACACACACACACAGCTTTATATTTAATATGCCTTAATTATTTCAATGGCTGGGCCATTCCCAAACTTTCATGTTGCTAATGCCTCCCCTCCTATACTCCTGAGTTATTACTTACTAAAATTTATATTCCATCTTTGTTACCCTAGACCCGATCAAGAGGGCATCCTGGAGCCACTCTTCCCTGGCTCTTACATGATTGACCAATCTCTCTTCTGCAGCTCTAAAGCCTGGTTCTCATTTCTCTATCGGCAGAACAATTTTGCCTCTCTCTCTGTCTCTCTCTGTCTGTCTCTGTCTGTCTCTCTCCTCTCTCTCTTTCTCTCTGTCTCTTTTTCTCTCTCTCTGTCTCTTTTTCTCTCTCTCTTTCTCTCCCTCCCCCTCCCTCCCCCCCTCCTGAGTTTCTTGCTCAGGAATCCATTGGCTGCCAACAACTGTATTTACCAATCAAAGCCAACTGGTGGCAGGGACTCTCAGCGTCTTACATGCAGACATGAAATTCCCATGTAAGTTTGCGAACCCAGTGAACATATTACAAGCGATTAACTAAATCCACAACAGAGGCTTAGTCCATTGTTGTCAGGTCAGGGTGCACAGTGGCACAGAGCCAGATGTGGTGCTAGAAAAGGAGCTGGGAGTTAGGCATTTGGATTGTCAGGCAGCAGGAAAGGAGTGTACCACTGCGCTTGTCGTAAGTATCTGAAACCCAAAGCCCATCCCCAGTGACACACTTCCTCCAACAAGGCCACACATCCCAACAGAGCCACTTCCTATGAGTTTGTGGAGGTTATTTTTATTCATTCCACTATACTGGATATTGATGATAATTTATTGAATGAGAAAAGCAAGTTTCAAACAGCATGTACAGAACAGAATCATTGAAAGAAAACCTTCTTGTGTTTGTAAATGTCTACAGAAGTTCTGGAGAGTTCCATGCCAGCAGGCAAAGAGTGCCCATTCTCAGAGACATGATAGATGACAAAATAGAAGAGAGAGTCATGGAGCCTTTGATACTCTTGGCCTTAAATCTAGCTTGATATTATTGCTTTTTCCTCTATAGTGTGTCAATCATTTACTATGTTAACTCAATACAACAAACGACTCTGTGTGTGTGTGTGTGTGTGTGTGTGTGTGTGTGTAGGGGCAGGATCAGCCTATGAAATTTATCTATTAATGTGTCAGTAAATTTTTCTTTTTCTGTAAGATTTTGATGTCTTTGTATTATAAATTCATAAGAGAGTATTTTCTGGGGATATCTCACCTCTCTGGATATTCTGTGGAAACTTGTCCATAGTGCATAACTTTTTGTTTTTAATTTAAAATGAGAAATATTCTGGCATCATTGAATGTATGCCATAGAATAAACAGTATGAACCTACGAGGGTAGGTGTTTCCATTACTATAACACTACTATAGTAATGGCTCCCATTGCTATAACAAGTACCCCAGAAAACCAACTTACATAGACAGAGGTTTATTCAGCTCACGGCTTTACAAGTTGCAGTTTAGGATATGTTTGCCTCACTACTTTGAGGCCTGTGGTAAAATAGTCTGCTGTGGGGAAACAAAGTACTCACCTAATAGGCAAGAAATGAAAGAGACAAAGAGGAGAGGCTAGGGCCCGTTGCCCCTTCCAAATCACACCCCCAGTTAGCAGCAAGTTCAGAACTGAGTCTTCAGCACATGGGCCTCTGGGAGACATTTCAAACTCAACAGCAGTGTGTGAGCATCTCTTGGGAATAAATATGTCACGGTTTGGGTGTGGTTGATCCTTTCTGAAACGCATGTTGAGATGAAGCTGCTGCTGTTCTGATGGGAAGTTGGGTCTTTATGAGGTGATTAAGGCTATTAAGAAAGACTAAAGCCGTTCCCAAGTAAATGAGTTCTCACTTGTCCTGGGTAGCCTGGTTGTACCGGGAACAGGTGAGTAGAATTTTTCCTGTAAGGCTATCCCCTCCATTTTGTGGAGTTTAAGATATTTCTCATAAGTATATTTCCAAAAAGACCAAATTAAGTGGAGAAAAATTTTTTTATCACCATTGTTATAATCATAAAATGTTCTTTCTGGGAGAACTGGACAGCTTGGTCTGATTATGAAATGTCATTATCAGCTATTGATGCCAACACTTATTTGGTCACCGAAGTCTTGCTTTTTGTTCTAACCTCTGACACAAAGGGGGGAGACATGAAGGGGCATAAGTTTGTTTGGACTGAACTATGTTAGCTTTTATCAAACTGACTTCATTAAATTATGTTTCTGTTTCCCTTTGTAACTTTGGAATGGCTTTCGTGTCCCCCTTAAGTTCATATGTTCGAATAACTGATTCCCAGTTGGTAGAAGTGTTTGGGAGGGATTAGATAGATGGCCTTGCTGGAGAAGATGTGTCCCTGAGGACTGGATTTGACGTTTCAAAAACTATGAGTCCTTCTCAGTTCACTCTCTGCCTCCTCTTTGTGGTTCAACATATGAGTTTTCAGCTGCTGCTCGGGATGCCTGCTTCCGACTGTCTCCACCCTGCCACCGTGAGCTATAACCCTCTGAAACTGTAAGCCCCTAGTAGATTCTTTCTCTTTTAAATTGCCTTGAAACAGCCAGTAATCCATTGCTCTTGTATGCTTTCTGTCTTAGTTAGGGTTTGTGGTGCTGCGAAGAGACATCATAACCACAGCAACTCTTACAAAGGAAAACATTTAATCTGGGGCTGGCTTACAGTTTCAGAGGTTCTCTATGTCCATTATCGCCATGTCAGGAGACATGGCAGTAGGCATGGTGCTAGACAAGGAGCTGAGAGTTCTACATCTTGATCTGTAGTCAGCAGAAATGAAAATGACACTAGCCCTAGCTTAAGCACAAGAGATATAAAAGCCCTCCCTCACAGTGACACATTTCTTCCAACAAGGCCACACTTCCTATAGTGCCATCCCATGTAGGCTAAGCATTCAAACACATGAGACTATGGGACCCATTCCTATTCAAACCACCACAGTATTCTATTAATACTTAAAATGGTTGGTTTTAATGTAGGAAGTAAAAGTAAATATAGGTCACCATGATGACATACTGTGGCTTCTTTATATAACTCCAACACACCTGCCTAGGGATGGTAACACCCACAGTAGCCTGGATCCTCCACATCTATCATCAGTCAAGATGGTTTCTCACCAACATTTTCATAAGACATTCTTATCAAGGCAATTCAGTTGAGGCTCACTCTTCCAAGTCACTCTGGGCTGTGCTGAGTTGACACTAGAAACTCAAAAGGACACTTCATATTTTTATTGCTGTTCTCTATGTCTTCAACTCTTTAAGTATATATTGTCAGCAAGAGGCCAATAGGCTTAAATAAGATGATTTTCTCTGGGTACGTTTCTTTGGCTAGTGTACCAATTCCATCACCTCACCACTGGAAAGCATGTTTTCTAAGAGGGCTAACACAGGGAAATTTTGTGTTAGTTTCTAGTTGTTCATCTTGTTTACTTTTGCGATAAAATTATTCTATAGTAAGATATTTTACTCTGTAAATCGGGTGTGGTGGTACATGCCTGGAATTCCTGAACTCAGCTGGTAGATCCACGAGGTCAAGGAGTTCAAGACAACCTCAGCTACGTAGCAAGAATAAGACAGTAGCCTGGATCATTTGCAACCCTATGTAACAAAAAAAACCAATCCCTGATTTTTTTCACTTTGTAGGGAGAGGCACCTTTCTCTTACAAGTTGAAGATGCTGTGCATCTGGTCATATTACAGTAATTAGGCTGTATTTATTTTGCATACAAAACACCTTCACGCGCTAAACAAATTTTGCTTCTATTTTTATAAGAAAATAATCCACTCAATTGTATCTGAAAGTGTGACATTCAAAGTCTATCATGTTTTCTTGTATTAACATGATTTCTGCTACAATGTTTAACTGAATATAGAGGCGTCCTGCCACAGCACAGCGGTCTGGTTGACACTTGTATACTAACTCCATCATTTTCACTTGTACCATTCCTGCAAACCTCCACAGTTAGGCTCTGCCCAGCTCCTCAGCTCTGCCAATGATGCATGAACACATCTGAAGATACCGAATCTGGTTATTTTCTAATAAAATTTCATTTGTGGACACTATACTTTAATTTTTGTGTAAGTTTTATATATCATGAAATATTATTTTGATTTTTTTTCCAACCAATAAAATACACATCTTTGGGTTTTCAGGTTATATAGCACAAGTGGGTAGGTATAGTCCTTGGGCCATAGTCTGACAGCGCTCAGTCTGTAGTAGCACATAGGAGGCAATCCACGTTGTGGTTGGATAAGTGATTTGCAGCATTCAAGGAGTCCAGGCTGAAGAATGCTTGGTTCAGAAGGTCAAGGTCAGTATAGGCTCTGTCTATAAAAATAAAAATATGATAATAATAATAACAACAATAAATAATAATAATAATAGTTATATAAAATAAAATAGCATTTTATTTTAGTCTCAGCTCCCCTAATCTGCTTTAATATATTTGATTGCTCACTCAATTTCTTTCTTAGAAGACAACATTGGTTCTCTGATGGTGGCAGGCTTTGGATCATTCACTGAAAAACTGCTGTGATTTTAAAACTCATACATTTCTTCCTTAAATACATTTAAATTAGTTTTCAAGGAAGTGAGTTTCATGTTTAATATCTTAATTGTTTTTCAATGTTGAAAAAAATTCCATTTAATAGTGAAGTTAATTACTTTTTCAGCAGAAAGAGAGCCACTAGACCTAATGAAGTGTTATTTCTGGTCAGAATGAAAACAAAATGTGTGTGTGTGTGTGTGTGTGTGTGTGTGTGTGTGTGTGTGTGTGTGTATGTGTAAAGATTGATGACAAAAAATACTTAAACCATGAGCACTCATCAATTTCCTTTTGACCCAAGCAAGTACTTGCTACCTTCCCATTGGCAGTTAAGGGCCATCGACCAAACTTTATGGATCAGAGTCCCATGTCTGAAGGTTTATGATATGAAGAATTATTTCAGGTAGTGTGACTTGGTTGAGCCAACTCTTATTTTCAAGTCTACTTTTTGTTTCTTAAAGTCAGTTATAGAGGTTCGGGCTGAGGAGATATCAAAGTTGACAAACTGCTTGCCTGTTGTGCACGGAGACCTAAATTAAGCCCTGAGAACCCAGACTTGTAACTCTAGCGTTAAGGAGGCAGAGACACGTAGATCCCAGGGTACACTAAACAGCCAACCTAGCCTACTTGATGATCTTCAGGCCAGTGAGAAACTTTGTTTATTTCTTTAAGAAAATGGTTCATGAACACCTGAGGTAGATGTCTAGCCACCACATATGCGTGCACACATTCATGAAAATTGTTTCAAATTATAATTGTGTTTTGAATGTGCATACAAGGTAACATGTTAATGTGTATGAGGTTATACAGTTTTATGTGTGTGACATGACAGAGCTGGGAGGTCTTGTCTGCAGCCAGCCTTGATTCCATGCATCTCCTAGGGAAATGGCTACTCTGCTTATACGTCTGTCACAAGGAAGATTTAAATGCTGTTGAGAAGGCAGACGAAGTGGATGCCAGGGCACTTATTATGCTGATTCTATTTTCTCTCTCTCTCTCTCTCTCTCTCTCTCTCTCTCTCTCTCTCTCTCT
>JANHMN010000001.1:244920961-244955530 GCA_030674055.1 Rhabdomys pumilio | reverse complement strand
CACACACACACATATACACTCTCACACACATACACATGCTCACACACATACTCACATATGTACACACATATACATATACACACACATACACAAACTCACACAGTCACACATACATATATACATATACACACTAACACACACACTCACACATGCACTCTCATACACATTCACAAATGCACACGTTTCCAATGCCAATACATTTCCACAGTTACTGAGTCGATCTGAAAAAATTTCTGTTGTTAATGGGTGAAAATGAAATGATTCTTTTCAGAAAAGATTGCTACCATTTTCTTAAACAGTACACAAAGATCTCACAAAGAATTTTAAAATAATATGATTTTAAATACTAAAGATAACCTTCATGATGTTGTTATACACCATGAGTACCAGTATTTGAATGCTACAGAGACCAAGACTTCAATATTCTATTTTCTTAAAATGTGTAATGAATATGTTATGGAAAAAAAAAAGATGCATTTACTAGTTAACTGAAAGGCAGGATTGAAATAAACACCAAACTACAGACAAACAATATTAATTCCATACCATCATGAGTCCCTCCTAGAACGTTATTTTACACAACAGAGGGGGTAGCTTTTAGTTAGACGAAGATATGCTTTCATTTATTCTTTATTCCTATGAGATGTGATGTCTGCTTTTAGTGAAGTAGAACTTGCCTTGCCCCTCAGCTTTACTGAGGTATAGCTGACAAATAAACATGACAATGTAAGGTGTAAGATATCCTGTGGTGATCTTTATGTGGGTTGTGAACAGACTTCTACAATCACCTTATATAATATAGTTACTACTTTTGTTGTTTATACAACGAGTGCGTGAAATGTATTCTCATAGAGCATTTCAAGTTCAGAATACAGTTTTGTGGGGAGGCAGGAAGGGAAGAAAAGAGGGAGGGAGAGAGGGAGGGAGGGCAGGAAGGAAAGACAGAGGGAGGGTGAGAGAGAGATAGAGAGTCTAAACTGACCTTGAGCCTCAGCAATTCTGCTTCTGCCTCCTGAACGTTGGAGTTGCAGGTGTCTGTCGGCATGCCTAACCATAATGCAGTTTTGTCAGCTATCGTCACTATGTTATCCATTAGCTCTGGAGAGCATTTTATAAATAACTACAGTTTTGGGCCTCTTTATCATTGTCTCTTCCACTTTACTGCTGAGAGCCGCCCTCCGTTTCTAGGACATCGGTCCTTTTAAACTCCATTGAGAATGACTTAGAATCTAATGGAAAGTTCAGATAAAAAAGAAGTGCTTCTACCAAAATGTTTTTTAAAATGTCACATTAGTAATAGAGTCTAAAAAGATACAGTTTGTAAAATTTTGCTCGTGAAAAATAACACCGGATGAATAAGACTCTTCAAATAATAGGAGCATACACGAAAGACTGACATATTTAAATGGACTGACTTAATTTCCTTCTCAATGGATTGAGAGTAGCAGGGAGGAAACCTATCCCAAAGTAGGGGTTTACAGTCAGCCTTAGGATTGCTTTACACACACACACACACACACACACACACACACACACAATCAAATAAAGGATAGAGGCTGGAATCCAGTTGGATTAGAGAATGCATTAGAGTCTATGTTCTATCCAGAGAAACAAAGTTCAATCACAGCCAACAGAAAAATCAGGAATACTGCACTCAAGTAACTTTGGGAGACATTGTGGCATACGATTGAAGATCTTGAATACACCCCAGGAACAGATGGATGCCTTCTCTGCATCCTGTGTTTTACCCAAGACCAAGACAAGGACTCGGGCAAGAAAGAAAAAAGTTTTTTATTCTACGATAAGACTGAAGGATTACAATAGGTTTGACAAAAGCATTTTGAGCAGCTGTGGTCCCTAAGGAAGACTGAGGTCCCTGATACCAAAAGTAGAACTCAAGTGACAATATAATAAGACTGATATACCATAGATATTTTTTTTTTACAACGCGTTAGCTCTCAGAAGAACGAATGAACAATTTTGTCCTTTTTTCTCAAGAGCATGGAAAGTATTAGCTCTAAGCGAGCCAGTTGATGCACAATTCAGCATCCTGGATTTCTTGATAATATTTAAAAACCTGTCTGTGAAGATATCATCCTCACTGTGCTTCCTCTGTGATCATTAGACTACTTGAAACGTTATCTGGCCTTCTGCATATGACTTAGCTGCCTTGGACTCATGACGTGCTCTACCACAAACACCATGCATCTGAAGCTCCTGCATATTAAATTTTTAAGCACACACAGTACAATTTACTCCCTGAGCTCTGAATTTAGGTAGGAAACTAGTAGGGAGCAGAGTGATGAGACAGTGAAAGATCCAGAAGCCCAAAGTGTGGTGGCCTGTCACTGTCTAACTCGTGATAAATTCCTTTCTCTCAGTCTATTGAAGAGTCCGAGGAGGATTCTCAAGTTAGGTTTTGCAGTTGCCTGGTTGATTCTTTGCTTTGAAGGCCTAGGGCATCATCTCCTCTCAGAACATTTCCAGCTTGTGCCATTTTCTTTGGAGAGCCTTGTTTTCTTTCCCTTGTGGTAGTTTCGGATCATAGTGTACTTGCGTCATCTGCACAACGAGCCAGTGAGATTCCTACTCTGTATGACAGAATTACTCTCATATATCAAAAGTCATATATCGTGTATCAATAGATGTAAGTCTAAAAGTATGTCTCTGAGTTTATGCTCTCTGGCATTGTAAGAGCTTGTGCAGGGCTGTGTAGCATGCAGTTGGCTTTTGGACAACTAAGTTGAACCAAAATGAGTAGCAGTTATGGGGGAAAATAATAGTGTAGGTAATATACACAGAGTTTTCTGTTTGTTTATGGGCATACTAAGATTTTCACATGCTTCCTGTGGTATACTTATTTAAAACAGTGGTGTTTTGCACATCTACTTGTCTGAACTACTCATCATGAACACAGTTAGATCATAGCTTACATGTGTGTCTGAATTCATTTCACTTGGCCCTTCATCCCCTTTTCCTTTATCACAGGAACATCTGTGTTTACATATTTGTAAATACACACATGCAGACTTAAGTCCCTAAAAGATATGACCACAGAGAGATCTACAAAGAAATCTCACACATTGAGAAATGTTAAAACAAGTAACACCAGGGCATTTTCATGCCCTGAGAAACTGTATGCATCATTATTGCATCATTTGTGCAAGTCCAACTTTGTAGAACTTCAGGACATTGGCATTTAGGTAAAAACTGGGCTTAAGAAAGTAAATAAATTATACATATGAATTTAATATTCCTTTGATGTCCTTGTTGATGACAGTGTAACATAGGAGTCATGCAGTCATTAAAGCCACGAGCACTCAGGCATTGACTGGCTCCAGTTACAGCTCTAGCCATACAACCAACTTCAGGGAAGATAAGTGACCAAGAACACTGTCTAAGTAGAGGCCTGGTAACACTGAAGTGTGTCTGTGTCTTAGTCAGGGTTTTACTGCTGTGAACAGACACCATGACCAAGGCAACTCTTATAAGGATGACATTTAATTGGGGTTGGCTGACAGGTTCAGAGGTTCAGTCTGCTATCATCAAGGTGGGAGCATGGCAGAATCCAGGAAGGCATGGTGCAGGAGGAGCTGAGAGTTCTACATCTTCGTCTGAAGACTTCTAGAAGAATACTGACTTCCAGGAAGCTAGAATGAGGGTCGTAAGGCCCACACCCACAGTGACACACCTACTCCAACAGGGCTACGCCTTATATTATAACTCCCTGAGCCGAGCATAGACAAACCATCACAGTCCACATTTCTGACATTTGTCTCTAGTACTACATTCCTATATCCAACCATTGAACATTTCTGTGTGAATGATGGACAAAATCAAACCTTTGATTTTTCTGACTCAAAAAAGCTCCTTTCATTTTAGCTCAGGAAATAGCAATATAGTAGACTAAAATCCCAAAGGTCAATTTTGGCTTCTGTTTTCATTTTTTTATATGTAGTCAACCAGCAAATCCTACAAACCCTATTTGTAAGATGCATTTAGAATAGTATACATATACATGTATATGTTGTAGACGTTTAATTAACTCTTGGCCTGGGGTTTCTCCCACCTTAGCCATTTAAGTTTCCTGATAAAACACACACACACACATACACACACACACACACACACACACACACACACACACACACACTTACAATAAGCCTTAAAGTGCATAATAGTTGGGCAGCTGCCTAACCTCTATGCTATTAGAATCTACATTCCTGTTGGTGCCCTGAGTTATTATTTACGATGTTTCATCTGGGCTGCTCTTAACTCCAATTGGCCAGTCCTCAGGGCCATTTTCTCTCGACTTCTAACCCATGATGGCTTCTCCTTCCTCCTTTTGTACTCTCCTGTTCATGGTTCCTCTCAAACCCCAAGCCCAGGAAACTTAGACCCCATTTATGTCTTTTATGTCCAGCTACTGGCTGTTGACATCTTTATTTATCTATCAGAAATAACTTGGCGGTAGGGTCACATAGCATCATTTGTGTCTGTGTGTAGACTCCCAGTCTTGAGGGCACACACTTACCATTACAATACACAGCAAGATCAAACTTCAACAACAACAACAACAACAACTATATATATAGGGGATATATATATATATATATATATTCCCCCGCCTTACTAAACCTACCATCATCCACATTTGTCTCTTACTCAGTCTATTTATTTAAACAACATCTTAACTACTTGTCTCTTTGCTCTTCTTTCTGGATCCTTGTAAATGTCTACCCTCACAGAAGCGTGAATGAAAATTTAGATCATGTCATCCTGCTTACAGCTATACAGTGACTCCTTTCTCACTGGAATGTACAAACTGTATACTCCATATTAGCACAAGTTTAAATACCCACCCAAACAGTTAGGGCCAACCTAGCAATATATGCTCATATCACAGGACTCTTTTTAACATACCATACTTTGGCTGACTTCTGGAAACATGTCACACCTTGGACTGTTTGGAGCCTTGTATTGACTGGTTGCTTCTTATGATCTTTCTCTGATCTTCACAAGTCTGGCTTCTCTCTAAAATATGTTTACAGATCCATCATTTTATTGTTATTTGCTAATTAAGGAATTATTGTTGTGTATGTATGCCTGGTGTTTGTGTGTGTGTGTGTGTGTGTGTGTGTGTGTGTGTGTGTTTGTGCGCTCGTGCGTGCGTGCGTGTGTGAAGGAGGGCACAATCTGAAGGTCATAGGACGGCTTCACGGAACTGGGTCTCTTCTTTCACTTTTATGTGAGTTCTGGGGAAACTCAGGCTGTCAGGCTTGTAAGGAAGGGCCTTCACCTGCTCAGTCATGTTGTCCATCTCTCTTCCATCTTTGCTAGAGGGTCCTATAGTACCATGTACACTGATGGCCTACAGAAACTAAGTCCATTTCCCAACCCTTGAATATTGTACCTATAATCCTATTTGGAAGAAGGAAGCAATTAGGCATGTTGCGATAGCTCTAAGTTACCAAATGTGCCTTTAATTCACAGAGGAAGGGCACACAGGAAACTCATGAAGAGAGGAGAAGTTCAGGCTCTCAGGAGCATAAGCTCCCTGGGAACTTGACGTTGAACTTTGGCCTCTGGAGCTATGACTCAATACACTTATTCTGCTTTAAGCTCCCAGGGAGATATTTGCTTTGTCAGCCTTAGGAAACTAATACTTGTCCTGGTCTGCTGCTCTAGAGCAGCTAAGAAGACAGCAGCACACTGTGTCTTCTTTATATACTTCTTACCACCTCCGCTGACTGCCTCCTTTTCAGTTACTCTACCCATGACTTGAAAGGTCAATTTGAGTACAGCAGCTGCATTCTGTTTTGTTCATCACTGTTATCTTTAAGGTCTGCCCAGCAATAAAGCACAATAGACATTAATAAAACAATAGACATTAATGAACCTTGGTGTGCTGACTCACGCACAGTGAATGCTTTAGAAGAAAGACTACGTGGCTCTACAATCCCTTATGACCCAAGGTGTTTTCATAATTCCACTATTTTCAGATTATTATAATTTTTTTTTTTTTTACTACTTTGGCATACAATTAGAAGCTGTTAATAGCAGAGTTATTATATTGCAATAAAATCAGGGTTTTAAAGTGGTCAATAGAGAGGAAATCATTATATGGATTGTGGAGGAAGAGATGATAGGGAATTTTAATCCTTATAAGGGAAATAATTTCATTAAGCGTAAAGAGAGATGACTCTACAGTCATTTGGGAAGGTTAAGCAATAGAAAGTATGAGAAATGGATACAGATTGACTCTACAGCTAAGCCGAATCTCAACTGAATCAGGATGGATATGTGGCAAAATCAATATCGACAGGAGAATCTCATGTAGAGCTCAGGAAACCTTTTTAGAATCCATGGATTGCGGATTTGGGTCTATAAAGTCCATCACAAGCTTGCAGATGGGGGTTGGAGCCTGCCGGTAAGTGGAAGGCTGCTCTTTATTTACAGCCTTTGACTAGTGGCTGCAGATGGGCACATCTGAAGGTGAAATGTGTCAAGCTGACAATAAAGAGTATTTCAGAGGGCGTTTTCTGTGAATCAGTGAGTCACCTCTGCTCATTTTGTTTAATAAATTCAAACGGCATGCCAGAATATAAGTCATACATTTCATTAAGGCTACAGTGACTACTTTGGAGGAGCAGCAGAAGCACAGTAAGCTATCACCTACACTAAGTTTTCAAGGACTCAGGTTATCCTGTAGAAGTGAATGTTCGTCTTAGAATGGAAAAAGAGAATTGGTCCAAAGGATTTCCTTGGCAGACAACTATATTGGTTTTAATGATTATAAAATATAAGATTTCAATTATAAATACAGAAAAATGCTCTTTTTTATTATAATTTTCCATACACAATGAAAATAAATCTCTATTAAAACAACATTTCCACACAGTATTCACAAAGCCCTGCTTTTGATCCCCAACTCTGCCTTTATTAGCTGTGGTGGTATATGACTGTAACCTCAGCCCTTAGGGGACAAAGACAGGAAGATCAGAAGTTTAGAGTCATCCACAGCTATATAACAAGTTTAAGAATGCTAAGATGCATGAAACTCTGCCTAAAAAATGATAATAATAATAATAATATTTGATTTTTATAAATTAATCAAAATAACAATAAAAACAAATTAAAGTCTTGACATAAAAGGCTAACATAAATGAGTGTTAATATTAATCAATGAAAGAAGCAGAGAGGGAGAATTCTTTTTTTCTTCTGTTTTTTTTTTCTTTTCTTGGTTTTCAAGACAGGGTGTCTCTGTGTAGCACTGGCTGTCCTTGAATTCACTCTGTAGACCAAGCTGACCTCTACTCAGACATCAACCTGCCTCTGCCTCCTGAGTGCTGGGATTAAAGGCGTGTGCCACCAGCACATGACTGAAAGACAGGATTCTTTAAGAAGAGAAATGATTGTCTGATTTCATTGTGAAGTTCAGACGTAGAAGTTGCTGCTAAATCACAAGGTTTAGTTGTGGATTCTTAAAAACCACTTACCCTAAAATATTTATGCTTTGAGTCAGGCATTTTGCATAGATAATTTGAGGAATGTGAGGTTTTAAGTTTAAAAGCTGAAAGCAATGTTGCATTTTTCATGAAGTATCTGGAAACGAAGTCCTTGTAGTTGATAAAATCAGAACATTGACATATTCATATTAGTCCGTGGGTGAAAGGATGGCAAGTTCTGTCTGAGAACCGGGTAAACTCCAGACAGACTGCAGCGTTTCCTTTCTAAATGGACGGTTTGGATGGCTCAAGGAGCAGATGATGAAGTCTGGAAGCATATGGCTGGAGACCTGATGAGCCGCAGATGCTCCATCCTGGTCTATTGGAGCCAAGTGCTATGCTGTGAAAAGCTCCCTTGTGGGGCATCTGGCTATGAGTGAGAAGCCCTCCCTATGCTTGTGTTTCACACTCATCCATGAGCTTGCCTCTGAGAGTGAGCGTGGCGCTGATGGCTGAAAGCGCACCAGAAAGGAGAATGGCGGGCCAGATTCAGATCAGAAAGCCAAGTGTAGTCTCATTTATGGAGAAGACTGAAGTCACAGGTTCTGCTCTTCAATCTCAGAGTTTGGTCACTTTGTGTGTGTGTGTGTGTGTGTGTGTGTGTGTGTGTGCCCATTTGGCCATGGCTGATTCATAGTTTTCCTAGAATTAAAACTTATAGCCTGACTCTAAAGTCAGGCTGTGATTATGATGTCTACATTTTAGTAGTAACTGAAGATATGGAGAATCAGAAGCAAAAATTAAGGAAAGAAAACCTGTGAGTGGAGAGAAAGTATGATGTTGACTATACACACTCACACACACACACACCATACACACAAACATACACACACATACATATATATATACATACACACAAACACACACATCATACACACACATATACACACACTATATATACACACACAAACACACCATACACACAGACATATATACACATACACATAAACATATATACACACACACACACATATCTATCTCTATCTCTATCTCTATCTCTATCTCTATCTCTATCTCTATCTCTATCTCTATCTCTATCTCTACACACACACACACACACACACATAAATACAGATATATACACATACATCTTTAGGATATTTTTCTTGTGGCTTTATGAAGCTTGGCCTATATTGTGCGCTATGTCAATAACCTCTGACAGTAAATGATCAAACATTCTACTTTCTCCATGACAATATCAGTTTCACTCATTTTTAACTCTAGAAATTCTATGCCAGGAAACATCCGTATGTCAGCAAATTGGAATGGCTGCCTATTTTATCAAACATTCCATCTCTTGCTAGAATAAATCTCATTTGGCAGATCCTATTCTGTCAAATCTTTCTCTGATTCGTCACTTTGTCTGCCCCTCAATTAGACATCATCGCCAAACATGGGTGCTTCCTTCTACAAACTAACTTTATCATTGTTGTTTGGGATTAAAGCTGTGTACTAAGGTTGTGTCTGTATTCCAGCCAGAGGGATTAGTGGTGTGTGCTAGGGCTAAGCCACAAAACTAGAAACAGCTTTTTTCAGTAAACAGCAAAAAATCTTGGGGTTCACAGTGTCATCAAATATCCTTCAACAAATTCCGATAAAAACATGTAAAATAAAGAAATTTATCTCTAAGATAATTGATTCAGGAGTTATATCACTGTATAACTCCATACAATATCTTAGACCACACCCCCTTTTCCAGATATAGCTAAAAAAACATAAATTTTCGTTTTCTGGAGGAAATAATGGTGTAATGAAGAGATACTGAAACTGTATTTTATCAATATGTATGCCCTAAAGACAGCATATACCAGTATAGTATGTGCCATAGTGTGTTTCAAGACACTCACAGCTATGACCTTATTCAAAAGATATTAATAAATACAACACAAAAACTTGCATTACTGCAAAATACTGTTTATTAGTTTAGTACATTTTGGTTTTAAATCATGAAAAGACTTGGAAAAACTGCAAATTAAGGTTGAAATCTCCCATTGACGGATAGCCTTCTAGGGTTCGGTGCATAACGGAGGATTCCCTTCGTTAACAGAGTTTCTCCTTCTCTGACCTTGTCTGGGAATTCTGTCTCCGTACTCACCTCTACCTGAGGAATGTCAAGTAGCCTTGATTTAGGAGCCTTTGTAGGATCGATTTCCTTTCTCTCGACAAAACCTGTTCAGCCAGAATCTGAGAATACTTCCCTATGCTAATGAGGCATTCCAGGTGGCCTTAGCCCCAAGCCAATGACATTTGCCCATCCTGGATGTTCTACCCTCACTCAGACTCCCAAAACTTTATAAGCTTTCCATCATCCTAAGTAAAGTTGATCTGCCTACTGACAAGCTGTCCTGGTGTGGTCATCATACATACTCAGAGGGCTTCTGAACTCCCTGCCCTGTTCGATGTCTCCGCTTCCGAAAAGCCACATCGATGACAAAAAAGATACCTCATTTAATGACTGCTGCGGTACTACTGACTGGTAGAGCCATCGAGTCCCAAGTTATGACTTTATAGAGATTTAACACACTGTGTTATTCACATTTGTGATGTTTTAACAAATGTCTGAGCTAATCAGCTTATAAAGAGAAAAGGTTTCTTGTCACTCACAGCTTTGGAAGTCCCAGCACGTTTGTCCCACTGCATTTGGGCCTTGGATGACATAGTGTATCGTGGGGGGACCACCTGGCTGGAGAAGGTATTCCACTTGTGGTCAGATGCAAATGAAAGACAGGAAGATGACAGTGCTAGAATTCCCAAACCAAGGGCATACCACCGAGTACCGCTGAGGTTTAGTTTAGTTCAGTTTGTACGTCTCCGAGGGGCGGGGCTTGAGAGCATGCTTGTGCGGAAGTTCAGTGTGGAGACAGGAAGTCAACCTCAAGTGTCATTCCTCAGGGGCTGTTCTTTATCATTTATTACTTTTTTTTTTTTGGTCATTGTGAAACAGCATACTTCACTATGTTTAAACTTACCAATTAGGATAAGTTGGCTGTGCAGTAAGCCTCAGGTAGTCTCTGTCTACACCTCGACAGAATTATAAGCATACACTACCGTGCATAGCTTTTTATTTGGGTGGGAACTAGGGCTCTAACGAGATGTCGGTGCTTGCAAACCAAGCACGTCCCCCAACTGCGCTAACTCTCCACCTCTCATGCCACCTTTTAAACTTCGTGCCATCTTCCAACAAAGCCAAGAGGAAGACTTTCTTTGAGAGCCAAACGTGGAAAGAAGAAGCTTCTCCACCCCGATTTTAAGATAGGGAAAGAGAGTCAAGCTGTGACTCTACCTGGGACTGAGCACAGCACTTTTTCGTCCAAAGAACACAACAGAGGGAAAAGTGAGAGAAGACAGACATTGAAAAGGAACCATAGAGCCAAAAGAACAGAAAAGGAATATAGCAAAAATAGTGTTTATAGCCTTAATTTTCATGACAGCCAATGGAAGCAATGATTGCTAAGAAACTTTTTTTTTTTTTTTTCAAAATTTAAATGATAGACAATCAGGGGGACAGATTACAGACCATAAACATACCATGTAAACAAACACTGAATGGGAGGGGGGACACACATATCTTGGGAGGGGCCATACACATCCTGGGGGCTTGAGGTTTATTTAAAAAGTAAAAATACTGCCATTGTGGCTAGTCGGGTAAAATGCAATATCTGGTCACAATCTTAAAGCAGCCATAGCAAGCTGGAGCAGACTCACTCTTATTCAGAGGGCTCATGGGATGCCTGTGGGCCCAGCTCTTCTTGCCCCTTGTAGATACTTCAGGCTGTTCTATGTTCCCCTCTGCTTTACTTCTGCAGTTTTCTCACTGTGTAGATAGGCCTGGTCTAGACTGGAAGGAAAGAAACGGGAGCAGTGAGATAAGTGGTCCAGGTAAACTGTGCCTTTGATCAACAGTCCTTACAATGCAAACCCTTCACCTCACCACCGTGTGTGTGTGTGTGTGTGTGTGTGTGTGTGTGTGTGTGTGCGCGCGCGCACACGCGCACGCTCGCAAACCTCAGCAATGCAAAAGGGCACTCAACCAACAGTTTATCACTGAGTTATATTTTCAGCCTTACATACACACACACACACACACACAGAGAGAGAGAGAGAGAGAGAGAGAGAGAGAGAGAAATATTACTATTCCAGGTACTCTGGTAGGGCTTAGGGAGATAGACTCCTATGAGCTCGAGTCCCTGGCCTGTGGTTTATAATCTGAAGAGAAGGTGTGCATTGTAAGGAGATGTCTGTGCTGTTAGCATTACAGTGGACACAGATGCCTTTGCTTAGGAATGTGAAATCTGGTGAGCTAACACGGATCGGACACCACAGCAAATTCCTGAAGAAACGTAAGCCACACATCTTGGTTGTAGCCCAGACCTCCTAGATTTGGCCCTGTGTATGATTTAATGCATGTCAGGTTCTTCTTTCTAAAGTGCTTCAAACTCAAGTGCCACCCAGAAGACTGATTGGAAAAGCCAACAGCAGTTTTTCTGTCTAAGTTCTTGTCTGTGTCCCACCTCAGTGGTGCCACGAAAGATGTGTGGGAACCACCATTCTATTAAAACAACAACAACCTTGCTAGGAAAAAGTGTAGAGTCAATAAAACTAGCATCTTTCTATTGGAAAATATCAACTAAAGAAAAGATTATAATAGGAATTTAGGGGAAATGAAGAATTTTTGTTGTTGTCTTGGCAAATATGAATGGGTGGTGATGACAGTGTTATTGACTGATTATTGGCGAGAAATGCAGCGTGGGGAAGGGGAAGCCAAATGATTGGCTGTTTATTGCTTCTTTCAAGGGTCTCTGTAATCCAATTTAAATGCAGTCTTATGAATAATATCTTCTGCTTCACAGAACAGTCACTTACCTTAAGAAAACAACAACTTGCAAGGTACATTAAAGATAGTTACGAACTGTGAGAACTTAAAAAAAAAAAAAGATAAAAATCCTAAAAGAACAATTTTGTTTCGCTGTTATTGTTGTTATTTAATCATTTATATGAATAGGAAAGTACTCATTTTGTTTTGTGTTATTTTTTTGTATATTTTTTAATTAAAACTTTATTATAAAGAACTTAGGCACACTCTTCACCCCTGACCACCTCTCCAGCTCCAAGGATGACTGCTTTCTGTTTGTTTGTTTTCTTTTTCCTTGTCCAAATGACATTTCATAATACTGCTTTTAATTCTTTGAAAAGAAGACGCTAGTGTGATGATGTGTTGGTGTGTGTGTGTGTGTGTGTGTGTGTGTGTGTGAGTGTGTACCAAGCAACTTAAATATGCAGCGTGTATTCTACATTAAAACCACTGATGTCTTTTGTTGCTTTACTACATAAGCAAAGGCATATTGGTTATTAGACTAGAAATTTAGTTCTTGCTATTATATATTTATTTTGCTTAAAGAGACTAAAGCTATATTGCATTTGAGAGAATAAATATTAGATGTAGGTTAAAATACCTTACAATTGTAGGTTAAAAGAGAAATTCAACCTAGAGAGGCATACCTAGTATCTTAGCACCGAGGAGGCCGAGATCAGACAATTGTGAATCCAAAGCCACCTTGGGCCGCATAGTGAAATACTATCAAAAAAACAACCAAACCAAAGCAAAATGAAATAAAACAAAACAAACAAATAAACAAATAAACAAACAAGAAAACCTTAAAACAAAAGTAAAAAAAACCCAACAAAATAACAATTGGTAACAACAAACCCAACCCAAACAAAAAATAATAGCAATGAAAACCACTAACAACTAGAGATTCCTTGATCTGTAATATGACATGACTTTGTAATACTCAAACAATTGGTCTTTTTGCAACACAATTGTCCAGAGTTATCTTAACCATCTATTTCCAACATCAAAAACTAATGTTGGGGGATAGGAATGCAACTCAGGTAACAAAGCACTTATGTGATAAAGGACACCCTGGGCTTGAGCCCCCTGACATGATATCAACCAAATAATCCCAGTGGAGGAGGAAGCAGGAGAATCCAGAGTTCAAGATCATCCTCTGCTACATAACGATTTAAGGCTGGACTGGACTACATGAGACCTCGTCTTTAAAAAGTTCCAGAGAGCAGGGCGGTGGTGGCGCACACCTTTAATCCCAGCACTTGGGAGGCAGAGGCAGGCAGATTTCTGAGTTCAAGACCAGCCTGGTCTACCGAGTGAGTTCCAGGACAGCCGGGGCTACACAGAGAAACCCTGTCTCCAAAAACCAAAAAAAAAAAAAAAAAGTTCCAGAGAAAATGCAGTGTTAGGTTTTTTCCCTCAACTGTAAATGGGTGAGATTTCTCCTCTGGTTAACCTTTAGGAACCGCTGGATGCCTGCAGACCTCTTCCCGGAAGTAGTAAATGAAGCATTCAAACTATGCTGAAGACCTATTCAATAAGCGCGTGTAGTCCACTGATTTAATAAATATGTAATTTGAATGACTTTGATTAGTGGTCCATTTCAAATGAAAATCATGCTCAAACGATCTTTCTGTTTCTACAGGAACACTCCACGAATACTCAGCATTAAGGTGTCTGTCACATGTTTACTTGATGGTAAAATATGTTATCAGTTTTAATTAAGAGAAGTCAATTTTCACGACCCTCCTCATATAATTAATTAGGATAAAGTTCAATTATCCTCAAAACCAATGCATAATTTAAGTAAAAAAGAGGTTAAGAACTCTATGGTACATCCTAATGTTTCCTTGCCCTTTATTTAATCGGAAAACTTTAAAGTACTTCTTTTATTCCATTACATGGTCAAATATTCCTAGAAATCAGAATAACTATTTTTTAAGGAAGTGAGCTACTCAAATAACATCTTGATTCAATACTCAAAAAACTCCATAGTTATTATTCTTTAATATTTTGATTTTAGTATATTTTAATGTATGTTAGTTAATCTAATCTGTCCGTCTGTTGATATGTGTTTGAAAATACATATCTAGCTGGGCAGTGGTGGTGCACGCCTTTTATCCCAGCACTTGGGAGGCAGAGGCAGGCAGATTTCTGAGTTCGAGGCCAGCCTGGTCTACAGAGTGAGTTACAGGACAGCCAGGGCTACACAGAGAAACCCTGTCTCGAAAAAACAAAACAAAACAAAAAAACCCCAAACAAACAAAAAACAAAAACAAAACAAAAAAACCAAACAAACAAAAAAAGAAAATACATATTTACATACACGTGTATCTGATTCACAGGACCAAGTTGGCCATTGTTATCATATTCCCCTGCACAGATATGTAAAACAGTATCTATTATTCTGGGTCCTTTTGCACAGACTCTAGATGAATGCAGGTGGAACTTTCCTAAAGAGGCACACATGCGTTCTATCAGCTACAGTGGTAACATTTTCTAGGGGAAGTGAAGATGTTATTTTTTTCAGCTGAATCTGAAGGAAATGTAGGTAGAGAGTGGGAGGTATAATTATGTGGTTTGGAGTTTTGTCAGGGTACTGAAATTCTTGCTCCTTATTTTTAAGATGTGCCAAAGAGTTTTTAATTGTACAAGGTGCACCAGCACTTTTGTTCTCTTCTCACCTTATCACACTGGTGCGTGTTTACCTAAGGCCCTTTACATTTAAACTTTTCACCAGGCAGGTGAGGAATTATGTTACTCTCACCTATAAAAGTATTTTCGGGGCCTGTGAGTAAAGGTGTTTGCCATTAAGCCTGTTGACCTGAGTTTAATCCCCACCTACATAGTGAAAGAAGATAATTGATACCAGAAAGTTGTAGTGATCTCTACACAAACATGCCACAGCACATGTCAGCATATGTACACACACATATGCACATACACACACACACACACACACACACACACACACACACACACGAGCATGCAGAAAAAACAGTAATAAAATGTGTTTTTAAATAAAATTCTCTCTCTCTCTCTTCACAAATGGCAAGGGGAGACGCCATCCTTTCCTGAGGCTCCTCTGTTTCATTTGAGATTAATGCAGATTCCACCTCAGAAAGACATATGCAAGTTTCCATAAGGTTAAACCAGCTCTTTTATTTCATTATATTGTCAAACATCACTGTAAATCAGAATTAGCAGCATAGGATAAGGAGATGACTTCATGGGGTTCTCAGACAAGACCCAAGGCTTCTGCCTACTGGGAATCAGATCACCTGGCTTTAACATTGACCTCAGCCTACTGAAACATAGGGCGTGCTCAGTGCATGGAAGTATGATAATTGTTATTTACATAGTCTTCTCTCGATCTTACATCTGGAACATAGTGGAATAGGCTAGGAGCAGAAGAGCCTAGTGAAGAAACAAACTGTAGTCTGTGAGTAGCTTTGTGTAGCACACTAAGCAGTTTAGATCTGTGGCAAAGACCAAGGAGTCTCAAGGATTTTAATCAGTGCTGTGGCTAGATGACATTTGTGTCTTAGAAGCAGGCCTCTGGTTACAGGGTAGAGAGGGTTTTAGGCAGGAGAGAGGCTGGAAATAGCCTCCAACACCTTTGAAACTCACCTGTCTCCTTTAAGGAAGCATAGTCTCAACCATAGGATGGTTATTGGCTTGCCCTGTGATGTTTTCATGTCCTTATCATTGTTTGAGAGAAGTAATAGTCCTGACATAAAATGACAATAAACTTCTAATTGTTTGTTGTGACTGCTGCTGCTGCTGGTGATGGTGGTGGCAGTAGTGTATGTATATGTGTGTGTATGTGTGTGTGTGGTGACAGGGTTTCTCTGTGTAGCCTTGACTGACCTAGGACTCATTTCATAGACCAAAGTGGCCTGAAATTCAGAAATCCTCCTGCATCTGCCTACCAAGTTCTGGGATTAAAAGCATGTACCCATTAAACCCACCATGCCCAAATAGACTTCTATCTCTGATGCCTCCCTTTCCCTTAGGCAGGCTGCCTTAGCTGTCTAATTTTATATTTCAATATGCATGTTTCTTCTACTGTTTCTATTTCTTATTTGTGATTTCTGAAAGTTGTGAACTAAGAATTCAGGTAGCCAAACTTGTTAGGATTATGCCTAGACCAAGCATAAACAAAATAAACAGAACTTTGGTTTACTCTTTCCTTAGTTACTACATCAGCACAGAAGCATTTTGCCATACTAGTACTCAATTTATGGAAATACATCAAGTTACAGATGGAATGAAAGTGGGACATTTCTGACCATTCTGAATAATGCACAGTTATGTGACTACTTTCAGTGAGACTAGGAAAAAATAAGAGCATATCATATCTCTCACACTTGTGAGGCACTGCTCTAGAGCAAAAGGAGATGGGATCATTTCTTTTCTCCACTCTGAGCTTCATTGTATTTTTTTTCTCAAAACCATTAATTTCCCAGCATTGGCTCTTCATCCCACACAAAGTAAAACACTAAGAATGTTTATTTTCTACTCTACCTTTTTTTAAAAAATATTTTTTCTTATTTTTTGAGATTTTATTAGACACCCCTTTTATTTTCTTTCTCCAAATCTTCTCTTGTACTTTACCCTCTCTGTTTTCTTTTAGATTCATGACCTCTTTTTCTTTAATTTTTGCTATACATATACTCAGTACCGAAACCAATAAACCAAACAAACAATAAATCATACAAACAAACAAAAAAAAAAAACAAGAAAAAGAATAAAACAAAGAGTAGATTTCTTAAAGTCAAAGAGAGAAAATCTAAATTAGCAAAATCAGAGTTAAAAAGAGGGACATAACAGACACTGAGGAAATCCAGAAAAATCTCAAAGATAGACTTTAAAACCTGAGCTCTAGCAAATTGGAAAACCTAAAAGCAATGGAAAATTTTCGTGATACATACCACTTGCCAAAGTTATATCAAGACCAGATAAATAATTAAAACAATCCTATAATAATCCTGGTCCTAGAGAACTAGAAGCAATAATTGAATGTTTCCCAAGCAAAGAAAATAAAAGTTCAGAACCAGATGGCTTTAGATCAGAATTCCATCAGGCTTTCATAGAAGAGTTAACGCCAATACTCTTCAAACTATTCCATAAAATAAAAACAGAGGTAACATTGCTCAATTTATTTTATGAGGCCATAGTTGCTGTAATATCCGAACCATCTAAGGACAAAGAAAGAGAACTATGGACCAATTTTTCTTATGAACATAGATATACAAATTCTCAATAAAATACTGGATAACCAAATCCAAGAACTCAGCAATAATATCATTTACTGTGATCAAGTAAACTTGATCCCAAAGATGGAGGGATGGTTCAACCAGCACAAATCAAAAAAATGTAATTTACCATATAAGGAAACTGAAGCATACACACACACAAAATGCATGATCATCTGATTAGATGTAGAAAAAGCCTCTGACAAAATCCAAAACCCCTTCATGATAAAAGTCCTGGAGAGATTAGGGATACCAGGGACATACCTCAACATAATAAAGGCAGTTTACAGCAAGCCCATAGCCAACATTAACTTAAATGGAAAGAAACTCAAAGAAATTTCACCAAAATCAGAAAAAAGTCAAGGTTGTTCTTTCTTCCACATCTACTCAACATAGCACTAGAGCAATAAATAAGACAACTAAAGGAGAGCAAAGGGATACAAACTGTAAGAGAAGAAGTAAAAGTATCTTCATTTTTAGATTATATGATATTGTGTGTGTATATGTGTGTACATATATGTATGTATGTATGTATGTATGTATGTATTTTATCCTAAAGATTTCACCAGGAAATTCATATACTAATATAACACTTTCAGCAAAATAGCTAGTTAAAAAAGTTAACTCGTAAAAAAAAATCAGCAGCCTTCCTACATATGAAATACACATGGACTGAGAAAGAAATCCTTTTCTTTCTCAGGAAAGAAAACACCTTTTACAATAGTCTCAAATAATATAAAATATCCTGGGGTAACTCTAACCAAACAAGTGAAAGATTTGTTTGATAAAATATTTAAGACCCTGAAGAAAGAAAATGAAGAAGATCCCAGAAGATGGAAAGATCTCCCACACTTATGGATCTTGGTAGGATTAACATAGCAAAAATGGCCATTTTAACAAAAGCAATCTACAGTTCAATAGAATCTCCATCAAAATTTGAACAAATTCTTCACAAATGTTGAACGGACAACTTTTCACTTCATATGGAAACACAAAAATCCCAGGTTAGCTAAAATAATCCTGAACAATAAATGACCAGCTAGAAGTATCACCATCCCAAATCTGAAGTAGTACTACAAAGAAAGTGATAAAACTTTGTTCAAAAGTTGGACACCTTCATTTATGGAATCTAATTGGAGACACAGACACAAAACTACGCACTTATGGACACCTGATTTATAAAACGATGAGAAATACACACTGGAAAAAAGAGAGCATCTTCAACAAACGGTGCTGGCCATTTCAGCCTGTAGAAGAATCAAACAGATCCTTGTTTATCACTCTGAGCAAAGTTCAACTCAAATGCATCAGTGATGTCAGCGTAAAACCAGACACACTGAAGCTGACAGAAGAGAAAGTAGGAAATACCCTTGAACACATTAGCACAGGAGACAGCTTCCTGAACAGAACACTGTCAGTGCAGGCACTAAATCAACAGTTAATACATGGGGTCTCATGGAGCTGAAAAGCTTCTGTAAGTCAAAGGACACTGTAGATCAGACAAGAAGGCAGCCTACAAAATGGAAAAGGATTTTTTTTATTAGCTCCATATTTGATAGAGGACAAATGTCCAAATTATATAAGGAACTCAAGAAACTAGATATTAAAAAAAAACAAATAACATAATTAAAAAATGGGGAAGAGATCTAAACAGAATTCTTAGCTGGAAAGGAAATTCATATGGCTGAGAAACACTTAAAGAAGTGTTCAACATCCTTAGCCATCAGGGAAATGCAAATCAAAACTATTCATTTGAGTCCAACTGTGTTGTGATGCAGCCCACACTGTGTATGTGTGTGTGTGTGTGTGTGTGTGTGTGTGTGTGTGTGTGTGGTGTGCTTTGTGTGATGTGTGATGTATGTGGAAATAAGTCTGAGTGTGTGAGTGTGTGATTTGTGTGTGTTTGTGGTGTGTGTTGTGAATATGTAGTGAGTATATGTGATATGTGTGTTGTGTGTGTAATGTGTGTGTTAGAGTGTGTGTTTATTTAAGTAATTCTAGCTTAACTAAATATCTGAAACATCTCTTTCTGTTTTTAAGTGCTTGCGAAAACCAAGACCAGTTCAAGAGCAGGCAGAGGGGAAGCATCTAGCCACTTACAAGAAGCTGGATAAGCCATAATCTTTTAGTTTGTATTTTTCTACCAGTGGCTAACATAATGTTATAATACTTGAATTCAGACTCAAAAGATTCTAGGCATCTCTTGGAATCAGAATGAAAGCTATTTTAGCCCTGAATTACATAAGACTTGAAATTACATAAGACTGCACGGGCCATGGTAAAAGCACTTGGGACCTCTGTGAGACCTGAAGCTATTAGAGCCAAAGGAAACTCTTGAAACAGAGGAAACCAAGCCAGAAGGAACCGGAAATGAGGAGTCCTAAAAAGACAGGAGCAAGTCTGACAGAGAGCTACCAAGAGCCTACAAGGAGCTGACATGATGCAAAGATTAAACAGCAGATTTCATTTTTTCTCTATTTCTTTTTAATTTAATTTCCCCAGGAGTCAGTGGTTTTGAGCATTATACAATGTAGCTGTGTTTGAGTACCTCAAAATAGGAAGAGGCAGTGAGTTATAACATTGTCCTGTGAACATGATTATTTACTACTACTACTGTTTTAAGGGCTCATGGAATATTTAGGGTAATGTCACTTTCAACCTCAGTGAAATATATAAAAGTGTAATTACACACACACACACACAGAGAGAGAGAGAGAGAGAGAGAGAGAGAGAGAGAGAGAGAGATCATATAATTTGTTCCTGGGTCCAGATAAATAATATAATAGTATTAACCTTGGTTGGGTACGTACCATGACAGACATTCAGCTAAGTATCTGACTTAATCTTCATGATCATTATATGATACAGATTTCTTGATGCAGCTTAGAGGGGTTAAAGAACGTGCTCTGGCTTGCACAGATCGAATGGAGGAGACAATATTAAAACAAGGCAGGCTATTTTTTCAGTTCTCTGCATCCCTTAGTTGCCCATGATCCTCAGTCCAGAGTGGAGGTTCCCTGAGCCTTCTTCCTCTCATGGTTACATGTTACTAGTGTCATCATAGTCCAGGTCTTGATTTGGTAGCTATGCTGATGATACTTGGCTGGTATAACTTCAAGGGGCCATTCTAGGAGACACAATCCCACAACAAACTCCCTGTTCCTCTGGCTTTCACAATCTTTCTGTCCTCTCTTCAATAAAGATCACTAAAGCCCTAGGAAGAAGAGCTCAGTTGGTTATACAATGTCAGTGGTCATCCCTGAAAACATATGGGCAAAGAACAGCATATAGAATAGAAAGGTTATATTTATATATTTAGGAATATATATGTTAATGTAGCTACACACACACACACACACACACACACACACACACACACACACACACACGTAAGAACAATTAGACAAAAAGAGGCCATAACTTTGAGACAGACAGCAAGGTGAGGGTATATGCAGAAGATTAGAGGGAAGTACAGAATGGGAAATGATGTAATTCTATTATAATTAAACACATTATTATAAAATCAATGAAAGTCGGCTCCAGAACCTAAGTTCTCTCTTCATTTATCATACTAAAGGTTGAAACTAGGATCTCCTTTGGGCATTCGAGACAGGGTCTCTATCACTGTGCTCCGTTTTCAGGTACTAAGCTTTCAGTTACCCAGTGCCTAGTCACCTTTATAACTTGAGGACATGGAACGATACAGAGATAGAACTGCGCCCAGAGCCAAGAGAGCTGTGCCTTCATTCTCCTTCCATTTGTCTCATCAAGGTCAAAACAAGTTAAATAAATCTGAAATAATCTTAACGAATAAAAAAAAATGTATAGAATAAAATCATCCTTAGCCAGTGCCTCAGGGATATTTGTCAGCACTGCAAAGTTTTATGCAAAAACTGTCAGGGTTTCACATATACTATCTCACTTGATATCAAAAAGCATTAGACTATCTGTATTTTATAGGCTCAGGGAGACAAATAATTGAATCAAATTATATAGACAGTGATTACATAGAGTGGAGATTATAATTCAGTATCTTTCACCGAAACCCATGTTCTTCATTTTCTGTACTGTCCCATTTTTTGTGCAAAATTTTATTTTATTTTATATTATTTTTTAAACAAAATAGTATTTATTTGTATATAAAATATCTATGCATAAATAAGTATTTTTAAAAAACAGAGCATTCGGTCATGTCTAGTGGTACAGGACTGTAACCTCAGCTATTCAAGAGGCTGAGGTAGGAGAGTTGGAGGTTCAGAGGCCCAGCTCCTCTATAGAAACAAGTTAGCAGCCAACCTTAGTAACTTAGTGAGGCTCCATCTGAGAATAAAAATAAATACAACAAGAGCTGGCTCAGTACTGAAAGGAAGAGAACAGGGGACTGATGGATCGACATTTACAATCTTCCCTTTTCTCAGCTTTATATTGGAAACACTTGGTCATGTCAGTGCATTCACTTGCCACAAATACATTATTGTAAACTACTCTGTCATCGTTGTCATTATCATTACCATCACCATCATTATCATCATCGTCATCATGTGTGTTGGGGTTGGGCACACAAGTGCCGTGGTCTGCAACTGGAGGTCAGAGGACAATTTTGTAGAATCAATTTGTTCCTTCTTCCTTTTCATAAGTTCCAAGGATGGAACCTAAACCCCCTAGGCTCACAAGCTAAGCACCTTTGCTTGCTAAGCCACCTCACTGACACCCTAGGGACTACTCGTTAGTGGCTGTAGGATTCTGATGAAGACTTGTGGACTCCTATTTAAATTAAATAGCTCACATTGGTTACAGTTTTACACCAGCCATTCACTTCTCTGTAGAACTCATGCTTCCTTTTTTTGTGGAATGGAGATAAAAGCATTGACTCTACCGTAGGATGAGCACTGTGTGAAGAATCAATGAAACATACTCGAGTAAGTATGATGTGGAAAAGCACGAGGGACGATAGCTTACCCTTTGAAAGGAAAGTTGATTCAGTAGCAGTTTAGCATGGTCACTTTGTGCTGTTACACTGGGGCATTATTTCCAGTCTGTCCCACTGACAGAGACTTCTGTGCTTTTTTTTTTTTTAAATGTGTGTTTGGATGTAGAGGTCCATGACTATGATCCCTGCATTTGGGAGGCTGAGACAGAAAGATTGTAAGCTCAGTGCTAGCATAAAGCCGTATAGCAAGAACCACAAGTGAACAATGACTCTCTGCAGTCTTTACAACAGATTATGACTGGAGTGGAGAACAGAAGGAAAATAAAGGAGAGGAGTAATCACTTCATTGTGCAAACGATGCTAAAAGCATTAGCAAGACTCTTTTGTTTAGACTCATATGTTTTTCCTGAACTTTGTTTCATTTCGTGTGCTAAGAACAATACCGAAGGGACCACTCATCCTAAGTCTATGGTCTGTGTCTACATTGCTACCTCAGCCTATTTAGAGTTAGATAATAAATTGCACGGCTAAAACTAAAGTAGCACTAGCTAATGTCCATTTAGTCCTTCTTTAAAAACTTGAGGTTTACATGCCTAAATTACTCATGAGAATAGAGGGATGACTAGAGAATATTTCTTTAATAAAATTAGACTTAAAGGTTTGAGTTTATTTCTTTGCATTAACAGGCAAGTCAGCCATTTTAATTATGTTGTGGTTATGCTTGACGAGACAACATAGGTAATTGTTAGCAACCAGGCATCCCCACCACCGGCCCTAGGGACCCAGCAACAGCAGTATATGTCATCACTAGCTGCCAACATGGAACACATGCCCACTGTTGCAGTATTATCCCTCTGCATATGTGCTATGTTGTCTTATACATGGCCAGTCCCTTCTCTTCCTGCTTTCCTCTTTCCCTCCACCCTTGGCCAGAGGCTGCCTCTGTATGCCCCTCCCCAATAAACCTTCCAAATGAGATCAGTCGTATGGTGTGACTTTGTGGCATCTATCACTTAGATCATAATGGTAATGGAGTGTTTCTCTGCTCATACACCTGGCCTCTCCAGTGTCTCTGGTTCTTTGGCATTCTCAGTGACATCTCCATCTGCATCTTTTGGTTCCTGGGGTTAGGCACTGAGTCGTGGCCATGTATGACCAACAACAGGATGAAGTAAGCAAACACAGATTTTAATACTTTCCCTGAGGTTGAACTCTGCATTCAGCCATGGGCCAGGAAGAATGTTACTTAGTGTTTGCATTTCCCTTTGAGTTCAATAAAGTTGACTACAGGTGCCCTCAAGCTAGTAGGCCCTCCTAGTTATGTATAAAGCCCCTTTTGTGCTAATTGGGCATTAAAACCAAGCTCATTTCATTCATATATATATGAGATGAGATTGGTTTTAATGCCCAATTAGCATTGGGCATTAAAACCAATAGCAAAAATGATATATATATATATCTCCAGTACCATTGTTGTAGAAAAGGCTACAAAAACTCTTGCCTAGATTGTTGCACTTTTCCTAAGCGTTTCCTCGCTGAATCCTTTCTTCTGTCCCCCTTTCTCACTTTTATCTCTTTATCCCTTCCTTTCCTTTCTCTTTCATTATAACCCCTACATACTGCTCACCTTCTAGTTCTGAACATCCACCAGATGAATTCAGTTTGGAACCAATTGCTTTGAAAAACCAATAGCCTTACACGTAAAGACAATGGTAAGACAGTCAACTTGTGAAGCCTTATGCAAACCACTGCTCCCCCAGGCCTGTCATTGTCTGTCTTTGAAAAACACCTCTAACAAACTCTTGTTCCCTGACTAAGTCTCTCCATCCTCTGTTCTCAGTGCCTTTCCCTAGAGTTGCTTCTCTGTAGGATGTTCTTCCCTTCTTGTTTGCATACTCAGATTTAAAGATCCACCTCTGGGAAATCTCTGACAGCCCCAGGCAACCAGTCACTTGCTCACTCTTCTCCATTTCCTGTCACTGAATCTGGGTTTATTTATATACACATCCTCTAATGAGTCTTGGTAAATATTTAGAAGACAGGACTTTTGTAAAACCTGTCTTTCAGTCCTCCATGTAATAGTGATGATGATGATAAATGTTTAAACATATTGATGGAAAGAAGGAAAGAATACATAAAGAATAAATAAAATATTCAATTATCACTTGGTACTCAATGTGCTAAAAATGGCAATGTTATAAATAGATATGGATTGAAGTTTCCTTCATGCCTGTGAATCTTGAATTATATTGCACACCTATTTCTGACTAAAAGACAAGATCACAGATTGGAGGAGAAAATGGTTTCATGTTTGTAGCTATATTAACTCTCATTACAAGAAATCATGGAATCAAAGGCTTCTTTCTATAGGAGGTAGAACTGAAGGTGTGAACTGAGTTGAAATTTGTATGATTACGGTTAGGTTTCAGGCCGTTTTCAACCAGCAACAACAGGTTTCTGCTTGTACGAACACTTGTGGAACAGAGAGTACAAATGTTTATCAACAAACTCAAATGGTGTGTAGCTAATTCACCAGGGGCATGATGCTGGCTTTGACTTGAAGTTCTAACAGCAGCTTGCATTTGGGTGCCCTGAGAAGTGCTTACGGTGGGAACAAAGGGACAGTCCCACAATTCTGTGTTTTGTGACCAATGTCTTCCTTCAGTGTTGTGTTTAGCTTATCCTGCACTGTTGGGGATCTAGATGTCCATATTGACACATCATATCTGAACTCCCTTCCTCTCTTGGACCATTGGCAGCTAGAGTCCCACAGCCAGCCGCACAAGGCAAATGTCTTTTTCCCTTCCCATTCTTCACCTTTCATTATAGTCTTGAATTCTGTCAAAGCTTAAGTTCCCAGCATATTTGATAGGTTTAGTGGTTTCCAAATTGCATCTTTACCTTTGCCATTTCTTTTAAGCTCTAGTCAGCTACATCTATTTATTATATCACCTCCATTACCAGCTGTGATGGTTTGTATACTGCTTGGCTCAGGGAGGTAAGGCCTTGTTGGAGTAGGTGTGTCACTGTTACTGTGGTTTTAGGACCCTCACCCTACATGCAGGGAAGTCAGTTTTCCACTAGCAGCCATCAGATGAAGATGTTGAACTCTCAGCTCTGCTTGCACCAAACCAGCCTGAATACTGCCGTGCTCTTGACTCGACAATAATGGACTGAACCTCTGAACCTGTAAGCCAGTTCCAATTAAATGTTGTCCTTTATAAGACTTGTCTTGGTCATGGTGTCTGTTCACAGCAATAAAACCCTAACTAAGACACCAATTGAACTGACAATTTATCTTCAATCTTACATTTCCTCTCATACTCCTGGAAGAATGGCAGCATACAGTCACTTGAAACCATCTTTCTCTTGACATTTCCCTATGATTTTTCTTTCCCCTACAATATATAAATTTAACCATTTACTCCTTTCTGTTTTACTCTTATGTATTCTGACTGGTTTTCTCTACCCCACAGTGCAGCCTCAGTCTAACCACAACAGGAGGTGGCTTGGTTGGCTTGCATCACTCGAGCCGTCCTCCAAACAGTAGTTACAGGTCTTTATTAATTATTTGACAAGGTCGTACAGTGTAACTCAAGCTGGCTTTGAACATATGATCACTCTGCCTCAGCCTTTTCACTGTTGGGATTATTGATGCATGTTCCTACATCTTGATCCAGACTTGTCCTTTTAATGTAAAAATCAGATGATATGCCTTTCCTTATTAAGAATAATTATTTTTTATTAATAATTATTTTTAAAAACAATATATGATTGCCTACCTCTCTCTCTCTCTCTCTCTCTCTCTATATATATATATATATATATATACACACACACACATACACACACACACACACACACACACACACACACGTATATATATGCATATGTTTAAAATCAACTTCTATATAGTGGTAATATCTCACCAGGCAATCTTCTGAGCTCCTTATAAGGACTGATTTAATTCTTACAAGTTTACAAAGTAACTATTAGTGATAATGGGACTATTGGAATGCCTTCAAGCATGACAAAACCTTTCTTGCTCGTTGGGTGGGCTTTGCTCAGAAGTTATGGTGTTAGACAGTCACACAAGACTTTCTCTGAGCCAGTGGCATTTGTTGAAACTCATTGATCACAGATGGTGAGCTTTAGAGAGAAGTTTGTTGTTGTGAATTCATACATTGAAATTTAAGAGAGGGAAAGAAAGAAGGGAGAGAGAGTTGTATTCTCTCTCTCTCTCTCTCTCTCTCTCTCTCTCTCTCTCTCTCGTACAGCAAGAGCAGCAGAGTTGTTATATAAAAGAAAGAATCACAGGAAGTAAGGTACCATCGAGTTGCTAGTCTTTTTAAAGGACTATGGCAGAAAGTGGGGTAAGATATAGAACAAAGGTAAGATGTTCAGTCTATTAGATCCAACTAGACATCTAGCTGTCTCCTCTTAGTTATTTAGTCATTTAGTCACAGAGAACCTTTTAAGCAGGTGTGCCCATTCAGGAGAAAACAAAGACACAGGAAACAGAACTCTTAGCTGGCATTTTTGGATTCTAGCAAGAACATTCTCAGAATTGCTGCTTTGGAGCCTTTGCCCTGCCGGATCGGCTGAGATTTGCAAATCTCACCAATACCAACTCATCCTACATATTTGGAAACTGGACGGATAGAGGAAATGATTTGCTCCGGGGTCTCACTGCTACTGTGTGGTTCATGGCCCTGGGTCACCATGCTCCTGATCCATGTTGCCACTAAAAACACAGACTGTGTTTTGTTTGTTTGGTTTTTTTGTTTTGTTTTGTTTTTTGTCCTTGGAAAGAAAGGTGCAGAGTTAGCAGGTTGTTTTCTGGGGCACAGTATCATCCGATCTCCTTAGACTTTCAGCCAGTTCATCTGCTTGCTTTTTGACTCATTTCCAGTTTCTAACTGACTTGATTTTGTCTTCTGGAATGTGCCATCCTGCATGCCAACACAGGGCGTCTGCTCATTTCCCATCTTTTCTGAACCAAGCTTGGGTTCTGCCTCATCTCCTAAAGTAAGGCTTCCTGTGTCTCTGCCGGGCCAAACATGCATCCTTTGCATTTCCAGATTATGGTTGCCTTCTGTTTAGATGCCTATGCTTCATCAGGGCCTTTGGACTTGTGTCTCCTATTTTTTACCTGTTGAAAATCCCAACCTTTTGCATAAATGCCTGTCATTTAAATAATAGAGTTATATTCTCAAAAGAGTTTATTGACTGCTTGCCATGTGCAAGGGCACACTGAGAGTTCAAGGGAGGAAGACAGACATCTTTCTTTCTAAAGTTTAAACATTTTCTGAATGGAAATCAGATATAAGTACAGGAGTCTACAGATGCCTTGCTCTCAGCAATCAAGGTTCCCGACTGAGACATGCATGCAAAAGTTAGATGAGCAAGAGAAGCAAATACAAACATAATGTAGACCTTGTATAACATAAGGGCCTTCACATAATAGTGAAGACCTGAATAAGCTTTATTGGGTTTTGTTTATTTTTTAGTTTATTTCAGTCGCTCCTCCTTTTGGAGGCTGGGCCTCACTATGTAGCCCTGGCTTGTTTCCAATTTATGATCCTCCTGCCTCAGCTTCTCGAGTGATTGGATGGGATGATAAAGGTTTCTTGTGTTGTTTGCACTTGGTTTGAAGTGAGCAGTTGGGAGGAAGTCTGATTGGATAAGAAGGTAAGGATCTAAAGGCGATGAACGAGGGTAGGGTGAGGCTATAGCAAGGGCGGGCTTGTTAGAATCCTCGGTACTCCTTTGTCTTCAGAGACAGGATGCTCCTTCCTCTGTGTTAAGCTCCATCTCACTGGATGTTCTTAGGGCTGTATCAGGAAAGTCGAGCTAAGACAGGTGACAGTGAGGACATGTTCGGGTACCATGTTGAACTCTGAGAAGGAAGAAAGGGAAAGGAGGGGTGGGATGTGAGAGAGAAGGATATTGTGAGAAATAATTCTAAAGGCCCATTCAGAAAAAAAAAAAAACAAACCCTGATTGCTTTGGTTTTCAGCTTATAAATAGTGCATATTTGTTTACCAAGTTAGCTCAAATTAAGTGAGGTTTTGCTTTTCTTCTTTTAAATCCAGAATTATCTTTCAGGTTCTCCTCAGGACAAATTTCTTCTGAGATGTACAACAGCCTTTCTAAAAGTTAACATGGCTGAAAGCAAACTCCTTTCCTCCCTAGCTAACCAAAGGCCTCGAAGGCTCCATTTAATTTAATAGTGTGGACTGTTCTGCTTGGTCTTCTTGATTCTCCCTGTATCTTTCACGATATTTGTTTATCTAGACTGTCTCAAGATGTTGCTCTGCCTGATCTGGAACTCACTATGAAGACCCAGATGACTTAAAACTCAAATCTTTTTTTGTGGTTGCTGGGAATTGAACTCAGGACCCCTGGAAAGGCACACAATGCTCTTACCCACTGAGCCATCTCTGCAGCCCTTCTTGACACTTTGCAGCAGTTACTCTGACGTGTACTTACATTCAAGAAGCAATATACCTCGGTACTTAATGTCAGTGCTTTCTTTATCAAATCAAATGAGAAATTCCTAGAAGGCACAGATTATGTCTTGTATTTTTTTCTTTTTCTTTGTGGTCTAATGAAGTAAAACATTCCTAAAATGTGTCCTTTAAATTTAGAATTGTAGGCTTTGTTAATACCACTGGGGAAGAAGAAGACCACTACTACAAATTTTGAGTCAAATTTGAAGCAAGCTGTATTAAATACCAGCCAGGATGATGGACACTGGCTACATCAATACCTGAGATTCCCAGAGTATGACACTAAACTGCGTCAGTTGGGGAATTATGAAGGCAAAACCCCACTAGGCTGCATATTTCCCACCTTTGTTCAATCAGGGGCAAGCATACATCCTGATGTACTTCCTGCCTGTTTACTTCCAGCACATCCTGTACAATCTTGGAAATCAAGCTTGTTTACAAAAGTGAAAACACATGGCTTGTTATCTTGCATAAACAACATTCCCAGCATTCTAGGAAGTTATCTGTCCTTGAGCAAAGGGGGCTTACAGGTCAGAAGCATATTTGTCTAACAAATCTCTTAAGCACAGTAATTTAAATTTAAAACATTAGCATCCTAAAAAGATCATCTAGGTATAACTGGAGTTGATTATTTTCTGAATAATGTAAAGTATTTTAGAATATTTCTATTTTTACAGCCATATACTTGGAGATGTGAGAGATTAAATAATTTGTCTAGAATCCTCCAAGTAGGACACTAGAATCTAATAAAATAACATTCAAAATGTAGAGGGTTCTATGGGAATTTTTAAAAAAATGTTTAACACAGTAATATTTTTTCCTACAAAATTCTGTTCTCTGGATTTTAAAATTTACAACAATGCTGCTTTATCACCCTGTTCATAGAATATAGCTCTGCCATGGAAGTCTATGATGTTTTCCACGTTTGTGAATTAACAATAGGTGAGACTATGCATGTGTTCTCTGATGCAGACAGCACACAGGGACTGAATCACAACATGTATTGTAAATCCATTTAAGTGTCCAGAGGAAAACACAGAGATACAGTGGTCAGCTCAGAGTCAGGTGCCAAGGACAGATAAAGGTTGCTGAACATTTAATATGAAAGCAAGCCAACCTTGAGTCTGGCTGCCACAGCCTAAGAAATGAAAAGAAAAACAGATCATCAACGGTGAAAGAAAGAAGAAAAGACAATGTGAGAACAAACTTTCTCTCCATGTATATGTGTATGTGTATGTGTATGTGTATGTGTATGTGTATGTGTATGTGTATGTGTATATGTATATATGTATATGTGTGTATATGTGTATATGTGTACATGTATATATGATGTATATATGTATATATGTATATGTGTATATATACATACATATATATACACATATATATGGTTTCATATATTATATATATGAAATATATAATAAACATGTATATTCATATATATGAATACATTTATATGAAAAGAAAATATATAATTATGGAGAAGAAAACTGAATGACCACAACAAACAAGATATGAAAAGGAAATGGTATCAATTTTTAAGGTTTTTAAAGTTCACAAAAGAAAACATACCTGCTTTTAATTAGATCATCTCCATTTTCCCTTACAGCAATGTTCCATTGCCTGGGAAGCTCTCTAACTGATTACATATTCCACTTTCTCTGAAAATTTCCTTAAATTATCCCTGGTTTGAATATCATTTGGAAAAGTTTAGTAAATGAAAGTATTTGTTTTATCTCCTCGAATGAGGTCAAGTGTAATTTTAATATTTAAAGATTCAACAAACTCTTTATTTTATTTCTTAAAATGTTTTTGAAACAAGGTTTCACACTGTAGCCCTAGCTGGCTACAAACTTGCAGTAATCTTATCTTACTATGTGTTGGGATTACTCATCTGAGCTACCATAGCTAGCTAAAAACAAAGTAAAGCAAAGCAAAGCAAAACAAAACCCCAAACCAACAAAAACACCCCTCCTTTTAACTGCAAATATGTAGTTTACACGATACATAAATATTTTATGGTCATTGTATTTATTCAATAGTGAGTGCTGATTGCATCCTCTATCCTGAGTCTTGCTTCAGAGGTTCAGCTTCTAACTAATTTTAATCAAGTAGCTTTAAATGTTATCCACATAAACTGGAAAGAATTATTTACTCAAAAAATGTTAATAGACTATTCTGTAGTTTTAGGTAGACAGAAATTTTCCAGAGTCCAGGGTAGGGTTGGCTCAGTCTCCTTCTTTGCTAATCTTGCCTACTTTTGTGGGGCTTTTGTTATAACAGGGACTTGATATTTGTTCATACCATGAGGAACTCCCACACCCTGGCTTCACAGGATTGTCCCTAATGACCATTTATTTCTCCTTTTGTGTTCTTTAGGACACTAGAGTACACAGAGCCACCCTTTCCCTCTTTGGTTGCCTCTTGGCTCTCAGTGTCTCAGACTTTTCTAGGCTTTAGGGACTGGCATTTTTTATGAGTACCAGGTAAGTAGTATTTGGAAACTGTCCTTATAATCTAGAAACGTGCAACCATCTGTATTTTTTTTTTAATATATATCAGAGAACTAAGTGGATTTTTCCAAACACTAAAACGGGAGATGTTATGGACTGAACACTGATATTTTCTTACTCAGAGTTCACATGTTGAAATCCTGATGCCAATTCTGATGATATTAAGAGGTGATGCTTTCAACAGGTCCTGAGCACTGAACTTTCATGGATGTATTGGTACCCTTCAAAATCACACCCCAGATAGTCCTCAAGTGCTTTCTCTACCATGCATGATCTATGGTTTACAAGAATACCTTCATTAGAACAAGATGTTTGTCAGAAATTTTTGTTGTTTAATTCATTGAATGCATAGACATTTGCTATAGAAACCCAAACTAAGACATGAGATTTCTGATGCAGTATTTCTGCTACCAACCTTCTGTATTGACCTCTACCAGTGGTAACACGCTATGGCTTGTATGGCTTTGGACTTTACCTGACAGGGTGATAGTGGAGTAAAGAAAGGACAGACACATATACAGGAAACCAGGGATCAGGTGGACCATGAGCTGATGGAGATATGCCAGCAGCCTGGAAATTATATGTCATTGAGCCAAGAGGTAGGTTTATTATGCACAGCTGAAAGAGGAGGTGGATATACCCCAGATGGTCCTCAAGCACTTTCTCCACTATGTGTGATAGACAGTTTAACCAAGAAGAAAAGGGTTAGCTGATCTTTGTAGGAAGTCTCTGTAGGTGAGCAGCTTCAGGTTGCAGCCATCCAAATCAAGGAAGCTGTGGTTGATAGTTTCTGCATACACTTAATTTTAGCTAAATGCCAATCATTTCAGACATCTCTACCTAGATCAGAGGTATCTTTGCCATTCCTATGGATTTGAAGTACTGTAGTCTTTGACATGTATATTCTCATCTCAACAATACACATTCATTCAGCTTTTCATTCTCTCCCTATAGCTATGCGTGCAGGCTTCTCTGTCTTAAAGCTAATCTTTATTAAAGACTGTATTGCCATGACAATACACTGTGACCAAAGCAATTTATAGAATAAGGTGCTTATTGGAGCTCACAGTGTCTGAGGATGAATACATGGACATTGCAGCAGGAAGTGTGGCAGCAGACAGGAAGTATGGCAGCAGACAGGAAGTATGGCAGCAGGCAGGAAGTGTGGCAGTATTCAGGAAGCGTGCCACTGGAGCAGTAGAGAAGTGACCTATTACTGTGAACAAAGTGGCCATGCTGTTTTTGGAGACATGCACAAGACTCTGAGGCTTTGTGCTAGGAAAGCAGTTGAATGCCGTAGGAATGGCTGAATGAGTCATCCTAGTAGGAGCTTGGAAGACAGTAGCTAGATATCTTTAAAGCTTTGGGCACTGGAAACTCTTCTAAATTGGTTTGTGTGTTTCATTTTCTACATTTTAGAAACAGGGTCTTACTGTATAGTCAAAGCTGGTCTGTGACTCAGAATGCAATCATAGGCATGAACTTTGCATCTTACCCTGCTCCTACGTTCTCTGAAATAACCCCATTAAAAAAAATTATGTTTTGGTATTATTGGATGCTGTAGACTTGCCTGGCATAGTTTCCCTATAGCTCTAGAATTAATCAGTTTTTCATTGAGCATTGACTTCTGGGTTGAACCCAGATACTGCTCAAGACTGGTATTGTAAAGACAAGGAACTAGACAACATTGTAGCCCTCAAAACACTCCAGCTCTGCTTTTGGATGATATCCTTCTCAAGGACAAAACTGGCTTTGAAATCGAAGTAAAGCAAAGAGAGATTTTTTTTTTCTCCCTCTATTGCCAAATGCTCTTAAGATAATTTAAGGACAAGTTTCTTCCTGAACAGTAAGCAGAGAATTAATAAATGTTTGGTTAGACATTCAAAGGGAATATTACTATTTGAACAATTTAGAAAGATCAGTGGGGAAACTTTTGTTAATGTATTAGCCTTACCAAAAGAAGTCTTTGTAAATTCAAACCACATTTGAATCTTCAGAATTACTACAATCTTTACCATCATCCATTATCCTAACTTCTGAATGGAATAAAGAATAAAGTAAAGATGGGGGGAAAATCTCTGTCATGTGGTTTCCATTTGTAAATTATTTATTAGATCTGCCAATATTTTAAATATTGAAATAAAAAATGGGCTTCTCACTTATTGTGTACTATTCATTTTGCTAATTACTTTACACATTTATTCTTACATTTTTGAAGGCATTATAAGAAGTGGGCCTGGATCTGTAACATACTTATAATTCAATAAACCAAACCCATGTGCAGAAATGACAGCCAAAGCAACAGCAAAGCCTTCGCTTCTACCCCATCCCAACTAGTTAAAAGCAAAAGGCACGTGCCAGACTTAATCCTGTTCTGTTTTAGAAAGATGTTCATTTAAGGAAGCCTATATAGTAGTGTTTAGAACAAAATACAATTGTAGAGTAAAGCTTATAAGTGTTTCCATCTGAAGAAAGCCTGGAGATCTAGAGTTAGAAAGCTTCCCCATATCACCCTGTTGCCTAGTGACAGGATGAGCCTGGAACTTCGAGCTCACAGATTCCAATCTACTGTGCTTCCTCTAGTGCTCTGAGCCAGTCCTTAAGGTCAGTAGCATACTGAAGTGCAAGTGGAAATATTACAAGAAGACAAATGCCAACAAGGAAAACCTAAAGCCTGAAGAACCAGTAGACTGATTGATGGGACCTTCTCCTGGCTTTGTCAAGCCAACACTGTTTCTAATGAAGATGGGCAACACTGCCAGTCAGTGGGAAAGAAATGGTTTCCTTCCTACCTATGCCCCTAATCTGCTTCCTTTTTCGCTTCCCCTTCCTGTTCTTCTTTCTCTTGTTTTTGTTCTTACTGGGAGATAAGGACATAGTTGGAAAGAAAAAACTAAACTTTCAAGGATGGTAAGTAATTTTCATTAATCCCTGCTCTTTCTGTCTTTCTGGTGTGTGTGTGTGTGTGTGTGTGTGTGTGTGTGTGTGTGTGTGTGTGT
>JANHMN010000001.1:244834092-244920951 GCA_030674055.1 Rhabdomys pumilio | reverse complement strand
TGTGTGTGTGTGTGTGTGTGTGTGTGTGTGTGTGTGTGTGTGTGTGTATAACAGTGTATTCTTGCTCTTTCACTTCTTGGATCATTAAAACCATGATCGTATATTATAAAAGGACTTTAAATATGACAAAAGTAAATATTGAGATACTGGGTGATAGATAGGGCATAAATACAGGGTTGTTATAAAGAAATCACAATCTCTTAAAATGTTAACCCTTATTACAACTATGTTAGGATCGTGGTTTTAGAAAATAAACATATGTGAACCTCACTTAGTGTCAAACAGGCTAGAAGTCTAATTACTGTAATTAAAGATTCACTCCTTTGTCCACTCAACAAATGCTGTAGCACATACACTTCAGATGCATTGGCTGTCAGGGATGCTTGCCTTTTTGTGCTAAGCAGCCATTTCTTGGTTTTAGAAGGAAGAATGTTAATACTGTTGTCTAGGAGAAGTAATTCAATCTGATTGAATTGACCTATTAATAGATGCTAATGCATTGGGGCAACATAAGGATTGATTAAGTCCACTCACAGATTAGGGTTTGAATCACTGGGGCATGTAGCTCAGTGGCACTGTTTGACGCATGAGGTCTGAGGGTCAATCCCCAACAGCTGGGATGGGATGGGGAGATCAGGGCCTGACTTTCTTAGCACTAATTAGCAGCAGGATTTCTTTCTGACAGTACATGATCAATTCATGAAGAGAATCCCGAAGTGGCGAAGTGGACCGCTCCACCCAACAGACCATATAAACTGTGACCTGAAGTGCCCTGGTTATGAGAGGAAAGGTCTCCCTATAACCATGAGTGCTGAGGATGCCACTGATCTGTCATCATGTGTCATTGAAATTATACAATTTAGACCTTAAAATGATTACTTCCCTAACCACAGAACTTGCATGATAATCCAGGTTCAGTTCTAAGTTTCCATCTGTCCAATGACTGCTAGACTTAATCCCTGATGGTACAAGGAAGGGGTCAGGATCTTCCAATATGTCAGTTAAAAGCTCCATGGAATCTTTTCTGAAGATGTGTACATAGAACTTAGGAGTTCCTGTATATTGTGATCCATGGGATAAAGTTATACTTGCTTTTTTTTTTTTTTTTTTTTTTTCCATTCTTGAGAACATGCTCAAAGTAGATCTTTTCCTGGCAGCCAAGGTCATGCATTTCTTGGCTATTTGCTAAGTTTATGTATCCACTGATACCAGTGACATAAAAACATAATGATTCAAGAATAGATTTTTTGCAAGAGAAATCAAACTTTTAAAATATGTCAGTTTATAGCACATTTGAGGAGGCTATGAATGTGTTTCCACTTATGAGAGCAGAGGAAGGAAGAAAGCATTCTGCAGATATAATCTGGATAGGCAATCAATTCACCTTCTCTTTAGGGTGTAGCCCAATTCTAATGGTGAATGATTCAGAAAAAAAAATAGGATTACTAATCTCCTTTCCCTATTCTAATAGTGGGTCAGTTATTAAGAAATTACTATGTCAGAACTATAACTGTGCACTGAGAACACAAAGATTCATCTCAAGTGAGTAATGTCAGTTAAGGATATATAAAGATTAATTGCCCCCCTCCCCCGCTTGTGTATTGAAATCATAATCTTCAGTGTGATCTGATTAGGAGATAGAGCCTTTAGGAGGTAATTAGGTCATGAGGGTTAAGCACTCGCTAATGAGATTAGTGTCTTTATAAAAGGAAGCCCAGAGAAGACTCTAGTTATCTGTCTTCTATATGAGGATAAATGAAAAGTCTTTATTCTGCAACCACCCTGAGAACCCAACCATGTTGGCATCTTGATCTCAAATATTTGGATTCCAGAGCTATGAGAGATAGATTTCTGTTGTTTGGGAATGTCCTAGCCAGTGGAATGTATTATTACAGCCCTAACTGACCAGAGATAATAGGAGATCCATGCTATAAAACACAGTGTATGGAAGTACAAAGGGAGAGATACCAAATACTGTTGGAGAAAAGTCTGAGGAGGTTTCATAGAAATGTCATTTGAGGTGTGCTTAAAGTGACTATGGCTACAGAATATTTGTGAACACCTCATTCAGGACCCTGTTAGCTGCACTTGGTTATGATACATCTGGTTGTGTTTGACTCATGACACTTTCCTTGAAACCTGGATTCTATATATGGTTCCCTTGACATTTGCAAAGGAAACGTCTTGAGACTTTCCAGAATCCCTAAGTTTACAAGTACTAAGTTGTAGAGGCTAAATATCAGGCCGGCTTACTCACTGGCTGAGGAGTACATGAGCCACACGGCAGCACACACTTAAATGTGCTCACTCTCAAAGGTAGAAAGTAAAAAGAGTCATTTTAAAGAGTCCTTTCCTAGATAGGCAACAGCCCATTTCAGTGTTCTAAGAAGATAATTATGATGCAGGCTTGAGAGTCATGGTCTCCCAGGAATATGACTAAGGCCTTGTGGAAGATCTTGCTGAACACTTGGTTACTTGGAAGACAACTTAGAAGGTTTGAAGACTCATGTCTGTTTTCACAAGATATGACCTAGTGAGGAATCACAGGTCATAATGACTTCCTGCAGCTGGTAAGAATTAATCAGTATGTATTGTACACTATTGCAGATCAAGTGCTAAAGATATCACAAATACATATATGTTTCCTTTCTCGCAAGCCTTCAGGGATTAGGCTTTAAGCTTTCCTCAGGTCCGAGACAAGGGAATTGAGCTTTGAAAAGTTAAGCAATGCACTTGAGGCTACACTGACTAAGAGGTCACAGAAGGGGTTAATCTAGGACTGCCTAGCCTCAGAACATTATGTTTTTTTAACTTTTTAACTCTTCCTTCTCCTCCTCTTCCTCCTCCTCCTGTTAAAGACACAGGTGATTCAATAGAGTTTGTGTAGAGGGGGAACGGGTTGATGCTCTCGAGGAGCGTGGATTGTCTAGGAGCATGTCCTTCACCACTGTAGTGTGGTCTATGACAGGAATTACACACGTCAGGGCCGGATATGTTGCTGAAAATTGATTATACCAGGAAACCAGATTTGCATAGTTTAAATAGAAGCAAAAAAACTGGAAGTAAAATGCAACACTCTCATCTGTGGTTGAATCACACCTCAGAACTCAGCTTCCCAATTTCCTTCCTCGTGTTGCAAATGTCTGCCTGTGAGTCACCTTTTCTAAAGCCTTATTCCCTTGTATTTTTTTCTTATCTTGCTATTTTCTCCAACATTAATATCTTTTAATTTTATAGCAAGATCTTATTGATTATAAAAATTATCAAAATAAGGTAGAAGATCCAGATTTGCAGAAATAAATATTATCTGATGCTAGTAATATTTGATCAACATAAAGTGATAAACTACCTAGTGAACTCTCTTTAGGAAAAACTCACTTTCCATAGAATTTCCTATGAAAGTTTGAAAGCAAACAGCACAGACCTCACTGATGTCGCTCATTTGCTGATGGACACAGCCTCAGTGCCGTCTTGTCCTTACGGGTTGTACTTACATCAGCCCTATCAAGCTCTGGCTATTGGTCGATGTTTGCTCTGACTGAGGCTCATAATTTTTTCCTGCTGAGAATGAAATCTGTTCTCAGAAGAAAGCACATTCAACTCTTCCTAAGCTGACACACTGTGAAGACTGTGGTCAGGTGTTTTGGAAAACTGAATGCTTTTGTTTACACTTAGGATCTTTTTCCATATCCATCTCATACCTCATACCCGATGAGTCTAGGACCCCTTTCAAAGGAACTGGAGCAGGACAAGTTGCAAGGAAAAGGTCTCTACAGTCACTGCACCTCTCAGACCTCTGTGTCAGGGTGGTGAGTGCCAGGGGACCCTCCCTGCTTTAAAAAAAAAAAAAAAAGGCTGACCTGTAGAAATACCTGAATTTAATTTGCTGTACAAATGGAAAACTTTTCTTCTCTAGATTGGATGCAGAAAATTTTTTCAATGTTTATAATTTAATAATTGCTTAGAGCCTTTCATCTGAAAGCAATTTATATACGTTGGGCTCAATTATCCTAACATGCTTAAAGCTTACCAGTACTTTCTCTCTCTACCCTGAATGCATTTGCCTTCTTGGATAGGGTTCTCATACCCACAACAAACCTCAAAGTTAATTGCTGGGATGTTTGATGGATTAGAATACAAGAACGTTTTTCTTATTAATGAAATAAAAGTATCCTGTAAATGACAGTGTTTTTATATATTCCTGCAAAACTGAAAATTTTACTGTTTGAGCTATTCAGGCAGAGGAGCTACTAAGTGATGAAGCCACGGGGTTTTATTTATTTATTTAATTTTGCAAGGGGGTGATGTGGAGTACCTGATGTGTGCTGTGCGTACTCTGTCTTAACCTCGTCCCAGAGCTGACTCTGCCCATCTGCTCTGGCCATGTATGGCCGACTCACACTGTTCATTAAAGACATATTTGTTTGCTATGTGTCAAGAACTGTGCTAATACTGAAGAGAAGACTGGGAAAGAGCAAGGTATGCCTCTTCTGGGAAGTCTATAATGGATTTACATTTTGTCAGAATGTGAAAAGTTCATATGACTTGGGGTTTTCAAATCAGAGGGAGTGTGGAGGTGCATATCTTTACCTCCATCTCACAGGAGGGTCACAGAGAGACAGGCAGATCTCTGTGAGAGCTTGAGGCAGTTATTAGCATAACTATTAATATCCATGACAGTATTTTTCTGTTGCCTGAAAATGCTATTTAAACTACAACATGAAATAACATTTCATTATGGAAATATTGAAATCACTTTGACTTTTGTAGCCAACTTATCTCACATAAGAAAATATATATATTTTAGCTGAGAAAGGGTTTCACTATGTAGCTCTGGCTGGCCTGGTGTTCATGATGTAGACCAGGCTGGCCTTCAACTCATAGAGTCTGCCTGTCTCAGCATTTCTTATTTCATAATAAATCACGTTTCTTATAAATTCATGAAAATAATATTTTGGTAATAGAAAACTTCAAGGTGATACACACACATATGCATACACACACATGCACGCATGCACGCACACACATGCACACGCGCGCGCACACACACACACGCGCGCGCACACACACACACACACACACACACACAGTCTTTGTAAAGAGAAGTTTATGCAAATATATATGTCAGCACTGTGGGCTATGGTCCTCCTTTGGCACATGTCCTGAGGTCCCTTTGACTCATGGATTTGTGCTCATAAATTGAGAAAAGAATATATGCAGTGATTGTGTTACACTCAATAGAGCTATTGTTCAGATAGAACAGCATCTCACTGGGGCCTTGCCTGGGGAGTGAGCATTGATCTCTTATTTGTTCTTTGACTGTTGAACTTAAAAGAATATCAATTTGTTTCCTCCAGATTTTGAAATCCTCTCAAGTTATGTTTCTTCCAATAAAAGAGATATCAGCTAAAGTCTGTAGCTATTGATGCTCTAAAGGTCAATAATTATGATTCTTATTTCCTTCATGAAGTCCTTCAGATTGCATGATGATATATATGTGTGTATATATATATACACACATATATATCATATATACATATATATATATATCATCAGATTCTTTCTTATTTAATAAAAAATAATGTTCAACTAGTATATATCTCATATCTACCTCTCCACAACATATTGGAGCATTTCCCTAATATAACCACTGAAAAGTCCCCTGTGATGTTACTAGGAGAACACACCTCCAAAGATGTAATCTGATTAAAAGAAATTATTTTGACCTGAAGCCCACTGAAATACACTGGAGATGACCAAGACTTTCCTGGATCATTTTTGAGAATGGTTGTTCTAATTATTACTCTGTTATGATACCTGTTTCATTGGCAAATGTGAGCTTTCCAAATATGAAAAGCACCAGCTATGGACATTTCTCATTTATCATCTACTCTCGCCAATCCATAACTTACATAACTTATATTAGTGAGTTTCCTTCTCTTGCTTTCTCTTCTCCTCGCCTTTCTAACTGCTTGTCATTGTTGGGTATAAGTTTCAAATCTAGACACTCATGAAATATATGCTCACATGTGGTTTTGCCTAGAGTAAATCCTTAGGGAGTTCCAGATTTCTACACGCCTATTATCAACACAGTACAGCCTTGGCCCTCGAGAGTGCATCATAATTGGTGTCTTTTCTTGGCTGTGTACTTTTAGAATAGACTCATAAGGAACATGGAATTTCCTGAATGACTCTCAAGGGCTTACAATGACTTCAGCCAAATGTTGAGTTGGGAGAGTTTCCCAGAACAGTGTGAGAATACCCACAGCACAGACTGTTGCAGAGCATAGCTCTGCCTTTTGTTGTCCACATGTCATAGTTACTGCTGCCCTCGCTCAGAGAACTCAAGGTAGAAACAGAATCCACTGTCTTCTCCTCCTCACGTTGTCCTGTCATTTCTACCTTCCAGTTGACGTTATTACCAGACTCCGAGTCCTACAGATTAGACGGTCGAATGCACTTGGTCTCCTCTGTTCTTTGATACAGGACGTTGCTAATTTCTTCATTTATGACTCCTACATTTGCCTGCTCCTTCTCAAATGAAGCTTCTTATGAATTTCCACCAACACTACTATAATTCTAGGACTCTGATTGAATTCACTTCTACTGAGCAGCAAATATTTGCACTGTTGCCGGGAAAATCTTCCAAACTTATGTTTCAGATAATGTCATTCTCTTGTTTTCAAAGTTTCCACAGTGCAGTTTTTCTTTGTTTACACAAGTGCATTTAAAGTCAGAAGCTGGCATTCATTTTAAGCTACCTTGCAATCTTTTTGGATTGTTGTTATCTTGTGTGTTTTTATTTTTCTCTGAGTTAATTTTCCTGTTCTTTCTCTCCAGCTCTGTTTCTGCACACCCTTATACAATGTCTCCCTCTATGGATATAAGTTCCTTCTCAGGAAGTTTGACCTCAGCATTTAATTATTGGATAAAAGAGGAAATGAAATTATTGTTTCTTCCTTGATTACATATTTGTATAAAATAGAGAATCATAAGCTTGGTGTCAACATAATTAGTATATTTGGATTAAAGAAATATTTTACCTAGAAGTAACTGACAGTCGCATCTCTGCAGAGCTGAATTGAAAAGTTATAGCTGGCACAATTCCTTACCTACTTCCTAATTTCTATCTTTCTTCCTTCTCCCAGATGAAAGGGGTCTCTGCCATGGTACATTTTCCAGCTTACCTTGCAGCTAGCAATAGGCCTATTAGTTGTATACATACTTAGTTGTATCCCCATGTTTGACCAACAATTTGCAAATAGACTTAATGGGTCCCATCTGTGGGTTTTTCCAATATGTGCTGCTCTGGTCTCTACTTTCTTCTAGACACTTGGAAAGTCATGAAACTGGAATGCCATCTTAGGTCTCTAGGGAACCACTGTTGAAAATTTCAGACACCTCCACTTGCCTTAGACCATTTTCTTTCATTTCTTTTATTTTTTTTTGAAAATTTCATACACGAGTATTGTACTTACATCATTTCCATCCCTCCACCTCTCCAGTCAACTCCCTTATGCCCACATTCGCCCTTAAATTGACAACTTATTCAACTATCACACATACACACACACACATGCATGCACGCACACACACACCCCCTACGAAGACTATTTAGCATTGTTCATATATATATATGTTTACTCATAGGCAAACTCGATGTTCCAGGCTTCAAAGCTGTGGGCTAGGACTGTTCTTAGTTTCACTTTGTTCCCTTCCTCCTTCCTTTCCCTGGCGGGTGTGTGTGTGTGTGTGTGTGTGTGTGTGTGTGTGTGTAAACCTAAGCTCTACCAGGGAGACAAATATATAAGGACAAGATAAACAAAATGTGAAAATCCATCAAACACTTACTCTGTGAGGCAGGAGTTAAAAGGAATACAATATAAGGATGTAAATATTGAATCAAAATCCCATTAATACAGAAAGCTCGAGGCCACCAATACATATATGGCAGAGGACTGTCTGGTCTGGCCTCAGGGAGAGAAGATGTACCTAACCCTCGAGAGACTTAAGGCCCCAGGAAGTGGGAAGGTCTGGTGGAGTAGGCAGTGGGGATGTGGGGACATCCTCTTGGAGACGAAGTGGGGTGGAGCAGGGGGAGAAGTATGGGACAGGAGCTGTCAGGGGATAGACAGGGAGGGGGATGAAGACTGAACTGTAAAAAGGATTAAAGAAAACAAGAACAAACAAAAGAAAACAAACAAAACAAAAAATTCCAGAAAGCTCTGGAAGAGGATGAGCCTACAGGGTGACTCCAGTGGTGTATCAGGGCTTTCGGAAGGAGAATGCTTTTTTTGACCACACAGAAGAGTTGTAGATGCAGCCTCTGTTGCTGTTGCTGCAGACCTATGCCTTTCATCACCCCTTTCCTCTGGCACCAGCAACAACGTTCAGAGAATTACTCTCAGTCAACAAGCTCTCTGGCGTCCTTCTGCAGAGCTAGGTGTTCATCTGACCTCATCCTGAATCTATGAAGTCAGCATGCTTCCTGGAAAGACAGAAACCTCCAGACTGGCCAGCTAGGAAATAAACAGAGCCTGGATCTGTTGTGTGGGAACGTGGGCTAGCTTGATACTTCCACAGCTGAAAAATAAACAGGAACTAACTCTCCCTTACTCTGGCCCATATGGGTCTTTGACGAGCTCTTATAGAATAATTTTGGCACGAGGTTTTTGAACTTGTGACCAGAATATTCTTAGACCATCTCTCTGAATTTAGAATCTATAGATTAAAGATGAAAGGATGAGAATTCACAAACGATGTGTTCTGCTCAGGACTAAAACTAAAACCTTTCCTTTCAGCCGCAGGAATTCCTGGAATTATTCTGAACTTTCACTTTTCTTTTAATAATTATAACATCTTCCTCTAGAAACCATGTCATGGTTTTCCTCAGGACTCGTAAAATGTTACCTGTCTTCTGATTAAATTATCAGTAATGATTTGTTCTGTCTCAGTGACAAAGGGACTTGCCGGTGATAGCGGAAGAGAAGGCAGCTGCAGGGACTCACTGATTGGCTCCATCGGCAAAGCAACTTCTAGACTCTTACCAGCTCCATAACCTCGGCCTTAGCTCACCCCCTACTCCAAGCACTACAGTTCTTTCCTTTCTAGCTGTTTGTTAGTTTCTCATCATTCCAGAATGCTTGGCACAGTTCAGCGCAGTAATTATTTATCTTGAGTCATGGTTTCTAGGGTCACTTGGCTTCAAGCACTTTGGCAGAACTTGATGGTAGTGAGAACGTATGGCAGAGGGGTTCTCTGCTTTATGAACAGGGGCCAGAGAGGGGGGACAGGAAGTAGCCAGAGCCAAGTGTTCCCCCAAGGCACACTGTAATGACCTTCGTCAGGCACTCATCTAAAGTTTCCAGAATGTCCTAAAATAGTGCCCCTAGTCAGAAGCAAAGATTTTAACACGTGAGTTTGGAGGAGGCAGCTGATTATTTTAAAGCATTGCGTTAGATGTCCGAGATGCGATGAAGAGTCAGACTTAGTCCCCATGCGCAAAGGAGTACAGTCTTGTGAGGGTGGAGAAGAGGGCCATCCTTCTTCTTCACGAGGTAGAGGCACAAGCACAACTGAGAGGTGACCCAGCTAATAAGTCTACAGAGGCACAGACACACAATTGCCACACGATCTTGGTATAGCACCTATAGAAGTTCCTCAGAAAATGGAATGGGTGTTACCATAGTGTCCCAGAGTGGGTAATGAGGAGCCAGAGATGAGGGGCAGACTAGTGGGATCCCTGTGCCTTGGATTGTCCCTAGCCTATGCGCATACGTTTGTACAGACTATTTTATACCCCGCTGCCCTTGGGTGAACAGCTTCTCGGTGCAGGACTGTTAAATGCACGCATTTTTATTTAGATGTCGTATTTCTCAGGCTCAGCACAGGACTAGAACTGCTTCTGCTCCAGGCCTCGTTGCCCCAGTCCCTTGTTGCAAAAGAGGATGTAGGCTGTTTAGATTTAACACCCACTCAGTGTCCCTCACTCCGGGGCGCCGAGTCTTGCTCTCTTCCTGCTAACGGTGGGGGTTGGCCTCAACACCTGCCCCACAGCCCACCCAGATATTTCTCTGGGCTTCCTCCCACGGGGCTTCTGCTCTCTGGTTCATTCTCCAGTGCCGCTGGCAACTTTCACCTATTTTGGGCTCCAGAGATTTCAGCTGTCTCCTAGTTTTGCTGAAAATGGAGTTTGCGAATTTTCGTTTCCCGTCCTCTTTGTTGCTTTTGGATGCTCTCCAGGTGGAAGGAGCTGTGCAAACCGCTTGGGCCGAGTCCACACCAAGTTGCCTCCCTTACGGTTCTCTACTTCTCTTCCATAATGTTTCAACAGTTGAAGACTATAAAGTTAGGAGACCTCGGATGAGGATGACTAATAACATGATTATGAACGTTCTCATGAATGAACTGCTGCCGAAAGATAATGGAAAACACTATTAATGCTGTGAGCCTCATTTGACTAGCCATGTCCAGCTAAAATACCGAGACCACTTTTTCTTCTCTTTGCCTTGGCGAATGTGAGGACTCTGCTGTTCGCTTCTTCTACAGGACAACAAATGACTGCAACGAACATCCTGACACAATACCCCTAACCCTCTTGCCCTGAATGAATGCATCTAAGCTCATACACTTTGCTAATACTACATGTATAGTTCTGTATTACAAAATGCTCTTCATTTTCTCATCTATTTATTTATTTTACGTGTTGGATGTGTGGGGGTGTGTTTGGCTCAGTGCCTTTGTGGAAGGACGGCTTGTAGGAGTCACTTCTCTCCTACCACAGAGGTTCCAGCGACAGAACTCTCTGCCCACTGAGACATCTCACCTAAGCACGGCTCATTATAAATTTATTTTTTGTATTCCTGAATTATTAAAGAAAAGTAGCTATCTTTGTCATTGCAATAAGATACGCAACAAAATTAAAAGCAAGAATATATATTTTTTAAAAAAAAAGAATGCTCCAAATTACTACTTGGACCAGCATTTTATTTTAAAGTAATTCATTTCATTTCATTGTCAAGATTTTCGGATGTTGACTCTTTCCACAGCAGTTCTACTGTGGAAGTTAAGATCACCTTCTACTTCAGACTGTACTCCTTTTGTTTTTCCTTTTTTTTTCTTTTTAAAAATATTTCTATTGGACATTTTATTTACATTTCAGATGTTATCTCCTTTCCCCATCCCCCCTGAAGTCCCCTATTCCATCCCCCTTCCTCCTGCTTCTACGAGGATGTGCCCCCACCCACTCACGCACCATCTCCTACCTTCCTACCCTCGAATTGCCCAACACTGGGGTGTCCAGCCTTCATGGGACCAAGGACCTCCTCTCCCACCTATGCCAGACAATGCCATCCTCCCCTACCTATACAGATGGAGTCATGGGTCCCTCCCTATGTGCTCCCAGGCTGGTGGTTTAGACCCTGGGAGCTCTGGTTGGTTTGGTATTGTTGCTCTCCCCATGGGGCTGCAAACCCTTTCAGCTCCTTCAGTCTTCTTTCTAACTCCTCCATTGGGAACCCCTTGATCAGATTAATGGTTGGCTGTGAGCATCACCTCTGTATACATACTTCTTTTCTAAGAGAAACAATGACTCCAAGGAGAAATGCATCACTACCTAGCCAGTTCTCCTGAGTGTGGGACTCACAACCTCCCTTCTTATTTCTAGGTAAACATGGTATGTATGTTTGCACCTGGACATTATTTTAAAATGTATATCAGCTCCTTCCCATGTTTAATCTTATTTGGACGATAGATATGTTCTAATATTATACTTCTCTTTTCATTAAATTGTGACTCCAGAAGCTAAGGGTTTGAGGCAGGAAAGAACCATTTTGAATGATTCTAAATGATATTGATACTGAAATTTAACAGCCTTCACCTCTCAATCCCCCATAATTCCTCTCATGCCTTAATTATGGTTTGTCCGACCTATAATTTGGCTATAATTTGCTTCTCTGAAAAAAGTTTAAGAAATGAATCATTTGTTTTTAATCCTTATTAGTGAATACCCTTCCCCCCTTCATTTTCCCACCTTCTAATTTTGAATACAAAACGGTGAATCATGAAGTCACTGGGATTTTCCTAAGCTTGTTTGGCAACCTCTTCCCATCTCTGGCCTATGAAGAAGCCTAATTTGGGATTTTTATTGCAGGAAGAAGCCATTTATTGTCTGAACAAAATTGTGTTGTTGAAATGTTGAGAAGGACATGCTTACGATGCAAGTTCAGAGAAGTTTTTATTGTCATTTTGCATATTTTTGGGCGACATCTTATCATCTTGTTTTATGTGGATATTGTGTATCTTCATTATAAAGAGTATCTAAATTAAGGCATAAGAGCAAAGCAAAACTATCCCTGCCATGTTCAGCTTCAAAATTACCTGTTACGTGACCGCCAGGTTAATGGTGGAGCAAGTAAGTGTGTTTTTCTACGGTGGTGCTTTGAGCTTTGATTTAAGAGTAGGTATTCAGTGCTGCATGATCTAATGAGCAAATGAATAAAGTGTTATAATCTAGAGAAAGTGGAATGCTCACCCATCCAGTTTGCCCAGGCTTGCCCTGCTTTTAAAACTTGAACCCCTTTTCCTGTGAAATCCCTTCAGACCCTGTGGTCTGAACTGTTGATTACCTAGACAACAGCAGACTCCCCCTTTCACTCTTTGTAGACTTGTTTTTGTCAACTGGAATGCTGGCTACAGTTGGCCCATTTGTGTAAGAATATTCCTCATCTCTGTGTTATTTATGGACGTTTCACATTGCAACAGCATTGTGTATTTGCAACAGCCTGCTGAGTTGAAAATTTGTTTTAAAGATCTGTAGTTTTATACATTAATATAAAGTTATGCATTTTACTTAACTACAAGAGTACTTAATACTTTTTAAAAAAGTGACATAGCTCAGTTGGTAAGTCTTGTTGTGAATCATTCAGACTAAGTCAAGCTACGGGCGATGGTATGTATTTGTGGTCGCTGTACTGGGGCCAGGTGAAGACAGGGAAATCCAGCCTGGCCTTAATCAGTAGTCCTCAGTTCTTACTGAGAAAGACCCTGTTTCCAAAACCAAGATGAATTATTCCTGAGGAGTTTCACCTGAAGCTGACTTCTGGCTTTCATACATACATGTGCACCTGCCCATGCACGAACATGCTCCCTTCTCCCTGCATATACACCAAAACAAAAACTATCTTTGAAAATGTGTAATTCAAGCTTAGCATAGATATCACTAATAATTTATGAGTTTTTTTTTAAGTGCCCTGACATTCTGTGGTCTTCCATAATATACCAGCCTCTGTAGTTTTAGAAATAAATACAAAAACAAATAGGACTCTCTCTGCGCCTTTAGGGGAGTTTGTTCATGTAGGTAATGCTGGTAAAATATAAATATAATGTTGAACATGTGCAGCTTTTTAAAAGCAAAGTGTTTAGGTCAGGTGGGTTAATTAATTAAGGTAGGCATCAGGTTTTTAACTTTAATCTTTCTCTTTTTTCTCCCAGTTCTGCTGTCAATGGGAGAATAAAGAAAAAAGGAGGTGAGAAAGCAATTCTTGCTTTCTTAATTCAGTGATTGGAGATGGAGACTTATGTCTGCCACTTAGATAAACACTAGAGAGTTGTGGCTGATGAAGACCTTCTTCCTCATCCTTACTGGCGTTTAAATTAGTGCTCCCATGCTAAGATGAACCAAGTCATGCACACAGAAAAAAGTTGGCGTTTAAACTTCACTTGAACAAGTGGCACCTTGAAATCAGAGCTTCTAAGATCTTAGAGGACATGATTAAGGAAAACAACCTAAGGGGAGAAGGGGAAAGGATTGGAAGAGAGAAGAGGGGGAGAATGAGAGGAGGAAGAAGATGAAGGAGGAGGAAGATGAAGGAGGAGGAGGAGGTGGAGAAGCAACAGTAGCAGCAGCAGCAGCAGCAGCAGCAGCAGCAGCAACGATCCAGCCTAGATAAATAACTCTGACAATTGCTAAGGATAATAGCAGCTTATTAAAGGAATACTAGAGGCTGGAGAGACGGCTCCATGGTTAAGAGCACTTGTTCTTGCTCAGGATATGAATTGGGTTCCTAGCACCACATGGTGGTTCATAACCACTCCTAATTCCAGTTCCAGGGGATCTGACATGCTCTTCTGCACTCTGCAGGCATGATGTAGGCATGTAGTGCACATATACACATGCAGGCAAGACACTCGTAGATATAAAATAAAGATAAGACTTTGAAAAAAAAGCAAAGCCATACTATGTGCTACTGTTTACATTATAGAATTAGCTATGCTAAAACTCCACCCTTGGAAGTTTCAGCAACGTGAAGCTTTAAAATCCCATTTCTCATGTTTTACAATTTCAGTTCAAGGTTCTAATCACTGTAACTGATAAAATACTAACCAATATGTAGCACAAAAGTCAATGAAGCTATTTCCATAGAAAAACAAAATTGAATCTGTGGCGACTTAAATATGTATCCAAGAATTCCAACATGTGTATAAAACTTCATTCAAATGTCTATTTTCATTTCAAAATTACTAGGGATTTTTTTGTTATTCTTTAATTGTTTCTTTTTTTTCAGTCAGATAAAAAATGCATGGTTCAGAAAGAAACTAAATAGAAATTCAGATGTGCATAGCATTGGCTCAAGTGTTTAACACAAATTATTAAAGTTCCACAGAACAAGTACAGTGTGAATTATTCCCATTATATAGACAAAGATTATGAAAGTTGTCGCAATTGAGCTATGTATTGAAGACTATAGTACTATAGATTAAACAGACACCATTCAGATCTAGGTTCAGTTTAAACCAAGTGTAAGTCTAGTTCCTGTAACATGCATGTGGGTCTGGAAGAACAGAGAGCCTGTAAGCATCAGAGTCTAGATGTGCGGACTAATTTTTAAAAAAAATGAACATAAGGTTAACTGTAAGAATAACCACAGAGAATCTCTGCAGATAGGGGAGGGGAGTACACATTAAGTATTGCCAACTAAAAAAAAAAAAGCATAAAGAGAAAGCTGGAAGCCCCAGGAAGGAACTACCAAGCTAAACACGTAATATAAGCTTGTGCAGGAAATCAACTCCAGCTGTATATAGTTTGTATTCCCGAGGGATCCTGGGATTCCAGTGAGCCTTGTATTGCCACTGAAACCTTTGGTAAATTGAGCTGCAGAAACAGTCTGACGCGATGGGCAACACAAGAGAGCGGAGGAAGCTAATTGGGAAGTAGAGGGTACTGTCTTGGGAGACTACTGAATCCAGACTACTGAATCCAGTCCTTCGCTGCAAAACTTGTAACCATAGGAAGTACTGCCATAGACTCTGACCACGGGTATTTTTCTGTTCAGCTTCATAGTTATTTAAACCTTGGTCACTGGAGCCTGTGACAAGTTAGCTGAGGGTCAGTTAGAAGTGTTACAAGAATTGTTTTAAATATAGGAATACGCATTTAAAGTTACTTTGAGAATAAATCACATGAAGATGATGCAAAATTCTTGCTTGTTCCTTGACTATTTGCATCTATTGTATTGCTAGTCCCTCAACCTAGAACTGACCTGAATACTTGTGTGTAATTCAAACGGTATAAAGCAAAAAGGAGGAGGGGGATGGAATAGGAGGTTTCTAGGGACAGGAAATGGCGAAAGGGGATGACATTTGAAATGTAAATAAATAAAATATTCAATAAAAGGATGAATAAAAATGATAATCGATAAAAAAAGAATATTAGGTACGATATGTTGGAGAATGAGCTGGTACAGTTTGATAATAGTCCCTTTGTGCATTTTGGTTAATCCGTCATATGGAATTTAGTGACTTAGAACAGAATTATGCAATATCACTGTAATAAATATAAATGCAAATTTATTTTTTCTATTTTATGGCTTTATTTTCTCAATTTATATGGATCTACCTAATAAAATAATAGAAAATAATGATAATAAAAAAAGAATTACCATCTATGGTACAGCATCATGAGGCCCAACTTCAAGACAGTGAATTTTCAGTCTCCAATTATATAAAATTTCTAGTTAGATGATATAATTCTATAAAAATAGAAAACTCTGTTAATAAAAACTACTTTCTATTTAAAACAAAACAAAAACAGTTTCTTTAATATGAGTTAATGTGCTAATGTTATGCATATACATTCCACAATCAATCAGTGAGCATTCTAGGATGGATGGGGACAGGCTCATGAGGGCCCATTGGTAACTGCGGTGCTACAACCAGCGATAGCTTCAGGGGCAAAGAAAGTCAGTTTCCTTAAGGATGTGGCTTCTGATAGGTCAGTCGAGCTCCAGTGGATGCTTTGCACCCAAAGGTATATGAACAGCAAACACTGAAGCTGATGGGTTATTATTATTTTCATATTAAACTCTCAAAGAATTAATAAAATATTAATTTAATAACCACGTATCTATGTGGTAAAAACATGTAAAGTTAGGTATTACTCATTTCATAATCTATAACTGATATAAGGCATGAAACTCAAATTCTAGAGTGTTTTTTTTTTCTATTTTGTGGAGGGAGAAGGAGCAGCTGACTTAATATCTTGCTCATTCAATAACAACAAACATTTATGTGTCACTTTGCAGTTTGTAACTCTCTCATTTATGTTACCATGAATATTTGAATTTTTATTCACTGTCTCTCCCTCTCTCTCTCTCTCTGCACACTTGTGGAATAGAGGGTGTACTTGATGTCTGGACTAGATCATGCCTTTAGCCTTCAGGTGTGGGCTTGTGTCTAAAAACAGCTACGTAAAACTATGGGCAATTGTATTCTGTATCCTCTTTCATAGTCTGAAAATAGAGCTGACCATCACCATAGACATGTTTTAAAGTGCCAATATAATCCCACGGGAAATCAGTGCATTCCCTGAGGGGAAGCTCTCAAATCTTCCATTTTGTCTCATGTAAGTATATGGAACCTAGAACAGTAACAGCCATGTCCCTTGATCAGCTGTCATAATCTTGTTACATGCCTTGATTTCCACCGAGAAGCCAGAAAGACCTGACTATAATCATACCCCTTTAAATAAACCAAAGTCAAGCCCCAGGGATTTAGGGGACCCACTAGAAAGCATATTTCCAGCAAAGGCTAACGTTACAGCTAAACCCCAGCTCTGTGACCAATTCCAGTTCATCTTTCACTATGACCTCACTTCACTTAATAAGGTGCAGGGGCTAATGAACTGACTTTCTAAACAAAGCCAAGACGCTTCGGTGAATGGAATCACACAGAGATTTTATGGAGAGATGGTGAGATTGCCGGACACTTGTATATACACTTCCAGTTGTGCATCTCACAGCAGTGAACAGGCTCTAGTTCCTCTGAGTTCTTGACAACGCTTGTCGTATTGTATCATGTCATTCTGTAATAGTCACCTGAAAAAAAATGTGAGATTTCATGGTGGTTTTGACTTGCATCTCTCAAGTGACACATACTTGGATACCTGAAGACATGGCAGAAGTTTCATAGGCGGAGAGACAGTGATATTGGGCAACATCCTTTTATATAGATGGGCCATTTGTATATCTTCTGAGAAATGTCTCAAGTCCTTTTTCTCGTTTTTCTTTTATTTTTGTTACTGCTAGTAGGATTTCTTCACACACTTTGAATAAAATCATTTATCAGATATATATATCTGCCTCCACCTCTATGGCCATTGACTTGCTGTTCACCGCACTTATAAAGTGCAAACAATTTCCATGCTGTTCATCATCAAGATGTGACTTATATAAACAATGAAATGTTCTTCTCCTAGGAAAGGAAGACCCATGATATCCTGTAATAGGAATGATACTTGAAGACATTATGCTATTATACGCTATCACACAAGGTCGAATACTGCATGCTTATATTTGAGGTAAGACATTGTTTTAATCTTAGTGTTACTGGTGCTGTGACGAAAAACCATGGCCAAAGCAACTTGGGGAGGAAGGGTTTGTTTGGCTTGTACTTCCAAATCTGTTCATCACTGAGAGAAGTAAAGACAGGAACTCCAACAAGGCAGGAACCTTAATGCAGGAACTGAGGTAGAGACCATGGAAAAGTACTGCTCGCTGCCTTGCTCTTCATGGCTTGTTCAGTCTGGTTCTTTTAGAACCCAGGACCACCAGCCCAGAGGTGGCCACTCACAATGTTCTGGGCCCTTCCCCATCAATCATTAAGAAAATGCCCTGTATGCATGTCTACAGCTCAGTCGTATGTAGGCATGTTCTCAGTTGAGCGGCTTCCTCTCTAACGACTCTAGCATGTGTCAAGTCGACAAAAAAGGAAAAAAAAAAGCCAGCGTAGTTATCTAAAATAATAAAACTTATTAAACTCATCAAATAAGAAGGTAAGAGCTACAGAGATGGCTCAGTGGTTAAGAGCAAAGGCTTCTCTTTCAGAGGAGCTTGGATTTGACTACCATCACAAACATAGTAGGTCACAACTGTCTATGACCCCAGTTCCAAGGGATCTGAGGCCCTTTTATGGCCTCTGCAGTCACCAGCTATGCAAGAGGTACACAGTCATACATGCATACAAAACACACATGCACATAATATGAATACTTTTAAAGGGGGAGGAGAAAAAAAAAAGAGGAGGAGGAAGGAAAGTAGTGGTGACCGCGGCATGGCAAAGCGGTATTGCCGTATAATATTTAAAAAGATCCACTGTGTAGTGTGGAAAACATTCTAGAGGTTTAGTGCATGATTATTGTAATCGAAATTGCAATTTACACTGATACTTCTTGGGAGAAAGACTGGAGCAATGGCTCAGAGGTGGAGTGCTTGCCTAAGACGTGAGGGTCTGGGTTCAATCCTTAACTTCAAAAAAGGAAAGAAGAACGAACAGAAAGGAAAGAAAACATGCCTAAGAGGAGAGTTATTACGTGCACTTTAAAACTCAATTTTAAAATCTTAAAAACACGACGAAGGAATGAGAGAACTAAAAGTAAAATCTATTCAACATATCAAGTATGCTTATATTTCAACATGCTTTTTTTTTTTTTTTCAGATAATTACAATTCTAGTCATCACTTGGCCAAGTTTTATTCCACTGGTAGGATCTTGGGGGGAAAGGTTGCCAGCTTGGGTCTACAAGACACCAGAGGTAGAACCCTGAGCCCCTCCCCTTCACGTGATGGGCAAGGGCTCTCCGGGCTTGTCTTCCCAGTACTTTCTCTCCGTGTGCCCTCCCACAAGCTTTAGCTGCCCTAAATTCACCTCCTTTGCGAGCAGGAAAGGAGCTTGGACGGGTGTTCAGTTCTGACCTTGAAACAAGTTGAGAGGAAAGCATCTTTGCTTTCCTTTGCTTTGCTTCGCTTCTCTTTGCTTTGCTTTGCTCTGCTCTTCTTTGCTTTTTCAGCCTGATAGTCAAGGAGCCCTCCGGGTTTAGAAGCATATAAACTTGGTTATATTTTCAGCTAAAAGCGGCTGGCTGTTTTCGGAAGTACAGACAGGCTGGGCTGCGAGGCTAAGTGTGGAAAGTCTGATGGGGAAGGTGAAGGCCTGGCGAATGGAACGCATTTTGGTGACTCTAATGATTTTGGGAAAATCTCTGCAAGGCTGGAACATTTTGCCACACGTAAGTGGCTATTTCCTTAGCCTCTTCTGCATTCACTGAGAACTCCGTGTAGCTGACCAGAGACTGAAAGAGCTGCAAAACAGCCCCAGTGTGGGTTTGTCAAGAGAGATATTCAATTTAGGTTTTCCAAATGTGTTGCATGTAACAAAAGCCTGTATTTCTTTTCATTTCAAAAGAGATCTGCCTCATTCTGGTTCATTTAATTCTTGGAAACATAGTTTTATATGTCCAGAGAGCCCTTTGAGCCTTTGAGAGCCTTGCAAAGGCTTTCACCCCCCACTTCGCCCCCCTTCTCTGGAAGCAGGAAGTAAGTTCTGCCAAATGCAAATGAGCTGAGTCTCTAACCGGCAAAGTGTCAAAGCACAGAATGCTACAGCATTTGAGAACGCATGCCTTACACAGCTGACGTTTGGGGGTCTGGAAAACTACAGGAAGTCACACCGACCTATTTAAAAGTTTGCCATCTCAGAAACACAAATGCGTCTAGAACTGCCTTAGTTTTATATTAGGAAGTCAGAAGCCCTTTCCTTCCTTCCTTTTTTTTAAATGGTGGTTTCAGAATCCTAGGGGAGTTTACCAAAGCCTTCTGCCTCTGGAGTTGTCCTGTGGTTTTGGAACCTTACAGTCTCCCTCTTTGAGTCACAAATCCTAATTGGTCTGACATAATGCTGACCAACTGAAAGATGGCATGGGCCACCGCTGTCCTTCCAAGGGTTAACAGAGCTGGTCCCAGAGGAGCGAGGCAACCACAGAAACAGGATAATAAATGTGACACTCTCAGACTATCACCAGCAAATATTTGAGCTTATCAAATAACGGAGGAAGTAGTTTAGTTACAAATAAACCAATCTCTCATAAAACAAGTTTTCACACAGGGTCATTTCATTGAGCTGGAGACAGCTAGAGGCCACTCTAGGCAGGACTCCCACTCTGTGTACACTTCGGAACAGCCTCTCATGATTAATGGACAGCAAGGGGGGGAGGCTGGGCCCTGGAGCTCGCTGGAGCTGGGTTTCCTATCAGCCAAACAGCCATAAACAGCAGGTCAGGATTACTGCATGGGAAGTGCCTGTCCGCTGGGAACATAGCTGGGTTTGTGCTCACTTCCCCTGCCGCCCGCCTTCTCTCTCACAGCTCGCTCTCTCTCTCTCTTTTTTTCTCCCTGTATAGCAGAGAGCATCGTGTCCTAGAAACTATAGTAGATGTCACTGCTTGGCACTCTCTGTGCAAAGAGGACAAGTATGTGGGCGCAGGGAGGGGGTGGGGGGTGGCAGAAAGCTACTCTTAAAGCCACAGAGACTGTGTTGGCCAGGGGCTGGAGGGAGGCTGTTTTTCTGGATCCTTTGAAATCAGCATGGCCGTGAGCATCTAATTTGGATTCCAGAAAAAACAAAAACAAAAACACAGGCAATGTTTGAGGTTGGGGGGTGGGGTGGGGCACAGGGAGCCTCTTGTCTCAAAGAAAAATTCTCATTGAGATTAAGAAGAAATAAAAAAAAATCTTGGCATAATTACAGCAATTCAACAAGTTAAAAAAAAAAAAAAAAAAAAAAGCCTGAGAAGCTGTGAGAGTTTTGGGTTGTGAATGTTCATTTCTGGTAAAATAGAAATATGTCCATTTTTGAATTTTAATTTGTAAAAACTTTGTTACATTTCCCTAAAGGATAATAAAAAATATGAATTAGATGACACATAGGAATAGAAGTATAAACATAGAAACATTCAGGCACGGTACCACCATTCAGAGCAGGCATTTAATATGTTTTCTACCCATCTTTCCAAAATCTGTTAAAAATAGAATGTTGAGACCTTCACCATATGGAGAATTTTGTACTATCTTTGGTCAAATTCTAGCATAGTCATGCCCCTATGGTGTTAGCTAATTTTTTTTGCATATATAATTTTAGAGTTGAAAAATACTAATTTTTGCAACTTAAATCTCCATTGGGAAGCTTTAGAACCCCCGTCTATTCCTGCTACAGAGCAGTGTTTGCTTGCTTTGCTTTTCAGGTGTCTTCATTTAACCCCAAGTCTATGTGATGTGTTTTTAATAAAACTTGGAAAGAAAAAAGCAGAGCCATTATCCTCATAGCTATCTCATTAGCTTTTATATTTAAGACAAACGCTCTGGTGATTGCATTTTCCACGGAGCTGGGAGAGATTCAGAGCCGTCTCTTGGCTTTATGATGTACTTAACTCTGGTAATGCTCCTTCCAAGTTCACAAGCCCTGCCTGATACAGTCATGTTCCTTTAAGCGTGCAGGAATGACACTTGCACTCGCCCGTTCCCCTATTTGCCACTTGTGATACCTGCATTTAGATGCACATTGTTTACAGTGGGCATCTGGAACTACTTTTCATGACCATATGTTTTCTGGGGCCTGGACATGGGTCTGTTTTCAAATCATTGTACCCCTGAGTCAGCATTCACTACACACAGTAATTTCACTGTATCTTACCAACTGTGTTTCTGCTGTTCTTTTACTTAACCCAGACAAAAGTTACGTTGGGGATGTGCAAAGAAACAAGAAACATAACTCTTTTATTCCTTCTGGAGTACTGTGATGATACTGTCCGCTAAGGGTTAAAGTTGTAGCCGGTGTGTGTGGGCGGAGCTAAGCTGTCTGCGGCTGAAGCCTGGGGCAAAGCCTATTTCCAACTGGAGTTCCTTCAGCACTGACTGCTCCTGTCTGGTTGTGAAGCAGTGGACTAAACTTCTCCCTTTTCTCTTAGGTCTTTTCTACTCCAGTTGCTCAACATGTTAACTGTACTTAACAATAAATTGCGGTACTACAAAAATAGTCAAAAGAGAGAATTTTAAATGTTCTTACCACAAAGGAAAGATAAACATGTGAGACAGATGGATATTCAAATTAGGCCAAAATCTATATCCAAAACATCACTATAAATATATATATATATATATATATATATATATATATATATATATATATATATGTGTGTGTGTGTAGACATATATGTATGTATGTATATATATATATATACATACATACATACATATATGTACATATGTATGTGAATATGCAATTACTTGTCAATGAAAAATAAAAATCAATATTAAAAGATTTTCTTGAAAGTGACTTTTCTTTTGATCATTTTAAAGACTTGTGTCAAAGGGACGAAATAAGTTCCTTTTAAGAGTCGTATCCAGATAGATCTAAACTATTTTCCTGTCCCTATAAAGATATCATTTAGAATGCTTTGGATGTTCAAAGCTGGTGCTTTTGTGTGGGGATCTAAACTGCATATTCCTGGGCTTCTAAACTTCACTAGGGGCTTCTTGAAAAGGTACATCTCAACCATGGAGAGGGTGGATACCAATTATAAATTAGTGCATTTTAGCTTGACGTCTTAGAGATTTTCTTTAGGTGAATGAAAACTCTTTAAACAAGTCTGTGAGAGAAAACAACTATTTAAACTATAGACATGAAAAAATAATAATTCATTTACTTTGTCTTTCTTGTTACCTTCAAAGCATTTTCAGATATGCAATAAAAAAGACTTACACTGACTAAGTACTGGGGAAGATGCACTAAACATTTGTAGAGAATCCCGGGCACACTGGCCTTCATGAATATTTAACGTGTCCCACCTGCAGCTCAGGGCTACATGTGGCCAAGGACAGGCTATGAATGCAGTCCAAAACAAAATTGCAAACTGACTTGAAACGTCGAGGTTGCTTATGTGTATGATTTTTTAAAAAGTTTCTGTGAGTGTTCTTGTGTATGGATATGCATGTACATTTGTGGGTACTTCTCCTACATGTGTATGTACATATGTGTGGAGACCAAAGACTGTCCTTGGATGTCTTCCCTGGCCACTCTGCACCTTATACTGTGAGGCAGGGTCTCTCTCTTGAACCCAGAGCTTGACTGTTGGGTCAGACAGTTGCTCTAGGGATTGCTTGTCTTTCTTCCTGTATGCTAGGATTAGAGGTGGGCCAGAGTGCCCGCCTGGCGTTTACATTGGTACTGAGGACCCAAATTCTACTACTCATAGGTGTGTAACAAGTACTTTATCCAGTGAGCCACTTTCCAAGTAGCCCATTAGTTTTGTTCGATTTTTGCTTTTTTTTTTTTTTTTAAGAAAAAATATTACTTGATTGGATACCTAGTCTGAGGTATAAATTTTGTAGGTGGCAACAATGTTGCAATGTCAAAAGCTGTCACCCTTGCCACAACAATAGTCCATTAGGTAGAACTAGCACAGGTCTTTGAAGGAATTAAAAAGGTGTCTGGTGAAACTGAGGATGCAATTCTTTACATAATCTCATTTCTCCGAAGTTTCCCAATGAGCATTGTGTTAAAACAGGCAAAGGATATATCAGTAAGGGAATTCACAATGGGCAGACAAATGCACCCTCCGATTGCATTGGGCCCGCTGACTTCTTGAACTTTCAGGAATGGTTGAGCTAACTGTTCTGAATCACTAACCAAACCCTGGGATAATCAGGAGTCAGCCATAACTGTTTGGTTTCAAGTCAGAGCTGCATCCGTTTCTGACTACCTTACTTCTTTCTAGAATTGATATTGAAAATAAATGCCTGCTTATATTTCTTGAATTAACCCCTGGAGATCAATTAAGCTAATGTCTCCAGGGATTGCAGCACACCATTGGAACTGACGGAAATCTCTCTGGGTTAATTAGAATGTGAAGGTACCATTGAGGGTGACTTTGATAGCAGCAAGGCGAGGTCAAGTTGCCATTATCATACGGTGGCAAGCAGTTTTCGCTCCAAGGCCTCCCATCTAAGTCAGTGGCACATGGCTTTCCACATCTCCTCAATTAAAACCATGGAGTTTTAAGCTCGGAAGGAAATTTCATCTACAGAAAGATGTAGTGTTCACTTATTAATCTTCTTTGAAGATGCTGATTGTGATAGGAGCACAAGTGGAGATATGCCGGAACATCACAAAATAAGCATTGTATTTAGCCCACATTTGTGTTCTGATATTTGGGCGGAAGGGTGAACACAGGAGTTCTCAAATGTGATCTTGTGCTGAATCATGTTTCGTAGGGTGAAACGCCACTATATGTTGGAAGGTGTTCAGAGTCATTCAGGACTTTCACTTGCTTGACACAGGTGGCACTCCCCCTTCCGTTATGACAACCAAATCCAGACAAAAGAACATCACAGTGTCCCAGACATTTCTTTAAAAGGGAGAGGTAGCAGGAGACAAAAGTAGGCAAACAGTAATCCTGGAGGTTAATCCATTAGAGTCAAAACCGCTGTCAAGAGAAGTAAAATTTCCAGTCTAGTCATCGTTGACAGCTGCTTCCTCTTGAAAAGCTTTTCTTTCTTATCGTGACTGTCACTGGTTTTAAGGAATGCAACTGTCTGTAACTCAAGAAAAGTGAGGTGTCAAATTAGGAGTTGTTTAGAGCTCCGGGTATGGCCTGGAAAGAAGACACGAAGATGAGTGGAATTACCACAAGCTTTAGGTTTTGTAATCGCTCACAAACTCTTTTTCATTTCTCTTTGCTTGCCCTGTTTCCAGATGCCAGGCTTGTGTATGGTTCAGACTAATCCAGCTGTAGTCCATTCCGTGATTAATCCCTTTAGAAAGTTGATTAAAGTCAATCTGTGTATAATATCCCGCAAAGGTGAATGGAATCTTGAGACTATATGAAGACAGTGTCTTTTCAGTGCTGATGGTCTCTCTCTTGGGCTACTAAAATCTTGAAGAAAAAAATCTAACGCAATCTTTAAAAAAAAAAAAATTATCCAGAACAGGTACAGCGTAATGCAATGTGGAAATGTGGATGTGTTGAAGGCACTTTGGAAAGTCGACTGGTTCAAATTCGGTTAAGGCCCTAAGTAAAATCACAGTTGGAGAAGCCACGATTTTTATTGTTAAATTGGGAACAGCTATCTAGTGTCTGAGGTTGAGCACTTGGACTTTGGAGATATCCACCCTGATGTTCAAATTCACTCTTCCTCTTAGCAGCTTTCTATTCACAGGCAGATTGCTGATATTTCTGTGACTAATGTTGTCCTGTGAAGCGTGTCTCTTATTGGGATACTGTAGAGATCCAATGTCTCCCACTATTGGAAGGAATTTAAATGAGCTTTCAAACTGTGTAAAAAATATTAACATATAACTTGGTTTTGAATAATTCAAAGCTTTAGGAATTAAACAAATAAAAACTACCTTTCCCCAAGTAACCTACAGGAATCTCTAGGCTTTCAGTAAGATCTACAACAGAAAGGACAAAAAAGAACTTTTCCCCAGTGACAAAGGATTTGTTTGTTTCTTAGGGGTGTCACCCGACCTATGCCTTTGCCTTCTATGTTAACTACATCGTCTCTTACATATGCTCACCGGGTTTAAGCTCCCTAAGGAATATTGGTGTCTATCTGGGCCTTAGATGAACTTGAAACCCACAGCTTTCCTCTCCTTTTCATGATCCCAGACACAGACATGCCCAAGAGAGTTTTTAAAAAAGAGAGTGGGGAATTCATTTATCTCTGAATTTAGGTAAATAAATCCTTACAAACATGATTTTTTTTTGCCTTATAAATTCAACATATCACCATTTATAGATATTGGAAATTTTTTTTTCATGCTTAAACATTTTTCTTTGTACAGGTTTGTAGCTTTTTCCCTTAAAAAGCAATGTGTCTTTGAGGCAAAATATCTTTAAAAGCAAAATGTCTTCTTGACACATTATCTTGAGTCTTGACCTAAAGTCATGCAATTATTAAGTACAATAAAGCAATATGTAAACAAACCCATCTCAATATAATTTTATCATGTCTCTAAAATTCAAATCCACATACTTAGTTGTAAGATACTTAACTCTGATTTTTATGCTAGTTTTTTTTTAAAGGCACTTTTGATTTTCCACTTATAAAGCTCAGTTATCAAATTCCCTCAGTTGAAAGCAATGGGTCCCATATAGGAAGACGGAGCAGTCAAGGATAATTGACAGATCAGGTAAAATTTAGCAAGGTCCTTGACATTCCAGAAATAATCTGGAGAGAATCTCAGTGACCAGATTCCCAATGCTGACAAGTTTGGAATTTTTGGTTCCTAGATTTCTGCTGAGTCACAATCTCATCCACGGCAGCTACTCCATGAATTGCAATGCCTCCTAGCATGTACCAGATTTTTGTCTTTGAGTTGATATCATTTCAACTAGAAGACCAAACAACACCTTTGAAGTGAGGATGTGAGGTTTAAGCTATACCAGTTATGTGCTGGATAGCCATATTACACAATGAACTTGGACCTTAGCATCAGACCAGGCAGGTAGATAGTAGACCAAAAATGTTGCTTACAAATAGTAGGGTTTTATATTATTAATATCTATAATGAAAAAGAGGCCTCTGCAAAATACATGGCTGGCCTTTTCCCAGTCTTCTTCCCATTGTCTCTCTTTCCTTCTCAAAGAGAGAGGCAAACTAAGTGGTAGGTGATAACTTGGACTTTGGAGACAAGCTCCCTAGTGATTGAATTTGTTCTCCTAATTACCAGCAGTTTAAGACTGGCAGGTTATTAATATGTCTACAGCTGATGCTCACTTGTAAGGTATTGCACTGTCTGGTTTTACTTCAACACAACATAGGCTATAGACATCTGAGAAGAGGGAGACTCAACTGAGAAAATTCTTTCATAAGAACTGGCTGTGGGCAAGCCTCTTTCTTTCCTCCTTTCTTTCTTTCTTTCTTTCTTTCTTTCTTTCTTTCTTTCTTTCTTTCTCTCTTTCTTCTTTCTTTCTTTCCATCTTTTTTGAAAGATAATTTGATATTGGAATAAAGTTTGTACTCATTTTTAAAAATTTATTCACCTTACATCAGGGCCTCTTTTCTCCCAGGACCCTCATGTAGATCCCCCCCATCTCTATATCCTCAGAGAAGGGGGAGCCCTTAATTATTGATTGATGTGAGAGGGCCCAGCCCATTGTGGGTGGTGCCACCCTTGGGTTGGTGGTGATCCTGAATGATAGAAGAGTTTGGGTTGAGCAAGCCAGTAAACAGTACTCCATGGCTTTTGCAACAACTCATGCCTCCATGTTCTGCACAGTTTGAGTTCTTGCCTTGGCTTTTCAGTGGACTGTGGTGGCACCCACCTTTAATCCCATTGATTGGGAGGCAGAGGCAGCTGAATCTCTGAGTTCAAAGCCAGCCTGGTCTACCGAGCAAGTTCCAGAACAGCCTGGGCTACATAGAGAAACCTTGTCTTGAAAATTTCAATAATCCTTTTTCTCCCTAAGTTGCTTTTGGTCACAGTGTTTCGTCACAGACATAGTAACTTAAAAGCAGGCATGTGTCTTAAGGTTATGGTAGGGACTAGCTTATACAACATACAGAAGACTCAGCAATGGCTGCTAAGTAGTAGTAGACACTCAGTGGAAATAAAAAGATGTGAAAACAAACAAACAAACAAACAAACAAATAGAGTCCCTAATGTATATTAGGTGCTTAGCTGGGAACTAAAAAAAAATTTGACATGGAGGACTTGGTCTGTGTGGACAGAGCAGCCCCCAACTGAGATCACAAGTTCAACCCTGCTAGAGAACAGGATTGCTCTGATATTTAGCCTTAGTTTTTCAGCAAAGAAAATATGGTTGGCCCCAAAGTGTGCTGTGTGTATCTATGGCTTTCAGAATCTACTTTATTTGGCTGTATACTTTCTTTGGTTGTTAACTCATGACTCCAACAGACCCTCAAAGAGCACATGCAACATAATACTTTGGTTAGTGTCTTAGGGTTTCCATTGCTTCGAAGAGACACTGAGACCAAGGCAGCCTTTATAAAGGACAACATTTAATTGGGGATGACTTACTCTATCTGAGGTTTAGTCCATTTTAATCATGTCAGGAAGCTTGGTACTGTCTAGGCAGGCATGGCGCTGGAGATGGAGCTGAGAGGTTTACTTCTTGTTCCAAAGGCAAACAGGAGAAGACTGACTTCCAGGAAGCTAGGTGGAGGGTCTCAAAACCCACCCCTACAATGGCACACTTTTTTTTTAACAAGGCCACACCTATTCCCACAAGGCCATACCTCCTACTAGTGTCATTCTCTGGACCAAGCATATTCAAACCACCACAGGCAGGTATATTTTCTTAACTAATGTCTGCAGACCAGGTAGTTTAAAGAACAAACCAAGTTCTTCTGTTTTCTGGGGTAGGAAGTCTAACAAGACACAGGTTGTTTTCTCATGAGGTCTTCCCTCCTTCTCTCACATCGTCTCATGGACTTTCTCTTTCTGCTTGCAATCCTAGCTTCTGCCCTTCTCTTTGTAGGGACACTATTTTTTCTTGGGTTAAGGGACCTATCTTTATCACCTTAAAGATCCCATTTCTAAACACAATCACATCTTGGATTAGGGCTCTAAAATGTAAATTTTGGAGATGTATTTCAGTGTATAACAATGATTTAGGAAAGACCATTTCTCATGGCATAAGACTCTTAGAAATCAATTAAGATTGGGTCTATCTGATCTCTAGTTAAGCCTAATCCTAAATACTTAAGTGAACTTGTACTGAAGCATGATGGGACAGAGAATAGAAACTCTTCTCCTCAATCTATTCATTGAAAATAACTTAAAGAACAGGGCACAGTGCTGTATTCCTTTAAACCCAGCACTTGGTAAGCAGAAGCAGGTTAATCCCTGTGATTTTGAGTCCAACCTGATCTATATAGTACTTTCCAGGACAGCCATAGCTACATAGCAAAATCCTATACTGAAAACAAAAATACAGAAAGACAGGTAGGAAGGAAGGAAGGAAGGAAGGAAGGAAGGAAGGAAGGAAAGAAGGAAGGAAGGAAAGAAGAACACTCTAAAGTATACAGAACCCATAATAAATATATCACCAAGCCATTGTTGAAACTGTTGTGTTGTTCATTACAAGGCACTGATTGTCTATTATTTAAATATTCATTTAGGTAGATTAGTTATTAAAATTATATGTATATACATGATATTAATATAGATTTTATTATAACTAGTTTGTAAAAGTTTCAAAATTTTATATGTATTATCTTGTGGTAATGTTAACCTTCTAATTTAACTTGCTGACCAGACTTACTTACAGAAAGTCATTCCACAGCTTTTCTTTTTAAAACATTTTCATGAGTGTTTTTGTTTGTCTGCAGGCTACTCATCTTCATTATAAGGGGGAAAACCTCCTCTGTCTAGGTTCTTACCTGTACTTAGGAGGTCTTTCCTCAAATAGAATACAATGTCAGGTAAGCATGAAATAAAAAGATAGAAAAGCAGATTTAAAATTAATTCAAATAGAAATGGATACTACAAGAAACTCATGTGTAAAAGTTAAATTCCTGCACAAGTTCTTTTCTCTTTGCAAATATATTTTTCTTCAATCCATAATTGATACTGTCACCTTGGAAACGGTCCTTAGCTTTGTTACTGGAAGTTATGTGCAGTCTAAACTTAAACTATAACAGTATGTTGCCTCTTTCTGTTGTCACTAGTCTGTATTGCTAGTGATGAAACACTGCTTGTCTGTCTGTGACACTAAAGGCCAAATATGATGAGAAGATGCTTCAAATAGGAAACATGCACAGGTACTTGTCACTACAAAGTAATACACTGACTTCTGAGATGTTGGTCATTGGTTTCTTGGGTAATTTCATGTAGTACTACATCAAAATGAGACAAAGTTAGCCTCATATCTTGACAAGTGTGTCTTGGAAATTCTCTGTTCTCTTGTTGTGAGACTTGAAGGTGAGCAGAGGAGATAAAATAGTCTCCCACAGGATGCTTTGACACTACTGTTGGCAAGTGCTTACAAATGGGGATAAAAGAAACTTTGTTCTAACACCCTTCTTCCACAACCCTTTTCCTCTTATAATCAGAGTGTATGAAAAAAAAAAAACTGTCTTAGGATCTTGGAAATGAGAAAGTGAAATAGACTTTGCTCTCTGAAAGATTCACAAGTCACCAAGGGACATCAAAGTTGACTTCCTTACCAAGCAGAGCATGATATAAGATATGGGAAAACTGACTCCTGGATGTCCCAGCCTTCATCTGAGCCCAACAACAGCATCTACAATGGAATAAACTTCCGAAGCTCCTCAAGGATGCAGAGTTGTGAAGAAGGGAAGAAGACATTCAACTTCTGTCTCTGTTAATGGAAACATTATTTTTGCCATCCAGAGACCATAGTTTGTAGATACAAAGAATTACTTTGTATTACTGTATTACTTTGTAGTGACAAGTACCTGTGCATGTTTCCTATTTGAAGCATCTTCTCATCATATTTGGCCTTTAGTGTCACAGACAGACAAGCAGTGTTTCATCACTAGCAATACAGAATCAATTTACTGCCTCTGTCTCAGGAAGAAATTTAAACCTATGGATGGATATTGACACTATTATAGTCAAACCTAGATTTCAGGAAAGAGGAAAATGATCTTAGGAACCTCTTCTCATCCATGACTGACTGGTGAGAGCCTTACATAGACCCACTACAGGCAGCCACAGCGGCTGTGAGCTTATGACTGTATTAGCCATGCTAAGCTCAGGATACAGCACCTCATAGCCTTTCTCCTTATCTCCAGGCTCTTACATGCTGCTGTCCCATCTCCCACATGTCACTGAACCTCTGAAGAATGCTACCAATACTCCTCTTAGGACTAAACAGTAACTACTCCTTATTTCAAATCTTGAGCTTTTTGCTCTTGATCTAATTTAGAATAGTAATTTGAAGATATGAATGGAATTTTCTTTCTGTCTTGGGAACACTGTGCCTCTAAAATTAAAACAGATACCAAAAATTAATTAAAAGTAGCTTTTATTGGACTTTAAACAACACAGAATTAGGATCTGAGTTAAATGCAGTTTCATTTTAAGAACCATAAAAATAAAGCACATGTGATCTTGAAATTTCTCGCTGCTGCTTCTGCCTGCAGTTATGATAAAATGTAAGAAAGAGTTGAGAATAATTTCGTGTCATTTAGACACACAGAATTTCATGTGCTCGTGGTGTGTGATTGGCACACTTGCATCAAAACATTTCTTACTGTGTCAAGGGATTGTTTTGGAATATTATAAGAAAAAAAAAACCAGTCAAGTATCTATGAACACTGAACATCTATGATTACCCACCTTTCTTCCAAAGTCACAAAACACTTTACATGTGCATTTAGTCTGATCATTTTATTCCTTCTTCTGCTGCTATTTATATCATCCTAGTTCCCCTAAACATTTTGAGAGAATGGTATTTACTCCAACAACTTATAACGCCCATAACACCTCCTCTAGAAATTAATAAGTGACACTGACAACCTGATCATCATGTCAGTTTTCCAGAATTATCACCAACAAACTCACAACACCAGGGCACAGATCTCAGAAACCAAATTCTGTGTATGTGGAAGTCCAAAAGAATGACATACAGTCTTGCCCCAGGAGGGAGAGCATGTGACTTCAAAGCCACCAACAGAGCTTTTGCTTTATCTGGGATCAAGAATCCTGTGTGGATAAAAGGCAAAGGAAGTCATTCACCTTGAACAAAAATATTTCCCTAAAATAGAGTCTTGCAATCTAAAGCTTCTTTAATTCCTTGGGTTTTGCCCTATGAAATCATTTTCCTTGAAGTTAAGTCATTTCAAATCCCATAATAACAATTTGGGGGAGAGCTAGATTGCCACAGAAAACATAAGAGTATGGTGGAGTTCTAAGTCTAGCATTAAGGAGATTTGACCTGGTTAGGAAATCCATTCATGAAAGCAGTGTGGTTAAAGTTGGTGGGCCGGTCGCCATCTTGCTGAAGGAGCTAAGAGCACACAGGGAGAGTGGCTTTCAACAGCTTTATGCTGTTGTAACTGGGGACCAGCAGCTGTCATACCTGGTTTACTTTAGCTGAAGCAAGCTTTTCACATGTGCAAATCTCATGTTTCTGTTTGTATGGCTGTCTTTAAAAAGGAAAGCAGAGACTGTGGGAGAAATTATCAAAACTGTTGTACATTCCCATTTCTTAGGGGGTGGGGAAAATCCTGTAATAGAATAGAGTGGGACTCAGTTGCTGATTTATGTAGTTGCTACAGACTTTCTTACGGAACTGACCTTTTCTCATTCTTTGCCTCAGACTCCACAGCTCTAACAGGAATTGTGGTTTCTGTGAGGCAAAGAAGAAAGAAAAAAAAGATAAAAAAAAATGTAAATATATCTACAAATGTAAAACTTCAGAATTTCAAAATGTGATAAGATATTTTGTCACCCTATAGGTTTGATTTGATTTATTTTAAAAGCTTCACCATTCTCTTGATAGTAGCTGACAGATCCATTCCTATTCCCATATGCTTTCTGCTATTTTAAAAGAAACAGTACACAATTGCCTCAGAGAAGCACCATGTGTTTCCCAAGTGTGGATCTGAAAACTATCCATCTGGCCATGCTGGCATCTTTCTGAATTGTATGTGATTGAAAAAAAATGTATTCAACATTTTGAGACTCTTTGGCTAGATAAAGATGAGAATAAGACGACTTCCCTCCCTCTAGTTATTGAAAATCAAATCTGGTTCTATAGCTTAGAGTTCATTCCCCAGTTTACCAACTCGATGGTCCCCAGGCACCTGCCAGGACACCCGCCACTCCCCTAGTAAGTCCCTGTGCAACCCAGTCTCTAAACTCTGTTTATACTGGTTTGATTACAGCTTTGTTTTAAGGTTGCCTCTCCTATGATCTGTAAGATCCTAAGATGGGAGACCAATAACCCATAATGCAATTTAACTCTACAAGTGTTACACAGTGTTATGGAGACTAACCTAGGAGCAGCAGAGACATCCCCAGTAAGAAGAAAGTGAGTTTATTCTGCAGTCTCAGTGGGAAGATAGAAACAGAACCAACAATCAAGATGCAAAGATGATGCTGGTGACGAGAGAAGGTAGCAATGTCTGAAAATTCATGCTGACAAAACCAGGTTTGGAAATTTGAAGTACCTTAAATTTTGTTGGTCTTATATAACATAAATATTCAAAATAATTTTCTAGATTGTTGCAATTATTGTACAATTTTCTTTAGAGCTTCAAAAATGCATTTATTTATTTATACGTGTATTGGCATGAATGTGCAAGGGCAAATATGTGTAGGTCAGAAGCAAATTTGTGGGAGTTGACATTCTCCTTCTACCATGTTGGATACAGGCCATCAGGCTTGGCGACAAGTGCCTTTACCCACTGAGCTAGCTTGTCATTTTGCTGGCCCCACTGTGTATAATCTTATGACAATAATAGTCACTTATTAGAGAGTAATCTCTAAATTATGGGCTAGGCATAATGCTATGAATTTTCCCTCCCCAACTTCTCTCCAATATCATTTATTCTCTTTATACAGTTACCTATCCTTCTATAACCAAGTTATTTCATCACAACAAAACATTACTTGAATTAATCCTATAAATAAAAGCTTCTTTCCCCTTAAAATTCCTTCAGAAATAGATAATTATAATAAATAATATAGCTTCAAACAGGTTACATCAAACCACTAATCAAATAGCACTAACAACGTCATGGTTTACTGAGAGATTCAGATATTTTCCCAGAAAATGTTAAGAACAGAGTGCTTTTCCATATGCTGGCCATGTTAAAAATACAAAGTCCAAGATCAAGGTGACACAGTCTAAATGTGTGGTGACTACACTCTTGATGTTTTCAGGTTGTCATCTTCTTGTATCCTCACTCTGAAAGCAGAAAGAGAAATAAATTCTCATGTGTTCTTGCAAGGATTATAATCATATTCATGGAACCCCACCCTTTTAATCTAATGACCTTTTGAACGTCCCACCTTCTAACCTATCACATTCAGGAAGGATGAGGTTACATTGTTTTCAACATTTGAAGTTTGGAGGGTTACAAATATTCATCCCATACCAGAATGCATAACTGGTTAAAAATGCATAATGGTTAAAAGAATAAATCAGTTTAGAAAAAAGAAAAATCACTGCAAATGATATTCTAGACAAATTATCATAGACTTTGGTTCACTGATGACAGCTCGTTTCAGTTACGTATTCTGTGGGATACTTCTATCATGGCATCTACTAGAAGTCAAACTCCCAGGGAACCAGATCCATCTCTGCTTCTCTATAACCTCATCACAGTACCTTAGTGACTCACTTTTCTTATTCAGTATCCAATAACTTACTAGTACAGACATTAAGCCATGGGGTTATCTTCTGCAATCTGAACTGGCTCCTGTAATGGAAATATTGTTATCTAAACTAGAACTGAGTTGGAGTACTGACTGACCTTTGGACTAGGGAAGCTTTTAAAAACATGGATTTCAGGCACGTTTTGGAGAGTTGGTATTTCCTTGGAGCCCTGTTTGTAGGAGAAAACTGAGTATTCATAAGCAGGGATGAAAGAAAGGGGGGTGTTGTTACAGACTCAGCCCGGGACCAGCTTGAAAGATGTGTTGGAAGGGAGAAAAAAAGAGTGGTAAAAATACCAGCTAGAAAGCAGTGCTATTGAAACAATGTTTTCCTTTCTTGCCAAATGACATGTTTACTTTTAAAAGGTTTTTTTTTCATGTTGTATTTAAGAAATAAATTTGAAATCCAAATTATCACCCAACAACATAGAGTGTAGTTGACACTCTGTCCAGTTTGGAGAAAGCTCTGCTCAAGGTTGCATGATTCAAATTCGTGTAAGGAGAAATCCTTGACAGTTTCCTACTTTGTCATGCCCAGGCTGAGGGCAGATGACTCACTGTATGAATTCAAGTTAAATCACTTAACCTTTTTCTCTTATTCAACCCATCTGGGGAGCTGAATCCAAGCGCTTCACTATGGAACAGATGGTGTGCCAAAGCTAAATTTTCCCAGATTAAAAAAGAGGAAAAATGTGTTATAAGCTCTGAAAGAACCAAATATGGAAAAAGACCAAGGATTAAAAGGAAAAGAGCTATAAATTGGATCAGACCTTTTCCCCTGTTTTAAAAAAAAATAATGTAATGCTTAAAAAATAAGTTGTGTGAGATGATTTGGAGACAAAGTTAGAAGACTGTTTCATAAACTCCATATGTGCAAAGGTGGCCATGAGGACAGCATCAACGGTGAGGGCATGCTCTGTGCTGGCTCCATTCACCAATATGTCTCACGAAACAGAGTCATACAGAGGTGTCCTTTGATTATTTGCTTGATAACTCTGAAATTGAGGACTTGTAAAAACCCTATTTCTTAAGAATGTTTATGAAACTACCTAAATTGCAGCTTAACAAAATTTAACACTAGCTGACAGATTAAAATTATTCTAATACATTCAAGGATAAACGTGATTCCTAGCTGTCCTTGAAAAAAAAAATGTGTATTCATTGCTTTAAGGAAAGACACAGCATTGGCCTTGCTAAGTTGGTATTATTTTAATCTTACTGTGCGTAAAAATGTTTTATGCATTGACATCTCTCTTATTTTATGGAAGAAGAAATGTCCAATGGTCATAGATAAGACAAACATTTGGATGAACACAGTTGAACATAATAGGAAAAGCCTGAACCCTTTTGTTTTCTGACTGGTTCTGATACGTATACAGGAAGTTAGCTTAGCATTTAAAAGATGCAGTTTATGGGTGAGGGCTGGAACTGAAACTCGAGAGAGTCACATCATAGACTTCCAGATACCACACATAAAAATCCAGACAGGACTTTGGTCCAGGGAAGTACTCCGCAGGCTTCACTCCAGTTGAGGCAACAGCTCCCTCCCTACCAATGCAAACTTCCTTTAGCTGACTTTGAAAATCGTATTAAGTATTAAAATAAAAGTATGGGCATCTTTTTTTCCTGAAATAACCACTTTATTATTGAGCTTGGCTCACACTCCTGATATGAGGAACCCCAGATGAGGCATAGATAAGTGGATAAGAAGAAACAAAAAGCAAGAAACAAACACTGCTTTTCTTAAGCAGAGTTTCACGTGCCCTTTATTCTAATTTCCTTCTGAGAAAACAGAACACAGAAATTGATCAGAATTATGGCTTTTAATGCCAAAGGCAACGAACATCAGATAACAATAAATAGTCAATGTAACATAGCCCTTGTTCAATATGGCAGATACATTCTTGGGATGTGTCTACTGCTGTGGAGAGACACCATGACCAAAACAACCCTAACCAAAAAAAAGCATTCAATTAGAGGCTTGATTACAGTTTTAGAGAGTTAAGACATGGTCCTTATGCCAGGAATCATGGTGGCAAGGAAGACACTGGGACAGTAGCTGGAAACTACATCCTGATCCGTAGGCAGAGAAATCAAGACTGAGTCTAGCATGAGCTTTTGGGATATCGAAGCCCATCCCCCCATAATACACTTCTCCAACAGGCCACACCTCCTAATCCTTATCCTAAACAGTTCTACTCCCTGGTTACCAGGCATTCAAATGTATGAGCCTATGGGGGAACATTCTTATTTAAAACCCTCACAGAATGTTTATGTAAATAAGCCTGATAGAAACTAATTAAAGGTCCTGATACTTCCTAACTAATGTGTATAAGCATGCCCATCTATACACACTTTTTTTTTTATATATAGATTCAAATTTCATCTTCGCTGCTCACTAAATTTCACTGAAAACAATGGATATGCCAAATTAAACTGCTTGAGACAATTTTTTTTTTGGTATTTGGTTAGGATACATGGAACTTGAATATTAATTTCAAAGGACCCTTTTCAGACAGGCCTCCTAGGGATTTTATTTGCTCTTTGGCCTGTGTGAGTTTGTCAGAGTAGAGAGCTAGATTCTGAGTCGAATCGTTCAACAGGATTCTGAAGGCAAATCCAGACGGAGCAGGAGCATCTTACTCCCATTGGTGCATCAAATCCGCATGTATGTATCCAAGACAGTGTGATGTGACCACCAATAGAGAGATGTCAGCTCTTAGACGATACAGTTCAGTATTTTCTTTACTGCTTAGAGGACTATGCCTTCATAAAGTGCTTTGATCTTCAACCCAAAATATAAATTCCTTAGTAATTTATGCTGAACCCGTTCCCCTCGCCCCCCACACACAAACTTTTTTTTTCCCTGAACTTAAGGATGGCATGATATTGACTTCCATGTGGGTTGGGACTCACTTCCAATCCCATCCCAACACAGTCCATGACCAGAAGTAGCTAAATAGTCAGCCTTTCTTAACTACACTGCACTCCCATGGAATATACGTAAGGTAATTTTCATATAAACACTTTGAAGATCCTACTATCAGCCTAGCACAAAAGCGTTCTTTTTGTTGTGCTGATGATTAGCATAAAAAAGCCTGCTTGACTCTTACAGAGCTGCAACTCAAAAGTGGGCACGGTATGCGCATATGCTCCAAGCTTCCCCTGTTTCATGGTCACTCAAAATAAATAGTTGTGCCTTAGTGATTATACTAGTCTCCAACTAGGTGGAAAGGAAAATGAGACATTTCCATTTGAATGCATTTTCTAGCTTGTTGTCATAGCTCAGATGTGGTATGGTGTCCTTTAAACATTTTGGTGATTCTTTTAGATAAGGATTTGTCCCTTTTTGAAGCTATCGGAGCGATTTTAGGGAGTATAGTCTTAACACTTGAGAAAAAAGCTAAAGAAAAAAAATTTTTTTTTCAATGTTCAGTTTCCTTTAATGACCCTCATCTCCCTTGAAGGGTAGGTGCAGGCAGCTAGGCGACAGGCAAGACATGTCACTTGAAGATCTTGCCTTGATTGACGGCTTTGCTCTAGTGCTGGAAGGCCCCCTCCGAGAAAAAGTCCTCTCGAACCAGGGTCTCGGTCTCCTCTTCTAGCTACTAGTATCCAGTTTCCTCCGTGTATAAGACTCATAGCCCACGAGCCAATCTGGACTCAGCGGAAAAGCAAGCTCTTGGCTTCGGAAGACCCAAAGGCCAGAAACGGAGCTGCTGTTGTTGGTTTCAAAGAAGGTAACACTAGCAAAGGCATTCTTCCTCAGTTTGTGCAATCGCTGGAACATTCCAGTGATGAGGTTGCAACTCATGAAGGTCTGGGTGAGTTCCTCAGGGAAGCATACCACAGGGACTGGCCGTCTTTATCAAAGTGCTCTCAAAAATATGGCAGTGCCACAGCGAGAGTGTCTTCATTGGAGTACTTATGCGTAAACTCATCCAACACAAAGGTACTCCTGGGCAGTGAGCGGAAGGATCCTTGGCCTTGGGCTCAGCAGCCAATGTCTGCCCACACTCATCCATCTCTTCCTCAGGAGCTAGGGCAGCCGCCTTTTTTTCCTCTTCCCGCTCAGCCTGGGGCTTCTGTTTCTCTTCTTGTGAACGCTTTTCTGTCCTTAGTGTATCCTTTTTAGGCTGGGTCTCTGCAAACTTCTTAGTATCAGACTGCGCCATCTTCTCACACAGCTTCACCTCCCCCCCCCCCCCAAGATTGCCCTGTATTGGGGGCTGGTTAATGCAGGGAAAGAACCATCAGTTAGTATTGGGGAAGGCCTGGTGAAAAGAAGGCTCTAAGACCTGTTTATAGAGCCACAACACGGTACAGACAACTGTGATATCAGCCAGTGTCACTCGCTCACTCACCAGAAAAGTCCATGTCTTCAAGTGAGTGTCCAGCAGCCCCAAGATTCGCTTCACCTCCTCTTTTGCATTCTCAGTGGCCTGTTTGTTGTGGTGCATAATGTCCAAGGTGAGGAACACTCAGGTGCTAGCTGGAGGAAGATGTCACTGTCAGCAAAGCTCACCCACGGCACCACCTGAGCTGCTGCCTCTGGCGTTCTCGGAGGTTCCTCATTGCTTACATAATAGGCGATGGATGGCATTGCTCTCAAACACACAGAATCCGTCATCACCCTCAAATGCTGGAATCTTGCCGATAGGAAATTTTCAGAGAAATTCAGGGGTGCGGTTGGTTTGGCCAAAGTGTAAGTAAAATGATGCAGAGAGCACAGGGACCTGAGCCCCACTGGACTGAGCAGCGATGAGGGCCTTAAAGGCCCTCCAGTTTTTGGGGTAAGTGTACAGCGTCCCAGCTGCCATGGTGATTCCACAGAGAAAACGTTTTTTTTTTAATTTATCTTCTTTTTTCTTAGTATTATGGTAGCTTTTACGTCATTTTTGCATTCAATCTTTCAACCCATACTAGGGGTCAGTTGTACTGGCTAGTTTTGTGTGTCAACTTGACACAAGCTGGACTTATCACAGAGAAGGAAGGGAGCCTCCCTTGAGGAAATGCCTCCATGAGATCCAGCTATAAGGCATTTTCTCAATTAGTGGTCAAGAGTGGGAGAGACCATTGTGGGTGGTGCCACCCCTAGGCTAGTGGTCCTGGGTTCTATAAAAAAGCAAACTGAGCAAGCCAGGGGAAGCAAGCCAGTAAGTAACATCCCTCATGGCCTCTGCATCGGCTCCTGCCTCCAGGTTCCTATCCTGTGTAAGTTCCTGTCCTGACTTCCTTTGGTGATGAACAGCAATGTGGAAGTGTAAGCTGAATAAATCCTTTCTTCTCCAACTTGCTTCTTGGTCACGATGTTTTGTGCAGGAATACAAACCCTTACTAAGACAGATATATACCTAATTTTCTTTTTTGTTCATGGGCTTTACTATGTCACTTTCATATAGATGTATTACTGTACTGTGCTGTATTTGTTCCATCTCCCAGCACATGCTCCTTATCCTCTTCTGGTTGGTTCCATTCCTACACAGATAACATCTTTTGCTGCCTACATGTCACATGCATTCCACTACCGTCTTTTCCCCACCTCTTTTTTCCCTACCTCTCTTTTGATGTCTTCCTACTTCCTCATGGAGCCCTTTCTACTTCTGTGAGCTATACACAGAAATAAGTACATGCATGTATACATACATACATACATACAAACAAACATACATACAAACATACATATATACATACACACATACTTATATACATACATACATAATTTTAAATCTCCCAAGTGTGGTTTGTCTTTGCTTGACTTAATTATTTCTAATTCTGTCAATTTTCCTGGAAAATACTATTATTTAATTTTTTTAAATGATTGAACAAAATTTCCTTGTCTATCTGTGATGTATTTTCTATGTCTATTCATCTGTTGATGGACATTTCTTGATGTTATAAACCACGAAGCAATAAAGATAAATGAGTGAATATCTCTGTGACCTGTTAACTAAGTCTTTCAGGTGTAAATCCCAGATGGTATCGGAGGGTCATGTAGCGATTACATTGTTCTACTCTTTGAGAAGCATCAACACCGATCTCCACAGTGGCTGAATGAGTTTCCAATCCTACCAGCAGTAAATAAGAGTCCCTCTTCCCCCCACATACTTGTCCACATCTGTAATCACTTGTCTTGGATACTGGGCTTCTGACTGAGGTGTCCCAGAATCTCCTTTTCTCCATTAATTAAATTAATCAGCTTTACACCCAGATCACAGCTTCCTCTCCCTCTCCCTCTCAGAGAAGGGGAGGCCTCAAGGATATCAACCCACGTTGGCCTTGCAAGTTGCAGTAGGACTGGGTGTGTGCCACCCCAGCTTGACAACAGGTAGATATTTTTTTTTTAAAAGCAAACTGAGGCACAAAAAGCTTCAATTATATATCCAAAGTCAAATCTTTATATATAAAATATAACGTCCCTGAGTTTTCTACCATCTGTCTTCTGCCACTGAGAGAATGGATACCAAAACCTAACTTGTAACTCACTAATAGTTTCAAGCTTCTTAAGGACAATTTTCTCCTTTCTTTAAATCTGAAGATAGTCCCCAGTGCACTAAAGACTTCAATATCCTTTCTCTATTCCTGAAAGCTTCTCAGAGAGAGCTGGAACTCCCAGAAGTGGTACTTAGGAACTAAGAAGTTATAATTTTTTTTACAATTAGAAGGATTTCTCTATGTTACTAGACAGGTGCTTTCCCCGACTCTGCTGTAGTAGGAGGGATGATTGGGATGGGATGTTTGAGATAACTGACCTGTCTATCATTTTGTTTTATAGATGAAAAGGAAATAAGACACATAGAGATGTTAAACAAGAAAGAGTAAAGGCTAAAACTTTTAACTTTTAATCTAGTTTAAATTTCCTTAGTAGGAAATCAGTTTTGTTAGATGGCATTTTCCAGCAGTGTCTGATTAAGTACTTTTGGTTTTGATTTTTAAATAACATTTTGTTTTTAGGTCAACATGAACACCTCTATAGCACTGTTCTCTATTTTAAGCATGAAGAATTCTTTAAAAAGCCCTTGACCTTCCCCACTTCCCTGAACCCTTTATTATCTGACCAATGAGAATTAGGCCACATGGTATCTAACAAACCAAAACTGGTCTTGTCTCTACCCTTCTCTGAGCCTGGCTGCAAGGATCCCAAGTCTGTTACAAATACATGAAGCTTTGTAACCACTAAGGGTCTTAAATTTCCACAATTTTGTGCTCACTTTTACAAAGATGGAGGGCAAAGTTCTGATCCACTGCTCCTTTACTTCATGATTAAAGCACTGTGCTTATTTGTGGTATAAGTATTGTATTCACTTTAGAAAGTTCATTGTAGTATCTTTACAGAGTTCCAAAAATACCACTAGCAGTCCATCTGTTTTTCACTACGCACCTATGAGAATAGTTTTTTTTTAAAAAGTACTGACAGTACCAGAGCTGGCAAGGATGTAGAAAAACAGATCCCTCATAAATTATTGTTCAGAGTGTAAAGTGGTAGAGCCATTCTACAAGCTTGGCAGTGTCTGAGAAATCAAACATGCGTTTCAAGCACATGACCCAGCAATCACGCTTCTGGATTTTTATTCCAGATTCCGTAAAAATTTATGTTCAACCAAAAGCTTGTAGATAATGTTCATAATGGTTTTTGTCAGAGCCCCCCCCCCCCCCAGTCTAAGATAGCCTGTTCCAAAATGTTCTTCACAAGAAAAGGATGAACACACCTTTGTAACCTGTACCGTAAAACGCTACTCAGCTGTAAAGGAGAGCAAACTGCAGAAGTGTGGAGCTCAAGGTCTTGAAATAAAAAGAGGAGATCCAAATCAAAGTCTTTTCTTTTCTTTTCTTTTTTTGTGAAAATCTTTATTGAATATTTTATTTACATTTTAGATACCATCCCCTTTCCCCATTTCCCCTCCCTAGAAAACCCCTATCCCACCCCCACTTCTCCTTTTTGCCTTTATACTATTTTTTAATGTTAATCAAAGGCTTTATAAGTTTGGTAATGCTCAATATCAATCAGAAGTGTATCAAAGTATTTTCTATCATATTATTCTTGAGCTGATAAATCTAAGCGATGGAGGAAAGGTTAGTGGCCCTCAGGCTTTGAAGAAAGTAGACAGTAGCTACAAGTGTCCCAAGACGGTGCTCCATTTTGACAGAATGTTTCTGCATGTATGCTAAATGCTTTCTATAAAGCTACCAATGGAGAGCAGGTTTCTCAGAACATGTGCTAATGCAATAAAGTGAAATTCTAAGGTACATACCCCATTGCTATCATTGAGTGTCTTTGATGGAGTACCACCATGTCTATTTAACTTACTATGACTGCCATGAAAGAATAAAAGCCAACCAACCAAGAAACAAAAAAACAAAAAACAAAAAACAAAAACAAAACCTCATTCCATATAATAATAAGTGGGATACATTTCAAAGACATCTAGAAACCACTTCGAGGTTCGTGCTTCCCATTCAACCAGAATTCAGGCCAGTATTGCACCTAAAAGACACCAGTGGCCCTTGTAAAGCCAAAATGCTTCTATATGTATGCCCCATAAGCTGAACCGCTGAAAAAAAAAAAAAAAGAAAAGAAAACAATTATCTCTCCATTGTTTGTTGTATTTGCATCTACATAGACTAGACTTTACCACAAATCCAGTTTTGTTCATAAGTTGGTACTGACTTTTTTATGTTAAACCATCTTACTTTGAAATAATTACATATTCTGTATCTGATAACTTATGAATCTCAAAGAAACATTGTATCTATTTGTATTTATAGGAAGGCAATCACATGCTATTCGAAGCATACATATTATCTTGATTAATTTTGTTGCACCCAGTAAAATCAAGTTTATTTTTAACTCCTTTGAATATGTTCCCAAAGCAATCTCGACTCTCATGATGATAGCAATCAAAATATAGTTGATTTGTGATTTAATAAGAGTAATAATGAGTTCGGAAATCAATTAGCTGTGCAACGAGCAATAAGTCTTTGCAAATCTCCTCTAATTCTTGGTTTCCTTGCTTGTGAAAGGGCATCACTACTACATAGTCACAAATATTTGAATGAAAGACATACATATAGTTGTTTTAGAATGTGGTGCTTAAATAGAGAAACAAAGGTCTGCAATGGGTTTCAAGATATTTTAATAAACTTCCATATTGTTTTGAAGTTCTCTTGAGGAGCTAAGAAGACGATGTGTTAGAAGCAGGCAAAAGATGGAAAGTAAGAGATTCATTAGGATGATGTATGCCATTGAGAGAAAGTAATGTATCTAAAGGACTAGATAAAGATGAAAACTGACAAAGGGCAGTCGAGATGGCATCTCCGAGGAGGAGTGAACATTTGAGAAAGGATGATTTGAGTGAAGGAGAGGAGAGCGTACTGTAGATCACCAGCATAGACAGCAAAGATAAAGCTACAATAAACGATAAAGAACTGTACATGTAAAGGATACACAGTGGTGTTACCTGCAGTGTAATATATATTACTGGATATATTATTGCTAAGGAAAGAGAGACACTCTAAGGTTTAAACAAATGCATAAACAGTAGCTTTGTTGTAGAAATCTAGGAGAGCAATTATTTGAATGATTAGATACACTTAAAAATATATAATCTGATTTTTAAAGCATAGAAATGACTTTAGTTACTTTTCCAAAGTAGAAGTCCAAGTGGCCAAGTGCCATCAGACATACCTGGTTTCACTCTTCAGTCAGGAATTGTACTTAATTTGTAGGAGGTAACGTTCACACTCTTTAAGATGGCTGTATTTTCAAGTTAATGTCAGAGTAGGAAAAAACAAACAAACAAACAACTATGTTGCAGCCCACTCTGCCCCACGCTTGGGGGCCAAAAATGTTGGGGACCGCTCTGTCAATGTTGGAACCCACACTGCTAAAAGCTTTGGGGGCTAAACTGTTAGAGACCGAATTGCCCCAGGCTGCTCCAGTCTGTGGGTTGGGGTTCAGCAAGAGAGAGAGGACGGACTCAAAGAATGGAGACCAGACAGAGTGTGATTCAATCCCGTTTATTCTTCAGTCTCTCTTCTTTTCTTCAAGTCCCTAGTTCCTAGTCCCTAGTTCCTAGTTCCTAGTACAAAGTCTCAGGTCCTAATCCTAGTTCCAGTTGCTAGTCTCTTTCCCAGTTCCAAGTTCTTTCTCCAAGTGCTAAGTGCCTAATCCCTATTTTCCCTTCCAGGTCTCAAGTGCCTACTCCAACTGTCTAATGCCTAATAATCTGTTGCCTTCTTCTCTCTGTCTCTTGCCTTTTTTTATGTCTCACTTCTAAGCCACGCCTTTAAGTCATGCCCTTAGATCTTATCTCTAAATCTGATCTCTAAGTCACATACCTTTAAGTCTCATACACCCAAGGGAAGATCCTGGGTATCTAAAACAAGATGTTATCAGAGTGTGCTCAGCTGTTGTAGGCTGTTGTAATCAAGTCTCTTGTCAGGGTATATGGCTCAAGATGGCTGCACGGATGATAGCCGCCTTCTGTCGGCTCCCCACACAACTAGAACTTGCACAGTGTTGATGAAAATGTAAATTGGTATGGCCACTGTGGAAAACAGTATGAACATTTCTCAAAAAAATTATAAAGGGAATTCTATATGATCCTCAATCCACTCCTGGAATAAATCTGAGAAAAAAATCAAAACAACAACAACAACAACAACAACAACAACAACACAAAAACAAAACTCCCCAAAACAAAAAAAGAATTGGTATCTCAGCAGAGGAGACAGTTTACAGTAAGTTGTCTAGCCCGTAAGCATGTAGACCAGAGTTTGGTACTCCAGTATGCACATAAGAGCTGAGCACAGCAGCTGGTGTCTGTAACCCTGGTTCTGGAGCAGGGGGACAGGCAGATCTAGGGGCTCACTAGCCAGCCAGGCTAGTCAAAACCGTGTGCCTCAGATTCATTGAGAGACACTGCCTCAAAAGACAAGAGAAAAAAGTTTATCAAGGAAAGGCATCTCTATATTAGGTACAAGTCCACAAAGTTGAGCACACCCATGCAAACTTGTGAGCTAACCACACCTCAGACACACACACAGTCACACCTAAGAGACCTCTTCCCCTTTATGTTCACCACTGCACAATTTACCACAGCCAAGCTATCGAAATACCCTACGTGCTCACCCAGATGAATGAAGAAAGTGTGCTACGTGATATGTACATCCAAGTTAGGCACACGTCAGAGATAGGAACTTGTAAGTTTGAAAATTGTTCACTCTTAGTTCTGCAGCTTAAAAGTAAGATTAAGTTTGTATGAATTGTTAAATGTCATTTCTGAGGCTATTTCTATTTTAAAGATCAGGCTACATCCTGACTTACTCTTCAGCCTTTGTCTCCTTAATGTTGGAATTACAGGAGTGTACTGCCAGGCCTAGCCATGAAAAACTGTAAATTAGAAACTGAGAACTTATGTTGGAAACCACAGAGGCATTGATGTAGCCTATGGGTCAGGCACAAAATTGACTACTCCCTGTCACTATTGCCATGTATATAATTACTTGCTTAAAACAATTTTGTCTGTAATTTTCTTATCTTTGTCACAATTCAGAGACCATTTGTATACTGCTCCTGTAGCCTGACACGAGGACAACTAATAACTCACTGATTCCCCAGTTCTCCAGGAGGAAAAGCCATGTGGCTTTTTTGCTACTGGACACCACAGGCAAACGATGCCCATCACTTTTAAGTTGTTTGGATTTCATGTAATTTGATGATCTGCAATCAAGATGTTAAAACACTTAGAGATCTCGGGTTTGCATGCACATACTCTGTGCAAATGTCACTATTTCCAGGTCCGAATTTATTGAGCCAGACGTTCCAGTGGCAGCTTAGGGAATTTGTTATTCAGACAGTCTTACATTGCCCAGGAGTGATTTAAATTGGGAAGGAACTGCTTATATGTTTGTCTGTCTGCGGGGCATTATGGTCAATATATCAATGTTTAAGTTACTTGGATGAGAAAATATAGAGTGATCCCCAAGAAAGCTCACATATCCCTGCATCCAACACCGAAGACCACTTGGCTACACTACCAATCTGCCTCTCTCACATTTCTAAACTGACTCTGTGTCAACCGCCTAAGACAGTTCAAAGATCATTTTTTCTATTACAACCACAGTGCATTTCTATTCACAATAGCATTAGGGGAAAATAATTATCCTCTCTTGCATTTTAACAAAAGAATTTAAAATGACAAAATAGTTTACTCAAAATAGCAGTTGAGAGGTCTGTTATAATTCTATTGTTGCTTTCAGAGCAGATGCCTTGCCACATGCAAAATGCCAAGACCACGGAGAAAATATTTTTAGCTCAGTAAAAATATGTGACATTTAAGAAAGAAATGGTAGTGCCTTGATTCATTTGTTAATTAAGCCCTTCAACATTTTCTATACACAGTTGTTGGAAGGTTATAGGATGTAAGGAGGATACAGTTTTTTTGCCCCCGTGGGATGTGTATTTTTAGATGATTATGATAAACTGTTCATCATAATTCATACTATGTGGGAGGAAGAAAGAAAAAGGCAAATGATAAATCAAATGTATTCTTGGTCTCATGGAAAAGAGACCCTGACATTGTCTTTAATAGGACAAAGGATGGTTGTGTGGGCAAGGGAAAGAGGAGGGAAGTCTCTTTAATGAACAAATGGATTTGCGTGACCAAAGGTTCAAATTGGAAAGAAACACAATAGGATTAGGTAGAGCACAAGTGGCTCTCAGAGGACTTTAGACAGGGACTTGTAGGAGACGAGGGGCAGAAATTATGTTAACTACTTGTCAAGTTCTTTCTGGATATTTAAGATGAAAACTAGAAGAACAGATGCCAGTTTCAGTGCTTAAACTCTGAACAGGGACAACCAAGGCAAATACTTGACGGTCTCTTGGAAAATCTGTTTACACATAGGTGTCAAAACTTTGCGCAGTAAGATTAGCTTGGTACCCAGGACTCTGTGAGACAGGACCTCACAGTGAGAGATACCATCATTGCTGTGTTGTAAGCTGCTTTCTAACATCTAAGTAGAAACAAAATTGACATTGGAACAGAGTTTCCATTGCTCTGTTAACAAAGAAAGTAACAACGAGAGTGGGCGTTTTGGGATACTGTATACGCAAGCACCTCTCAAGTCTAGGGGAAGAGCTGGACATAAGGTATTATTAAACCAAAGCTTCAGTAGGTAGAACCGCTACTTGCTCAGTTTACTAATGAGAGTTAGGAATGTTGTTAGGAATGACAGGGCTCAGAAAATTTTATTTCTAACAGACAAGTTTCTTTCCCTTAAACTTTTACATGAACTTTTTGTATTATAATTTTACAGAGTATATGTGTGCAGCTTTGCCTAAATAGCTACCCAAACATGATGGATGAAAACTGAAATCTGAGCCAGGGGCAGAGGTGGGGAGTGGAGGGAGAAAGGGGCATGAAGAGCTGATGATAGTTCCTGCATTTTATGACTTTGTATTAGTTACTTTTCTCATTGCTGCTACTGTAGAGAGAATCTCCGTGTACTGTCTTGGCCAATGAGCTGAGGCAGGAAATAGGATGTGGGAGGTCTATGTGGAGATCTCTGGACTAGAGTCAGGCCTGGGAAGAGATTCACCGTAACCTCTGAGGACATAAATGAATGAAGCTGAGAAGAGGTAACCAGCCATATGGCACTCATAAAATAGAATAAACTGATTAATTAAGTTACACGCTGGTCAGTGAATAAGCCAAAGCTTATAGCCTAGGCATTTATTCCTATATAATTAAGTCTCGGAGTCATTATTTCATAAACTGGGGTATGGGTGGAAAAGCCCAAGGTTAAATGGCACCCAACACATGTGCTCTTTGAATCCAAGTATCGAGCCTGAAAAACAAAAACAAACCAACCTTGGTGGAAGGCGGGAAACAAACACTTCCCAGAGGAGTTTTCTAGCAGGTGGGAGGCTAAATCTCAGAGAGAGAGAGAGAGAGAGAGAGAGAGAGAGAGAGAGAGAGAGAGAAAGTACCGAAGGATCTCAGAGACCGAACCACTAATCAAAGAACAAAGAACATACACTGGCTGGACCTAAGCCTCCCTGCTCATATGCAGAGCTTGGTCATCATGTAGTTCCCGAACAACTGGAGAGGGCTGGCTATCCCAAAGTTGTATGTGGGGTATGTTCTAGCTGGGCTGCCTTGTCTAGCCTCAGTAGGAGAAAGTGCGGCTAGTCTTATAGACTTGGTACGCCAGAGTGGGCTGGGGTGGTGGTGGTGGTGGTGGTGGTGGTGGGGATACACAGAGGGGTTCCCACCTGCTCAGAGAAAAAGGGGAGGAGGACATGGGGTAGAGGATTGTGAACGGGGGCACCTCGAGGGGGCACTGAGCAGGAATGTGAATAAGTACATAAGCAAGCAAACAAATAAAAGAGGTTGGTTGCAAGTTGCTAATGATCTTGATCAGGGAGGAAACAAAGTATAGCCGGTTAGACTCAGGGATTTCCTTCCTTGTTTTGTTCTTTCTTATGCTAAAGGGAAAAGGAGACAGAGGTTGAAAAGAAAAAGGGGAAGGGGTATAGATATAATATAGGAATATTGTGGAAATAAAGAGTAGATTATTGAATTTACTCTTAAACTATAGAGCTACTCCTGGCCAAGAATCTTACATTGATATAGATCTTTGTATAGTGGTTAAAAAAATTAAGGTTATATTTGGTTATAACATACTATGTATCAACTCTTTTAAGGTATTGTACCTGGGTAATTATTAAAATTTCAATGTGAATTTCTAGTCCTTTTAAAAGCTGCTATTATGAACTGTTCAGGATAATTAAGACAGGAAAGTTAGTAGTCAGAAAAATCAAACTTATGGTTATGTTAAATACTAGTTTAATTAATTACAGAAATATGCTTCATAGGTTCAACAGACAGTGAATAGCTAGAAACAAACAATTTAGATACACTATAGATAGGTAAAAGGTCTTCAAAAACCTCAGATAGCTAAAGAATATGGGATTTAAATATGTTCTGTTAATAAAAGACCTTTTTTTAGACAATGAAACTAGTTTGTTCCTGGTAGCACCCCAGTTCTACTTCAAAGACTATAATGAATACCAGAGAAGTTCCTTATGGAGTTTACTTTCTATGTGGCAAGCTAGCCACTGGACAAGAAACTGCCCTTGCCTCAGCTAATAACAGCATGCTTTCCAAACTGGACAAATGAGATGCACAGAAGGTGACCACTGGGCTTTGCCAAGTCAGGTAAGCAGTGCTTCACATTTTCTGTTTTACAGAATAGTCTGTCAGATATTCTAGGACAGAAGACAGATGATACTCAACTGACTCAGAAATGTGGGATACTGTCCAGGAAGCCAACTATCTCTGTCATTTCTATAGCTTTGGAAGCTGCTTGCCTGCACTTCCTGCACACTCAGGTAATATTTATTCCTTCTCAGGGCTCTGATGGGGTTGAAGACTAGAGAAGGCAAAGAAACAGACTTCTTGCTAGAGTTTCCAGAAGGAACAATCACAAAACCTTGAGTTTTGGTTCTAAGATATGTTTTGGTTGCCTGATCTTTGTAACTAAAACATATATTTGTAGCTGTTTTAAGTCATTAAGATGTTTGTATGTTTTTTAAAACAGTAGTTATAAGTAAATTAAACACAAGACTGTTTTAATGGTCAATAATCCTGGGGAGACTCAAACAAGAGCTGAAAGGACTTTGGAGATACATCTAAGATTGTAACTTTCTTCTTTCTGGTCACCAGCGCTTTTGTCTTAGATACCATGGCATAGAGATACTTGGCACACATTGTACAGTGAAGAGCAGAACTTGCTTAGGAAGCAACGAAGTGGTATAGACAAGAACTTCAATCAGGATAGGCTTGTGAAAGTTCCTATCTTCAATATGAAACCGGCAGTAGAGTTGTATTAATTATGGTGATGTCACTGGGGTGCCATTAAACACTAAGTAAGCTTGGTAACAAGGGTCCAGTTGTGTTAGTCCTTTTTCTCACTAACAGAATGATCAGGAAGAGATGGCCTTCAGAGACAACAGGTCAAACTGATATCACAAGAAGACGGTGATTATCAAAAAAGAACTCAGGGGCACTCTGGGAAATTTTTATAGTCTTCACAAAGAGCTGAGATTAGCATGATGGTATTTATCTGGGGGTCAGCCTCAGATTATAATAATTTGGGTTCTAGCAATAAATACACGATACACGATTACTGACTGACTGTAAGAACTAAACACATTAAAGAAAGAGCTAGTAGTAGCCTTATTTGAATTTTTTAAAAAATTATTTGAAAAAAAAAGACCAAAAATAGAAAAAAAACTGTAATAGGCAAGCAATCAATCCAAACAATGCAGCTACAAATCACCAAATAGAAAATGAATAAAAAGTAACTCTGAACTGTGTAGTGTATGTTGGCGGTGATAGCTGTTAGAACGTACAGAAGCGTATCCAGGTAGGCAGCTATACTGCACACCTGGTATGTGACAAACAAGTATTAGGACTCATTGAAAATTGAAAGTAAAAGGACAAGGGAGGACCAAAGACAACAAGGAAGATTCCAATGAGAATCAGAAGGAAACACTTCAGCAGAGACTCAAGGGTTTGGATATTTGTTGTGAATGAACTTCACCCTGGGAACATCCATCTGAAACAATGTTTATCAAAGAATGATTCCTGAGCTAATATTAGAACACCACCACCATGATTCATCCTAAGTACCGAACATAGCTGTTGGTGGTCAGTCCTGACTTCATGAGCCATCAGTGCCTCATTTGTCTTTATAAGCACCACCATGTTACTCAGGCAAGCTCATCACCGTCTGAAAATCAAAATATTATTACTACATAAAATATTGAGGAGCAGAAGATAAACAGAAAAGTACAATTCGTGGGATAACCAAAACAGACAGGTCACTCAATCCAGCCACAACACTGAATGGTATCTGAGTCACCCACACAGTCTGAGAGAATCAGAGATGACACAAAAGTCAAGGAGATAGACGGGGAGAACAGCCCCACTCTCCAACTATAAGATCATTAAAAAAAGGGAGAAAACAAGTCGGGGACAGTAGGCATGCAGGGTGAACTGTCACTGTGTTTTGGTATAATTTACTCAGCCCACTTCTGCTGAAAAAGCAAAGAATTACAGAGTTTCACCCTAGTATGTCATCCTCTTAAATTCTAGTATTCTAAATCTATATGTACTTTAATGTATTTCCACATCAGAAGGTAAGGTAAGAGGGAAAGGAAATACTGAAAGAAGTATACAGAGGAAACCTTCAACATTTTTATAGTATTTTCTTTATTTGTTAAAGATTTTGTTTATTCACACAATATACGGTGTCCATCCACCATTATTTCTCTCCAACCCCAACCTTACCATGTTTTGTTCCCAAGGTCATGGCCATCATTTTCCTCTTTGTTTTTGTTATAAAAGCCTGCTGAGTTCAGTGAGAGCTGTCCATATGCCCTTGGGTGTGGGGTCATCCACTGAGATATGGATAACTCACTAGCAGCCCTGTACCCAAAGGAGATTGACTCTCCCTCCCTCAGTAAACACTTAATGCCAATAGCTCTTTGCCAAGGGTGGGACCTTGGGGGCTCCTCCCCAACTCATATTGGGATTTTGACTGGTGTGGTACCGTGCAGGTCTTGTACAGCTAAGCATGACTGCTGTGAGCTGATGTGGGGAGGAGTCACATCATGTCAGCATTTCACAGGTCTCCTTCTCTTCTGGCTTGTACATGCTTTTCCTTCCTCTTCTGCCGTATTCCCTAAGAAACCTTTAACACTGTAAGGTTTGCAAAGAGGTGAAATACTTAAAGGCCTGAAATTTAATTGTGGTGCTCTTCTAAAAATGGTTGCAAACTACTGGGGATTTATAAGTTAACTTATAGGTAACAGTGTAGATGCAGTGGGAACATAGAAGGCAGTTCTAGACCGCCAAAAATTGTTCAGAATGTACTGAGTTCATATTATTGTATTATTCAGGCCAAAGGTTCAGATCTATTTGGGCTCAATTTTGTACTTCAAGGTACAGAAAAACAAAGTGAAAAAATGACAAATTATTATTCTTTTGATAGTCCCTAAGAAACAGAGTTACTCTGTAAAAAGTCAGTGTCAATAGGACTAAAATTTCATGTCGGTAGGTAGTTGGTGAATGCAACACTAACTTAAAGAGATCTGAGCTATCATCTAAATCTATTATGATGAATGAAGAACCAAATAAACCAAAGAAAGTTATTTTGGTGTGGCACTACCATTGCTCAGATGTTGAAGATGATGTGACATCATTCATGGTGTTAGCATGTTATGACATCCACTAAGAAGCTACTTAAGGCCTGCTTATGTATGAAGGGCAAGTATGAACAAGTATGCATTTGGACATGTGAAGCAAGAATTGTGTTTCTCATCAAGACCTAAGATACTTGCTTCTATCACAGGAAAGGTCACTATTTCAAATGGTAGATTTCAGTCATGCCTTATTTCATGCCCTTTGATGGGGTTGTAAAAAAGTTTGTGGAGGAGATTAATCTTGAGATTTTGGCTGATGCTGTGGGTTGAAACGTGCTCTACCACAATGCATCCCGAGTTTCCAATTTTTAATACCACAGAATGTGAGTGTGAAGTTCTAATTTCTAGTACTTTAGAGAGTGTTCATAGATGGAGGGCTCAAAGAAATAATTAAAATTGAGATCACTGTGGTAGGTCTTAATCTACTATGACCTGTGTAGGAAACATAGATCAGAGCACAGATGGCTATAAATGATAGATCACATGACAATGAAGAGAAAAGATGGGGACTTGTGGGCCACAGAGGGTGAACTGGGAATAGGCAACTCTAGTGATATCTTGATCTTAGATTTCTAACCTTCAGAAAGCTGGAAAAGATATTTCCAATGATTAAGGCAGGACTTCTTAAACTTTTACAAATCATGAGCCCTTTCCATAAAAAAATGGTACATGAACTCAGGTATAAAATATAAAACATGAGCATTTATTAGTCATAATAAATGTATTTTAAGACAACTCTTTAGTACACATGTAATTTTTACAATTCATTAACAATAAACACAAGCATCGTGTGGCTAAGAAAAATGCGCTTCTTTCCTTTTATATAAATAATTAGATGATTTGATGGTTGAATGTTTGATACTAGACACTGGACATTGATATTTTGATTTTATAATCATCAATGCTGAAAACACCTTGTATAAATATGCAGTACAAAAATGGCAAAAGTGTGTGTTAGATCATTCAGAAATTGCTGGAAATTCTGTACTAATCCCAAGTAAAAGCTCAAATTTGATGAGTTTTTCCGGAGTTCATGTCAACTCAACAGCAGTAATTAGAACAAAGCAGAATCATACAATGCAGTCCAATGATGCACAATTCGATACTTCTATCCTGAGTAATGATGGTAGGAAAGTAGCAAACATCTGTCTTGTGTAGCAAAGCCATGACACTTCATAAGAAGCTGAGATTTAACCAATACGGTTCCTGGAGGTGCATTGAAGAAGTCTAGCAAACTAGTGTAGCTAGCGTCCATCACCTTACCTTTCCTATTTTATGAGCATTCACTAAAACAAAACTAAATAACACAAAGGCAAACTTGGTGTGGTCATTTATACAGTTTTCTTTAATGTGGATCTTTCTGGAAAGATAAGTAGTCTGCAAGACTATTTGATATTCCAACTGATAGGTTCTACTATACTTGTCAGGCCAAGAAAAACTAGGGTGAAGGGCTATGTCTCGCCATGTCTTTCTTTTCTTTTTTTTTTCTTTCTTTTTTTTTTGTTTTTTGTTTTTTGTTTTTTCGAGACAGGGTTTCTCTGTGTAGTCCTGGCTGTCCTGGAACTCACTCTGTAGACCAGGCTGGCCTCGAACTCAGAAATCTGCCTGCCTCTGCCTCCCAAGTGCTGGGATTAAAGGCGTGCGCCACCACCGCCCGGCTCGCCATGTCTTTCTACTTGAAAGTGGAGAAACAATTAGGGCAAATTGTTCTGGGTAATTGAAATGATTTGTAGAAAACTAAAAACTGTAAAGAGAAAAAATCTCAATAATAAAAGATTAATATTCAAGACAAAGAAGATCATAAAACTGTAATAATAAGGCTTCATGAGTGCATTCTCCAACGGAACCATCTATTTAATATTCATTGGTTCCAACACCATTGGCCAACGGATAGAGATTTACCAGAAAACTTTTGACCACAATAATTAAATTCCACAACACTATTCTCACATTAGATGCCATGCTACTGACCACAAAACTACACAGAAGACACAATCTGATTTGCTTTTAATTCTTAAAAGCAAGAGTTGATTTTCTACTATAAAACTCCCCACTATGGCAACTTACCCTCCTGCTCTCATTGTCTCTTTCCCTTCTGGTTTCCACTCCTCCCCCGGCCCCCTCCTGCTAGCTCTAATTCTAAATTACTCTGGTCTCCTGGCATTGTTCTGACATTTGCCTGGCAGAACATAAAACAACAAACATGTTCAATTTGAGTGGTTTCCTGCAATGTTATTCTATCAAACTGGCAATTTCCAAAAGGATTTAGAATGGAGCATACAATTCCTCAGACACAAGGAGGCCTGACAAGGCCTGCCAAAGCAGCCCGTGCTCCTAACAGGCTTGCCTTCTGCACGTATGAAAGTACTTCTTTCTCTCTGCTTTATGTGCTTTGTATTCAGATTTCAGAGACTTTCTAGGGGCCACCAAACAACTGTATGCTGCACTTCGAAACTCTATGGTTAGGGTATTTGGGTATGCATGGTGCATGGAGATAAAAATATTTTTCTCCAGCAGACAAAGTAAGAAAATATTCATTAAGATGTGTAAATTGCAGCTAATGGATTTGGTAGCCTCACTGTAGGATCAGACGGAAAATTCATTAAAATGGACTGTATCTGTCCCTCGTATAACTGTTTCTTGCTTCATTGCCCACATATGGCATTTCCAAGATGGTGGCAGCTTTAGAAATTTTATGATTTGATTGTGGTTTGGCTTGAATTCAAATTATAGGGTCTGAAATTGATCAAATTAGACATCTATTGCCTCAGGCAGGAACAGTGTGTGCCAATGTCAATGGTGGCAAGGCGCACTGTAACACTAAGTTAACACAGAGGGCTGTAAACACAGCAGGCTGTAAACACACAGGGTCCCTGCGACTCACTTCAGGGCCACAAAATATTAAGGTTTTTAGACTGTAATGGGTTAGTGTGTCCTGATGGTGCCATTGCAGCTCTTAGGTCAAAATCCTCCAATGCAGCAGGGTAGGCTTCTTGTGAACCATTTTATGCAGACAGCAACCAAGTCCTTTCTGTTTACTTGTCTGCAATAATGTCAGCTCCAAGCCTAGTTGCAGCACACCTGGGTGATCTGGTTTCTTCTGCAGTTAGTGCGTGCATGCTTATATTTCATGTCATATTTTGGCACTGGGTTAAAAGACATTTCAGTCTTTTGTTCTAAAATAAGAGAAATGAGTTTAGGGAGCATGAGTCAGGAGTGATTTGAATAAACAAGCCTTTAATGTAGTTTTGATACAGTGATACAAACCTCTCTCATTTTACTTCCGTTACACATGCTGTCTCATATCCTGAAATCCAGCAAGCAGAAGTGACTTCCAAAACAACCTTTGGGCTTCATGCAGTGTGACAACATGGCCTTTTGGCAAAGCAACTTGGCATCAGGCAGTGTCCTCAATAATGCATTGTAAACAGTTGTAAACCCCTCCACTCTGGAAGGGGTCCCGTAAGTCTGTCTTCTCCCAAATCTGAGGCTCACTGACTATTAGAGCAAAGAAAAGTTACTTCCGTCCCTAGCCATGGTCCTTGTAATCATCTATCTCTAATCTGCTTCTTCTGCTTGACTCTAAAGCACACCATTTCTTGGGAGTGAGAATGAGCCAAGCATGGTGGTGTAGGAGGAAGTTACAGACTAGTTCTCAGTTGCCTGGCAATTCTATCTGCTTGGCAACTAACTGTGTGACCTTGAGAGAGTCATGCTACCTCTAGAGCCTTCAGTTTATTCAACTGCTCATCAAAGAAACTACATTCATGCTTTATTAACAGCCATGGTCATTGAAATCTCATGATGAAACTTTTTTAAAAATTAAGTTATTACTATAAGTATCATTAAAATGATGGCATGGGGTGTCTGTAAATCTATTTCTCTTGTACACATAAATACCACCTTGCGTTCTTGATAGTTTTACAGCCACTTTATTATATGAGTGTGAATCAAAATGTTACTTTAGGAGTTTGGTACTTTGTTTGCACCAGATCTCAAATAACTGTGAACTCAAGAACTGCTCTGAGTCTCTCTTTTTAAAATGTGCAACCGAAGAAGAGGCTGATGGGATGATCTTTCATATGTCTTCCGGCTTGTTGCTCTGTAAATAATTTCTTTCCTCGGCCTGGCAATTTTGGGAAACTCAATAAAAGTAAATACAAAGCATTCACAGCGAAATTCTACCCTTTGCATGGCCACATACTTGCTTCAAACCTGGAACTGGACCACTGAGGGAATCTCAGAAGTGGGTAGCAGAGAAGTTAGTTACTGGAGAGTTGAAAAGTTATTCCCATTTTTGCTTATCATGTCAGTGGTTATGTGTGACTTTACTTGTTTTGCTTCTCACTATATCCTATAACTTCTGGTCTTCTAAGAATGCCTCCCTGTCCCTGGGTAGTATCCCCTAACCTTCATCAGCTCTGAGCTGCCTTGGGTGTGGCCAGGATTTCTGATATGGGTAAAGTTCTTCTTAGTTAAAGGAAAGATTAGATTACAATACCATTTGGCTGTAATATACTATGTGTTGCTCTGAAATCCCGTCCCAAAGGATAGACCTTTTCCTAGCCCACTGCAGATAGCTATCAAATCAAGTGACCAGTCACACTCAGTTCAGAAATCATCAGCCTCAACTAGTTTTATTAGATCTCCAAGCCTGTGCTGCTCCAACTCTATTTCTTCTTTGTGTTTTGTTCATCTTTAATCCATCCCAAAAATTTAATAAGAAAAACATGCTTCTATTAAAACAATATTGAAGTTGTCTTTCTTTTCATGTTTATTTTCTCAGTCTCTTAGTTAAACGTTTAAGTTTTGTAAAAAAAAAAATTGTTTTATTTTTGTAGAAAAAGAAAACTAAAATATACACAGAGATAGACATGATCTCTGAAGTACAAAATGAGCCATACTTCTAAAAAAAGTTCATTTCAGAAAAGATTTAAAACAGAGCATTGAGACTAAGGATGCTCAGAGGAAATATTTTTAAATACTGTATTTTAAATATATGTCTCTCTGTCTCTCTGTCTATTTATCTGTTTGTCTGTCTATCTATCTATCTATCTATCTATCTATCTATCTATCTATCTATCTATCTATCTACACATGCACACACAATCACCTTAGGAAACTGAGATTATAGTTTCCACTTTCTCACAAATTGTCTTTTACCTAGGAGATTAGACTTTTTAAATATGACATTTTATTAATTCTTTGAGAATTTTATGCAATATTTTTGATACATTTGATGTAAACTCCTCCCAGATCTACCTCCAATATTTCCACTGAACATTTTTTTAAAAAGCTTCTCTATTTGTCAAGAGACTTGCTTAAAGCTAAATACACAAAGCATGGTATGACAGCTTCCGTCCTTAATTCCAGAACTTAGGAGGCTGAGGCAAAAAGGATCGCCACAAGTTCAAGACTATCCTTGACCACAGATCTTATCTCAAAAGCCCCCTCCCAATATATGTAAATTGGATATATGTAGTTCTGTGATTAAACTATGGCTTTTTGTATCATAAAATTTGTAAGCAATATAGATGGTGCTAATTCATTAAGTAAACAAAGAAAATGAACATTTATTGAATTCTATATATTTTTCTATGTTTTAAGTATCTAGGATATCATTTGATAAGTGATGATATATGTTCAGTGACTGTAACATAGACATTTGCCAACATCACCCTTAAACCGATTATAGCTTCATATTTTATGGGTTCTACACATTATTAGCCATGATCTCCAGAAAGGACAAAAATCATTAGCATATAATACACCATTTTTTCTAATTATCACTATTATATGAAGTGTTTGGTTAATGAATGTCATATTACCTTCTGATTCATTACTGTTTGTAAAATCTCTGGCAACTAATCCTGTCCTAAAATTTAATTTTCTATACTTCACAAAATATAAATAGTTAGACATCCATGAAAAGGCACAAGGAGATACAGAGGTGAATATACTGCGATTTGATCGACTGTAGGGACCAGGGATGCAGTTGTATGGGTAGAGTCATTCCCTAGCATGCACGTAGCACACATCTGTAATCTCAACAGTTGTCATGTGGAGATAAGCAGGTTATAGGTTCAAAGTCACTTAAAACTGCATAGCAAATTCTAGACCAGCATGTGTTACGTGAGACTCTAACTGCAGCCCCCTCTACCCTCTTAAAAAATGGAATATTACTGTTACTCCAGACCTGTTTCAAATAGGTCAGAGTGCTTAAACATTGTTCACATATCTTACTACTGAGTGTAGGCAAGACCATTTACTCAGTACCTTACATGTACTAAGTGCAATGCTGTGCAGATGCACATAAGAATAAGTGAGGATTTCTGTCAACAGAGACCTCAGAACAACACAAAATGTAAAGGAAAAACATTCAGGAACTAAAACTGAGGCTAACATCATGATGTCATGGGAAAACAAAACTAGAGCTGTTTTTGTTCCAGAGTGCAAATACCGGACTGACCTGCACGGGTTTGAATCCCAGTTCCGTCACTTGTTAGGTGTGTTTCCAACCGTCTTTGTTTTTTTTTTTTTTTTTTTTTTGTTTGTTTGTTTTTTTTAATTTCTAATAGATATTTTCCGTAGAACATATTGATTAATTTCCCCTCCCCAGCTTCTTTGAGATCTTATTTTTCACAATATCCCCAGATGCTTGACTTGTGCCTTATACATGAAAGTCGAGTGTACTGAGGACTTCCTGAATAAGTGAGCAGATGGACTTCCTGATCTAGACTGAGCTTTGTGGATAGGTTGCTTCACGACTACTTAGTAGTATTAGAGGACAGTGCTTAGGTCATGTCAGCAGAGATTGGTACCTCTCCATTTTGCATAGTTGTGAGTATGCGAATCTACCCCCCAGATCCTAAAAACATATTATAACGAAGAAGGGGACTACTTTCAATAATTTCCTCAGGAAGAAATAGAAGTGCTAGATATTTGTATGTTCTTAGTATGAGCTTAGTGTCCGGAACTAATAAGATTTAAAATTCAGATGGTGTGTTTCTAGTGGCTGAGATGATTTTTTAAAAACACTTAATTGATTTTTTTTTTGGTACTTTCACAACATGCACCCCAATCCCACTCATCTCCCTGTCCTTCCATATTTGTTTTTGCAATTTCTCCCCAAAAGAAAACTAGCTAGCTAACTAACTAACTGACTAACTAACTAACTAACTAACTAACTCTCATTATGGAAGACATAGTGCAGAGTGCCACAGATGATCCCTTTTGCTAAACAGCTCTCTTGTAAATGTTCATTGCAGTGAGCCATTTGGTCTGGCTCAAGGCTCCTGGCTTCTGCTACACTCTCAGTACTGGATCCTCACTGGGACTCCTGTCAGATAGTCTGTTGTTACTTTGTCTTTTGGAGATTTTGCACCTTTGGATATATAGGATGGGCCCCTTCACATGCTCCAGAATGTCATAGATGGGGTAGATGTTGGGTAGGCCAATTCAAAGCCCTAGATCTGGGCCTTGGTGGTAGCTGAGTTGGTCAGGCTGACAGCTCTACTGCACCCACACTACTAGTGTGAGCTCTCCAACACTGTCCTGCCTGGCTAGCCCAATGCTACAGCTGGCAGGAGACAAGGTCTGTTCTCCTGGATGCTGTAGGTGGTGGGGAGTTGGGCCAGCTCTCTTGTTCTTAGAGCCAGCTTTCCCGAGTGCTGCAACTGGTGAGAAGGGCCAGCTTTACACAGCCATCAGACATCGTCAACAAGGCTCCAGGGATGTCTGCTGCAGAGTCACAGGCCCAGACATGGTGCATGGTAGCAGCACATGCCAATATCTCACCCTGGCTTCGGGTGGCGTCACTGGCTACTCACATCAGGGTGCGCCTCTCTCCCCTGGAGTCTTCACTTCAGCCTGTCTTCATTGCATACACGCCATTCTGCTTTTCTTTCTCTTCCTTATCTCCACCACTTGCTTGCTCATCATAGTGATTGTGCTTGGGGACTCTCAGTGTCTAGGGGTTTTCTCAGGTGTGCTCTCCCGACCCGTGCTGCATGACACCAGCAAGATAGGAACTTTTAACAGCTACTGGTTTGGCTCCTGTGGTCAAATACTTAACAAAAGCAACATAAGGTAAAGGGGTTGTTTTGTTTAACAAAATAAAATACAATAAAATTAAACAAACAAACAGCCAAAACCACATCACCTTGAAGTTGGATAAAGCAAACCAATAGAATGGAAAAAAAAAAAAAAACCCAAGAGAAGTCACAAGACCTGGTACAGACCCATGTTAGCCCTGTGTTTGCTGTTTCCGTCTCTGCATTCAGATTAGCTTGACTCGGCTGATTTAGATATTCTTGTTCACCCAATGTCCCCCATCCCCTGTGGCTTATATACTCTTTCTACCTGCTCTTCTGAGGGGCTTCCTGGAGCTCTGAGAGAAAGGGATTTGGATGTCTGATGGCTGTGTACGTTCCATTTAGATCTTTGAGTTTCAAGTTCTCATGCTCTGTGTAATGTCTGGCTGTGGTCTCTGTGTTTGTTTCCATGTGCTGCAGGAGGAAACTTTTCTGATGATGACCGAATAAGGCACAGATCTATGAGTATAGTAGAATAACACTAGGAGTCATTTTATTGTTACTCTTTTTAGACCAGTAGTAACTGGTTTTACCCTGGGTCTCTAGGCTATCTAGTCCCAGGTTATTGGTTACCCAAGCAGTATCAGGAACGGATACCATCTTGTGAAGTGGGCCTTAAGTGAAATCAGACGTTGGTTGGTTATTTGAACAAACTTTGTGCCTCCATATGTGCCCTGGCATATTTTGCTGTCAGGACAGATTGTATATCAAAGCTTTTGTGGCAGGTTTTGGTGTTTACTTTTCTCTCTTGGTAGCCTGTAGAGTGCTTTCTGTAGCACAGCTACTAGAACACAGGGGTGAAAGGTCTCTGTAGGCACCAGCACACCCTTCTTGTGGTCAGTGAGTTGTATAGATGTTATCTTTAGCAATAGACTTGCTCTCAGTTCGTAGAGGTAACCTATTGTCTTGGAAACAGCCTGGCTTGTTTGTAGGCTCCCATGAGACCCCTCTGGCCAACAACTCATTTAGATGTAACTCGATTTCAGTACTGGAAGCTTCCTTTAGTGACAAGAGATGGCCAGTTGGGGTTTTGTTTTCCTCATTGTTTGGAAACTTCATTAGGATTATCTTCGTATATTTTAGAATGTTTCCACTGTGCTAGGTTTCCACACCACCCCTCAATTTCCTCCCCATTCTAGCTGGCTCTCCTTGATCCTCTTCCTCAACTGTTTCCTCTCTCTCCCTGCACCTGATTCTCCTATTCCCGCCTTCCACTGGAGTCCACTCCTAAAACCTCTTCTGCTTCTCCCTCCCAGGGAGATCCATGGTCCTGCCTAGTCCTTTTCTCTACGCTTAATCTTTCTGTTACGGTTAACAAATCTATGGATTGTAGCTTGGTTATCATTTAGTTAATGGCTAATATCCCCTTTTTAAGTAAATGCATAAATATCCATCTTTCTGGGTCTGGGTTACGTCACTCAAAATGATATTCTTCTAGCTCTATCCGTCTGCCTGCAAATTTTATGATGTCCTTTGTTTTAATAGCCAATTAATATTTCATTGTGTAAATTACCACATTTTCTTTTTCCATTCTTCAGTTGAAGGATAACTAGGTTGTTTTAAGTTACTGGCTATTATGAATAAATCTACAATGAACATGGCTGAGTAAGTGTTCTGGTAACAGAATGACGTGTCCTTGAGGTATATACTCAAGAGTGGTATAGCTGCATCTTGAGGTAGATTGATTACCAATTTTATGAAGAACCAGCATATTGATTTTTATAGTGCCTGAACAACTTTTCATTCCCACCAGCAATATAAGAGTGCTCTCCTTTCTTCCTGGCCAACATGAGCTGTCACTTGTGTTATTGATCTTAGCTGTTCTGACAGGTATAAGATGTAACTTCAAAGTAGTTTTTGATTTGCATTTTCCTGACGGTAAAAGGGTTTATTTTGGCCTATGGTTCTATTGGAGCCAGTTCAAAAAGTCAGGGAAGGCAAAAGAACAGGAGAAAGAGTGCACATGGCATCCTCAGTAGGAAGCAGAAAGATGCAGGCCCACATTCACTTTGCTTTCTTTTTATTCAGCCAAGACCCCAGCCCATGAGACAATGGTAAACAATTTATAGTATGTCTACTCTGCTTATCACACATACAGAGGTTCACTTCATGGTGATTCTAAGTGTCGTCAGGTTAACAACAGTGATTAACACAAGGTCATAGGAAAGCCTATGGAAATGGAATCGCCTTAGTAAGTTATCTACCCCCTAAAATGCTGATTACCTTTCACATATTGCTTCTTCTTGGCTCCCATTTCTTCTCTGTATTAACCAGATTCACTCTTCTCCCTCCTAACCTTCTCTTTTCTTTGTTTCCAAATCCACAAACAATTCTCCTAAGCTATGGCCCACCATTATTCTTTCTGTCTCTAATCATCTTATTTCTTGATTTTGATCTATTTCCTGTTTTTCTTCTTGCTACAGGTAAGGTCCTTTCTGCAGCATACCTAGACTCTGAAGTCGCTAGTCCCTAAGTCTCCAGTTTCATCTTTGTCTACCCCCTTGCCTGTCCTGTCACTGAAAGCAGTGTTTCCACAGCAGAAAGCTGATCTTGCTACACTTTAAATCTAGGGATTCAGATTCCACGTCTTGTCAGTGAAGCCTATAATTGGCTCATGAATAAATGATGCTTCATACAGATAAAGCATATCTTTAAATGATTTAACAATCTAGATAGCCTGTTAGATGCACTGGGGTCTATGAAGTATGAAGCACTCATTTAAAAATATTCCTTACATCAGGATAGGATTATCCTGAACTATTCATGTGCAGGGCACGAATAACTGTATTCATCCAATTAAATATCACTTTCAAACCCTTGTCTTCTATAACGTGCAAACACCGCTCCTGGCAGCGGGTTTGATTGCTGCTTCTTTTGCTCCACCTGATCAATAGTATTTGCATCATTCTTCTTCTTAACTTCATAACCATCTATTCCTCAATACAAAACATGCATCTCAGGAATGCACTGAATGTTCTACAACTTTATGGGTTCAGATGCTTTTACCAAGTATTTACCACATACTAATTTTTATTCTGCAAATACCCAGGGTAAAAAATGCAAAGGGCCTTCATTTCTTGAATTCACAACAAAAAGACCAGCTAATGCCTCAAAATATTGATTTTGATACAATATCCTGTTACACTGCTATGCATGTGAGTATTTCAGCAAGGATGAAATGGTTCAAATGATGTAAAATCTGATCACAGGTAAAAATAGAGACATTGCCTGGAAGTAAATAATGCCAGGTTTTAGAAAGAAGAGACACAGACTTTTGGGTTCTCCTAATGGGACATATAATTTTATTCTAGAATAAATAAATTGGTGATAATGTGCTCCAATATGTAAATAACTTTTCTTTATAGGAAAAGTTATCTTCCCGGTGGACAAAGCTACATTTTCGTGGTGAGCTTGAGCAAATCCATCATTACCTACTGTACTGCATTGACTCTGACATGTGAGCTTCAACCATGAGTTCTGTGCTACAGTGCTAAGTTCTTGTGTGGAACAGACTGAGAAGAAAATATCAGGTGACCAAAGAGGATGCTATCTCTGCACGTGTTAGTCAGTGGAGGGGAGTTCAACTGAGCTGAATTGAGTTGAAAATATACACTGTATTCAAAACATACAATGGCCAGACAGCTTTAAGAAACTCAAAGACCAGATGATGGCCTCCAACCCCTCAGACACAAAATGTCCTTCCTTCTTCCAGGTTTCAGGAATAATTGGTCCTCAGTAGATGACTTGGAATGGACTAGAAGCAACACATTCAATGGAAGACATGGAAGATATGAGCTAAATGATATAATATAATCAAGAAATATGGAACGTATCACAGGAACAAGCCTGAAAGACCACACCTAGACAGAGGTGCTCAACAGACAGGACCTAGTCTGTGGAGCCTTAGAAAAGCCACACATTCAGTGAACAGATAAAGATCTCCTTTTCACTCTTAGGACCTCAGTTTTTATTAAAACTGTACTATAAAGAAATTACAAGTGAAAAACATTACATGGTGAAATTAACCAGGCCAGCACTCTGTAATCTTTAAGACTTGAAGAGGGTACAGTGAAGTCCCAGAGCCTCTGAAGGTTTGAGACAAGTGTCTGTGTGCTGAATTGAGATGACCTGGTAGAAAAGCAGCCAGGCTCAAGGTGGCAGTCAAAGCTCCTGCCCTCTCAGTGGGAAGGTCGGCTGGCAGAGCAGGAGTTAGGAAGGACATCCAGAGGATATGCAAGCTCTTTCGAGCCAAATATATTAGGAAATTAAAAATGAAGTCTGGCAAAAGTTGAGATTTCAGGACCCTTCAGTGAGTGTGATCAGACTATATAATATGAAAACTAACAAGCAACTTTATAGACAGACAGACAGGCAAATGCACACAGATTTGGGGGGGAAGGAAGGGAGAGAGGGAGGGGAGGAAGAGGAGGAGGAGGAGAGAGAAAGAGATCCTTACGCAACACCTGAAAGGATTCTATGAAATGCCACATAAAAACATATTTCATGGTTAATTATTAGATTCCCTTTCCAGACTTCCTAAGAAGCAATAAAATATGAAGGAAAAAGGATGAGGAAATGTGAGATGTTCACAACAGATAGGCAGCTTATAAACGAGCCAAAGTTAAACTCACATCTCACACATCAGATGCTACTTGGAAGCAGTCATGGAATGCAGAGATACAATCTTTCAGGCCACTGTATGCTGGGCGACTCCAGCTAAGCTCACAATGATTGAAATGAACCCAGAAGAGAGACTCACTTTAAAGGTTAAATGGCAAAATTGAGAGAGAGAGAGAGAGAGAGAGAGAGAGAGAGAGAGAGAGAGAGAGAGGTCATGTTAGTCTGAGAAGAGAGAGGAGAAGGCTTTTGTTTTAATTCTGCTTCTGGGAGGGAATAAATTAACCTCTGGCACATTTGCAACCACAGAGAGGTTCTCAGGCATTCAGAAAGCAAACAGCAGTGTCAGCCAGGCCCTGCCTGGGGATTTATGAATGGACAGGAAGAGCAGATGGTAGAAGGCATGTCCTTCCATTTGAGGTTTCTTTATCTGGTGCCTGTGACATTTTGTAAATCTTTAAAAAAAATTTAATATAAGGAAACATCTTGCTAAACCAAAGTCAAAGCTTTTTCTCATTACTGTGTATCTAACTGCTAATTGCTTTTAAATTTCTTTTTTTTTTGACATATCTGAGACTTTTACATTAATTTCTTATTTTAATTTCTTATTTTATAAAGGATGGTTCCTCATAACCTAATTTGTAGGTCTTGGGCCATGTCTGGCACGCCGCTGATCTGATACTGAAGAAACAGGCTGAGCCTTCCATACTCCTCTCTGTCTTCATCTTTCTCTTCTTTTTCATTTCAAGGTTTTCTAATTCCTGAGTTTGAAGAGAAAGTCATATCAAGAGGAGGAATGATCTTTCCTAGGGAAGAGATCTCTAATTAGCTATCCTAAGTGATTTGCCCTGAGATCAGATACATACAAGTAAATATTATACAGATTGTGCACATATATATGTATATCTATATGTATATATGTATATATATGTATGTATTATGTATGTATATGTATCCTTCTGCGGAATGTGTGTGTGTGTGTGTGTGTGTGTGTGTGTGTGTGTGTGTGTGGTAACACTTAAAGAGAAAAAGGCCATGGATTTGATAGAGATCAAGAGTGCAGTGCTTGGGAAAGGATGGAGAGAGGAAATGAAAGGGGAAATTTGATGTAATTATAATTTTAAACAAGAAAAATTAATTATTAAAGCATGTACCTCAGAGCTCTGTAGTGGATGACTCATTTGACTGATCAGTTGTTCATTCATTCATTTGTTTATTCATTCACTCACTCATTCATTCATTCATTCATTCATTCAAACTCCAAGCATTTAGCAATGATCTGCTGGGATGGCAAAGTTGACTTAAGCACTGGGTCCAGGGACTATGGACCCCATATGCATTGTGTGTAGAATAATTTCTCAGGGTGGGAGTGTATTATGTACATTCTACTACCCTTCCATTGTCTTCATTGTGAGATAGCTGGAGAGGAAGGAAGGAAGGAAGGAAGGAAGGAAGGAAGGAAGGAAGGAAGGAAGAGAGACACTTCAGGATTGACTCACTGTAGAAACTGAAATTATGGATGTTCCTCTCCCTAAAAGTGCCTCCTCAGCCACCAACTATAGTTAGTGTTGGTTCAACAGCTCCTCTCAAGGCTCTGAGTCTGTTTGAGCTGCCTTCAGTCATCAAGGTTATTTGAAAGCACCCTTCCTTGTCAGAACAAGGCCCTGTCTCCAAGGCCCAGATCCACAGGAAATTGATCTCTTGAGTGTGTCACAAAAGTATGAGGCTCGGCAAGGTAGAGTGTAGTGTTACGGGTGCAGGTGCATTGCCCAGATGACGTGCTGATGGCAAGGGCGGGGAGGAAGCCCCGCTCCCTTTCACAGTCGCAGACAGAGGCACTCCAGCGACCATAAGGACAAATGGCATGCCTCACATTCTTCCGTGTTGAAAACAATAAAAGGTGGGGGGAAGTAGAGAAAAATCAAATTTCTGCAAAGAGATGTCAGCAGTAAATTTAATGCAGGTGCAGTGCTCTCCAAACAAAGAGAGTTTTGTTTCTACTGCCTGTGGCTCCATCAAGACCTGCCCATGTCTCCTCCTCCCCTCTGTGTGTTTTTCTTTTTATCAGTGTAAGGTAGATTAAAATGTTGATACCCTCCCATAGCAGAAGCATTTTTAGTGTTCTCAGCGCAACTGCTGAAGAAGCATTAACTACCCTCCCCTGCCCCCCACTTGCATGGAGCCAAACCTTTCCTACCCTAAGTTTTAATCTATCTGTTAAGCTTTACATTTTCCTCCTGGCTTCTACTGCTGTGACATGGTTTCTTCACCATTTGTACTCTCTTGAATCTATAACAAAAATAACAATGGGAAATGAAACACCGACTTTAGTAACACATTTACAAATTAAAAATAATCCCTTCATTGGTCAAGGTGACATAAGAGACTATAAGACTTGAAAGAGCAGGTAATTTGTCCTTTCTTCAGGCCCTCACAGGCCGTGACTGACACCTAACATGGTGGATGACATTCACGTTGGATTTATGTGGTGACTCATAGACTTTCCTCTGATGACACTTCCCAGAGAGCAATTTCCAGCTCCACTAATGAAGCTGAGGCTCAGGCCTCGCTCAACATTGTGAGTCACCTTACCAAGCCATTGGTGAGCCTGTCAACCTCCCTTGGGTGATGACTCATTTAATTAGGAACAGATAAGTGATATACTGTGGCTGTCATGCTGTTAAGTATGGCTAAGTATGGTTATTTTTTTTTTTTAAAGAGCAATAAACGTGAATTTTGTGGTTCATCATTAACCCTTAAAATTGGGAAGACTTTCTGGAATAATCTAAAGTTAACCAACATAGCAGACTTTTAATAAGAACGTCACTTTTTGTTGTAGATCTTGATGGATCTACATGAATTTCACTTGTGCTGCGCTGACATATGTGAAATTTGTCCTAAGTTCTCATTGAATCTGCACCTTGCTTTTAGAGTACTTAGTTTAATTTTTAGTTATAGACTCATTTGTGGAGTTATTTGGCTAATATCTTCCACTCCTAATGAACTGGACTATAAACCAAAGAGAACAGAGCCTTTTCCCTAGCTGTAACCACTGAGGATGGAGCGTGGTCTTAGAGCCCAGGCCAAAGGCACTGTGGGCAATTCTGTCCTCCAGCTTTAATGAACAATTGATCACAACCAGAATCTCAGGAAAATGTTCAGGCCTTTTAAAATTTGTGTACCTGGTTCACAAATGTCTTCTCTCATGAATCCTCCAAAGTGGCTTCTCAGCTCCTACAGTAGAATGGTTTTCCTAAGCAGGGCCTACACTTTCCATCTATTTCCTTCTCATGCTCACTGAAGGTCCCCAACCTCTTTCATGTATCACCTTCAGAACCTCTTCCGAAAGGTGGAAGTTAGATCTTTTGCTTTCTTAATTTTCAGCACATATCCCTATCAAAGTAAGTTTACTACATGTTGGAGATAGAAAGAGGGCTCAGTGGTTAAGAACACTTGTGGCTCCTTCAGCAGACATGGGTTTGGTTCCCAGCACCGACATGCTCATGTATCACCATCAGTAACTATTGTTCCAGGAAACCTGAAGCCTTCTTGTGACCTCTGAGGGCACCTGGCATGAACATGGTGTATGTAAGACGTATAGGCAAACATTCATACGTACAAGATAAATCAATCTAAAGAAAATAACATGTGCTACATCTTGCTACATGTTCAAGGGCAAGAACCTCATCCTCTCACACTTTGAAAGCTCTAGTCCGTAAACCAATAACTGTTACTTTGCCGGGGTTCAACAACTGTTTCTTAAATATATAGTGAATAAATAAGTGAATGATGAAAAGTTGAAAGTCACTAATACTACTTCAGTTGTTTGATTACAATTTAAATATGTGCCTACACACACACACACACACACACACACACACACACACACACACACGAATCCAACAAATTTTTCTCTTTTTCAAAATTCTAGATATTTATGAGTGTTTGAATCAAGAAGACTCTATCCTTCTAATTTAAATATCTACTTGCTCATTAAATTTCTTTAGATAATATTTAAAGTTATGTGGGTTTATTGTCACAAGTCTAAAGCTTTCACCAGATTGTCTGGTGGTGGTTTAGCCAGAAAAGGAATCTAGCAACAAGAAATATTATTAAACAGCCATTTGGTTTCAGAATGGTGGACCAATAAGAAAAATGTACTCCAGAGATACACATCTTTTTTTTTTTTTTACCATGATTATTTTCTGTTTTTATTTGATATTTTTGAAAGCCTTAGATCTTTGCCTAGAATATGGATAATGTGTATTTTTCCTCTAATAGACAATCAATTTTTCAAGTTTTAAAAATTGTTTTTATTAGTAACTTTTGTTAAAATGTTAATCAAAGGCTTTATAAGTTTGGTAATGCTCAATAACAAGATGCCCATACAATCAGAAGTGTAACCCAATACCCAACCTAGATATACCAACTACCTTTGATTGGCGAAGACACACAAACATCCGCCTCCATGTCCCCCCACCCCCTTCATCTCCTAGCTTTTCCTTTTCCTTCTCCTCCTCCTCCCTTACTCCTCCTCTTCCTCTCTTTACTTCCCACCTTAGCTCCTCCTACATATCACCCTTCCTGGTTAAAAACAACAACAACAAAAAAAAAAAACCAAAAAAACCTTTTCTCTCAAAATACAATTAGAACATAACTATACCAATTAGTACCAGTAAGGTACAAGATAGACCTAATACCCAGTCCATCATTTTGTTGACTAAACAGAACCTCTGCCATCTCTCCTAACTAAAAGACTTAGTTCTGAACCTGAACCTGGCTTTTTTTTTTTTTTTTTTTTTTTTTTTTTTGCTTTAGAATGAATGTCAACTGAAAACCATCTTCTCAAATCTTTTCTCTCAAAATAAATAGCCGGGATTGGCTATGAGACTATAAGTCTTCAACCCCGTCAGAAATCCAGAATGACTGAATTAACTGAAATTATGGGAAGCACAAAATATAGCTTCTAAAACTTAGCCAATTTATAGAGACTGCTGAACACCTAGACAGTCCCTATACTACAAGACCTTGGAGCATCCAATCTTCAGCCTTCTGGCCCAGGATCATCTGAGTAATGCAGAATTATTAAGGGTTGATTACTCTGTCTTGGCAGATATAATCAGTCAACTATTCTGCAAATATGTCCTTTTCTGGACAATAATTTGTCTGTACATGAAAAGAGGCAATTCTTGCCTAGTGGCTGTCTCATCACAACTGGAGTAACTCCAAAGATGCTTAATTTCTTCTTAGAATCCAAAGACAGGGAAGCTGTCAGGAGTAGACAGGTCTCTAATCAAAATGAACATTAATACAGAAATGTTTGTAACATCAATTCTGTGGAGTTCGACGTTTTGAAAACCAACTATCCATGTAAGGCACTCTGGACTGTTGTCTGTTAACTCCTCTCAGCTATTTCTAAATAAAATATAGAAAACACCCTAACAATAAACTCAGAGCCATGAATTTGCTATAGGCCCTTAACCCACGGGCTAACCACAGAGATACACCGAGTCATAAGGCACATTTGTTCCTAGTGTTCTGTGAGTCCTCCACCCTGGCTTCCACAGTAACTGCACAGGTTCCATCTCCCCCAGCACTCCATCAGGTTTTCTCTTTCCCATGTCCTTGGCAGCCTTTTTTTTCTTGGTCATAGTCCTTTTAACTGGGGAGTCTTGAAGACTCAAAGTGGCTTCAGTTTGCATTTCTTTGATGGCTAAAGATGTTAAACACATTTATAGGTCATTTCTGTTCCTCTTTTGGAAATGTCCATTCAATTCACTATCTGGATTAATGATTGGCAGGTTCCGTGAGTGTGGGTGTTTATTTAAATTTGACAGTTCTTTATACTTTCTAAATATTAACTCTTCTGTTTGAAGTATAGCTAGTGAAAGTTTTCTTTCATTCTGTAGTCTGTTTTTCTGCTGAGCTCTTCCTTTATTGGGAAAGCACATTTTAATTCAGTGTAATCCCATTTGTCAATTCTTGGGGTTATTTCCTGTGCTGTCTGTTTGGGTCCTTTGTCAACAGTCTTGCCTATCCCTAGATTTTAGAGTGTTTTCCTCAAAGTCTCAGCGATCTTTCAAGCTTCATGTTAAAGCCATAGCTCCACCTGATTTTTAATGCAGAGCAGGGGGCAGGGGGGGACACTCTAATTTCTGCATGTGGAATCTAGTTTTCCTAGCATCCTTTGTTGAAGAAGCTGTCTTTTCTTTAATATATGTTTTTGACATTATCGTAAATTAAGTAGCTGTAGCTGTGTGGACTTATTTCTGTTTCTTCTATTCTCTCTCTATTAAATTGACATTGATTATATTCTCTCTCTATTATATTGACATATTATATTGACATATCTGGTTGCATACCAATCCAATGTTAGCTCAGTCACTGTGGCTTTGTACTAAAAGTTGGGGGTTATGAAACATGCAACATTAGTCTTCTTGCTTAGGATTATTATAGAAAGAGTGAATGAACTTCACATAGATTGATCCCTGTGGGATTTAATAAATTAACAATATTGTTTAGGACAGATAATCTGTCCTAAACAAACAAGAGAGTTTTATACCGCCACTTGGGCTTTTCCTACAAGCCCATAAAACTTTCCTGCCAGATGCAGGTAACAGTCATTGGAGAAAACCCCACATTAAATGTCTATTATAGCACCTCATTTGTTTCTAACTATCTCAGGACACTGACTACAAGGAGGTTAAGAATGGCTACTTAGTAGAAGTAAATAAGTAAGATACTTTAATATAAAACCAAAGAGTCATTAGCTATTATTACTCAGAGCACTGGCTGAAGCAAATAGCCCAGAAACTGCTAACTTTTGAGAGACCCATATCATTTGCTCAGGACAGAACAACATTGGCTCAGTGACTATTCAACTCCTAAAGCTATCCTTGGGACTTAAATCATATGCCACCTTGAGGAAGTACTTTGACCCTATGACTCTCAGTATTGATTCAGTCATGGTGAGGTAGTAAAGCATGGGTAGACCAGAGATCTCTGAGGTCTCTATCCTGGGTACCATATTGTTCAATGGAACATTTTAGTTCTCTTACCAGCAAGATGCCACTGACCTCATCTTTTTCCAAATTGATTTGTTACTGCTGCTAATGCTGTTCACGCATGGCCACTGTGCACTGGACATCTCGAAAGCTGATAACTAGATTATTGGATAATAAAGCAATATATATATATATAACAAACCACTGTTCTGGAAACTCATGATTTGGCTTAGAAAAGAAAAGGAGAGAAGTTTAGGATTCAATCTCCTTTCTGAAGGTAACCAGTGTTTGACTTGCTTCTCAACGGAAGCCAGTATTGACATTTCAAACGAGACAGTGATTCATTACTCCAGAATTCTGTATGTTACAGGGTGGTCAACATTACTAGTCCCTGACTCAAAATGACACTTGCATTACCTCCATCACCATGACAAATCAATACGTCTCCAGTGCTTTCTAGTGTTTGCTAAGGAGTAAAGTAAAAAACTAAGCATGTGCACAGACATCATACAGACCGAAGGAAGGCCACAACCGGTAATAGCTAACTGCCTACCAGATATGCTTGCAAGTGCTTAAACTCAAGGAACACCAGTTTCATGTCAATGAATAACAAGGTCAAGAAAATCTATTCACCCTCCAAGAGTGCCCTAGGACACAGCTGTATCTAAATAAGGTGTGCAGAAATCACCAGGCAGGCTATCCTGAAAAAGTTTCAGAAGTAGCATCGACTCTTCTGGTGCAGACTTCTGTATTTTTTCTTTGCTCTCATCATTTCTGCCTGGAACGTGGTGAGTGGCATTTCTGAAGTTGTCCTGTAGCCATGTTGGGTCAAAGGTCACTCACTGATCCTGGCAGTGAAGACCTCCTTTGGTTGTCACCTCAGCCTCATCTGCCTGCCTGTCCACTTCGATGAGTTAAACACACTGCTAAGGGTAGGCGTCTGAGAGTTCTTGATGCTTGTAGATTGCAGTTCTGAGTTAAACTAAAGCACCTCTTCCAGTTCTCTTGTTTCAATAAGGATGTCATAGATCCTGGAAGGGTAAGTGAGGGCCAAAGAGAGCAGCAAAGTAAATCACAGAAACACACTTAAAATGTTTCCACAGCAGGCGGAAATCTAAGACAAGGCCTTAAGGAAGTCAAAAACACAAATGGGGATTAAAGGAAGAGGGGCGCTTTCTCACTGGATTTTTCTTGTCTGTGAATGATTTTATGAATACTCTCTATATAATTTACATGCGATTATTTTGCTGTGCCAAATGTGTGTGGCTGTCAATGTATAACAGGATCATTTTGTCAATGCTGTATGAAAAACTCGCAGGAACATCCAAGGTAAATATCACAGGTGGAAAAAGGCGGTATCTCTATTGTGAATCTTGATTTAAAATAACTGCAGGCTGGAAGGGCAGTTTTGACATGATTAGAGTGCATTGCAGATGATATCAGAAATACACGATTCCATTCAAATGAACTGAGAGGCAGCAGTATAAATAGCTTATTGAAGAGACGTGTCCCTGTGAGCCACTGCTTCCTCAGAGCAAAAGAAAAGGCAACTTACCCCCTTCAAAAAAGAAAACAGGATTCCAAGTGGCAATTTACTAGAGAACTGCACAGGAAATTTAAAGTCAAGACAGACACACTGTGTGCCTAACTTTTAAAATGTCCCTGTAAGAGTTAAATTAATTTGGAGCTGCACACTGAAAAAAACCCAACCACAACAGCTGCACCCAGAGACCCTTCTGCAGAAGAGAAAGAAAATAAGTTCTAATTAAATTGTATTAATTGGTTTAGCCGATCTGGAAATAGGGTAAGGCCTCTGCTCTAATTTTGGTTTTTGGCTCAAGTCAACTTGTCCTTGACATGAGAATAAAGGAAGGAAGCAGGAAAGCACCCAGAAATGCCAGGGTAGAGACTTAAACTGCCCAAGGTTAAGGAGCGATGCTATCTCAGAGATGGACTTAAAATTCTGCTGCCAACTTAGAGAAGTCAGAAGTGCAGGCAAGAAAGGGAGAGTGTGATTAAGAACCGCATTTCCTTAAAGCTCTGCAAAGCTGCAAAGAAAAGGCCGGCATTCTTCCCGTAATAGTGAGCACTTGTTAGAGAGAAAAGGAGAAGGGGGTGAAAGCGGCAGGGTATAATGACCTTATTTCAGGCCACTTGGCGTAAGTTTTCGTGTATAAGGTAACTAGGATTTGTGAGCCAGCAGCAGCACTTGACAGCTTGACCTTACTATGTGAAACCAACAGTTTATCCCTTAAAAAGTGGCCTTTGAAACCATCTTCTACTGTACGTTACAAAACTGGTTATCACAACTATGCAAAAATAGAATGTATTTTTAAAGGCACAGTGTGGTTAAAAACGTAACTTATTTCTTCTTTTGTTGCTGTCCCTATAAGCTAAAGGTTTGAATGTAATTATAATCAACAGAAACACACTGAATGCCAAAATTCCCTGGCACATAGAAGTTACCCCATAAGGAATAACTTGGACGTTGCTCTGTAGCAAAGTAGAATTTAATGTGTAAAAGTATTCTGAGGCAGTGAGCTTGTTCTGAGCTGAGCATCTGTGTCCTTCAAAAATTCATGAGTAGAATCCCCAAACTCCAGCATGATGAGAAGCTGGGAATTTTAAGAAGTAATGATGAGTATACGAGATCATGAAGGACTTCATGGTAGGTTTACAATTTTCTGAAAACAGATCACAGGGCTGGATAATGGCTCATTTAGTCAAGTACTCATTGTGCAAGCATGAGAACCTGATCTCATAGTCCCACACCCATGCCGGATGTGGTGGTGCAGACCTGTAATCCCAAGGAAATGGTGGGAGTTATGTCTCACCCCTCACCTCTTGAGAAGCAAGACATAGATTCCTAGAGCTCCTTTGGCTGACTAACCTAATGGAATCAGAGAGCTCCAAGTTCACCAAGAAAACTTGTCTCAAAAAAACAATGTGGAGAGCAGCTGAGAAAGAACTCTGATGCCAATCTGTGGCCTCTACAAACTCATGTGAACTTGTGTATATTCACATACACATATGTGCACACATGTGCGTACATGTGTACTCGCACACGCATGCTCGTGCACTCAAACACACACACAAACAGAACAAGAGATAGACAGAGAACAGAAAGCTCTTCCACACTCATGTCCTCACTCTCCCCTGTTCTCTCTATGCCTCCTGAGGACACAGTGGGTAGGGTGTCCAGTACAAGTCAGAAAGCCCTCAGCAGAGCTCAACAAAGCTAGTAACTTACCTAGTAGTTCTCATCTCCAGAATTGTGGGAAATAAGTTTTTCTTCTCTCTAAGCTGTCTTTCCCATGATACTTGATTATGGTAATCTGACTAATCCATAATTAATTGAGCAGAGCACAAACATGGTATTTATAAACAAATGCATGTAACAATGAGCGTGTGTCTGTGGCATTTGGTTCTAGTCCATGACTGGGTTCTGACTGTCCGATTATTAATCTCTGAGTACTTGTTCTTCACATGCTCTTGCAGGGTGATGCATTTTGTTCATGGTGACAACCGATGAAACATTCTAAAGGTTGGTGACTCAGAAAGGCTCACTAATAATGTGTGTGTTATAGCCCATCTGTCTTATATATGAGAACACATTGTGCCTTCCAGAACTGAAAGCGTGTCTTTATTAAAAACTACATTAGCTTACTTTGTCCTGCTCAAAGGGTCATGTGGCTGTGCTTCAAGAACCACAGCCAAATGATAATACGGATGTGACTCCATTCTTCACTACCAAGTGGACTCCGCTCCAAGGACGTGTTGTTTTTAACAAAATCTTAATCGTTCAATTTTACCAATGAAGACGTGGGAGCCAGATGTTGTGGTTGAAAGCCTGCTAGCTCAGAGATGCAGAGAAAGAACACAGCTGACCTTCCTTCACAGTTAATGGCCCAAAAGGCTTCTCCTTCTCCACATTGTCTCAAAAAATTTTCAGACTGAAAGTTCCTCCCTTCTACTTCCTGTGTGTCTCTATCTGTTCTCCTGACTTCTGCTTATGCTATGTTTTCTTCCACTATGTTCACTCCCCGAGTTCACTCCCTGCTTGCCCCCATCTCTTGACCTGTGGTTGACTTTATTTAATCTGATTTACTATAAGTAGAAAACTCTTGGATTAAAGGTGTGTGCTAGGGATGAGCCACACCACAATTATAAACAGGTTTTCCCAGTAATTAATACAACTTCGGTGTTCACAGTGTGATCACATATTCTGCAACAAGAACAGGCATCAGTATTCAGTAGGATAGAGATATCTACATGAAGTGGCAACACGGGTCAGAGAAAGAGCCTAAATAATCAGTTCACAAGAAGAGAAAAGCCTCCTCCCTTTTCTTGCCTGGATCCAGTTACACAACTTCTTCTCTGAGTTCTCTCCATCCCCTGGAGCCCCTGCCTGATTCAGTCATATACACATATACCTTCAGTGCTAAAATCCAATATACTTAGTCTTGGAAAATTCTGGTGTAGAGCATCACATATTACCTACTTTGATGCAATTTCTTACCATTTCTTTTAACTTTACTTACTTGTCTCTTTCTGGTAAAGTAAGTGCTTAGAAGAAGAGTCAGTGGTTAAGGATGAGAAGTTATTTGCTCACTCTGTTAGAGTCTGGGGCTCCTACAACTTAGTCTCAGTTCAGCTCCATAGGTAGAGCAGGAAGAGTCACACCTCTGTCTGAAAGGCCCTGGTGCACAAAGTCCTCAATAGGTCCCCAAGGTCAGCATCAGAGCTCCTTCATCCTATCATTCTTACTGGGTGAAGGAAGAGATCTCATCTTACCATTTCCTGGGAGCAAAGTTTTATGGGGTAGTGAAGACCTTCCCCAGGTATATATGGCAGGTTGCTAATTCAAGGATGAATGCCACACGTTCAGATCACTCTATATTCTGGGATAGCAGAAAGAAAAATATCTAAAATACCTAAGTCTTCATGACATTACACTCCTGTAAGCTTGAACAAATAGTCTGTCCTGTGCAGTGAAGGCACCTGAATCTTTCCTTTGCTCACTTTTTCAGGGCAGGGGATTAGATATAACAGTCAAATTTCAAGACGTGTTTATAAAACCCTTTAACATTTCAAACTGATTTTGCTTGAGCCCCTTCATGCTATGAAGCAAGCCTTCGTGTGTTAGTTGGTTGTTGAAGCATAATATTTATGTCAAAAACCAATAGCACATTCATTATCTCACAGTTTCTGGAGGTCAGGAATCCAGGTGCAGTTTAGTTTGCTTTTCTGTTTGCTGTTCTTCTACAAAGTTCCAGTTAAAAAAAAAAATGGCGTGTCATCTGACAGAGGCAAAGTCCCCTTCCAAGCTCACTCATACTTTGGAGCAGCACTGGTTTGCTCACAGCTTACTGGACTGAAGCACTCCTGTCCTCAGCGCCTGTTGACAGGCATCTCGCCTCAGTTTACTTGCAGGTGACTGAAGAGATCATGAACACTTGACATCAAGGCAGGAAGCTGAGAAGGCAGGAAAGAAGTCTCCCCATTCTGTAATTTAATTAGGAAAGGGAAATTTGATCACCTGAGCCAGAGGCTGTTGGTCCAGCTCTGGTGAGATTATATGGAGGTGTGAACTGCAAGGCGTGACTAAGGGAGTGTGTTAGAGGCTGTCTACACCACTGACCCTCAGAGAAGATTCAGAAGCCAAAGTCAAGTCCTCAGCTCATTCACATTCTGCTTACTTTCTCTTCCTTTTCAGTCTTGTTTTCTTTAATTAAGCTCAATAAACAAAATAAAGGTCAAATGTTACATGTTATGTGGCAACGGCTTTTAAAAAAATTTTATTGTAAGAGTGTAGAGATGTTTGCACTGACAGCAGATAATTCTTTTTAAAGATAATTTTAATGACTGTATTAAAGTCTACAAAATGATTTAGGAGTCTTTATTTAAATATTCCATTGCTGCCCTCATTTTTTTAAAAAAAGCTATTTTTCTATCCTAGACACCTGAACATGGTTTTGTTTTCTTCTGTTTCACTTTGTTTTCAAATGTATTTTCAAATACTCTTTGAGTAATTTCTCGGAAGTAGTGTGTAAATGCTAGGAGTGTGTTAAAACACATTTGATAAATGTTCTGTGAATTAAGATTTTGTTAGCCAACCTGTGGATGGATAAGAAGGTCTTAAAAGAGGGCAGAGGAAGTATCTCAGGGGAGAGTCAAAGAGAACAGGAAGATAGGAAAAATGAAATTGGGTGAAAGGTGGAAATGTAGACAGACATCAGCTCGCACCAGGATGTCTGATTAGATGGAAGAAAGGAAGAGTTGACTAAAGAATATCTGAGGACTGGGACAGCAGTACTTAAAAAGATAGGAAAGGAATCTGGAGATAAGAGAACAAATGAAAGGCATGAGTCCAGGGAAAACCCAAGGATGGACAACTATGTCTAGTAATTGGTTACTGGCAAAAAAGCTGGACACTTGGTCATGCTGACAGGTCAGAAGCCTAGATATTATATCAGAGCAAGGCTATGTAAGGTTAATTTGATTCTGATTAATCTGAACTCCTAAAATAGTGTTCCTTTATTTTTTTCTAATTACAAAAGGATAGTTTTCCCTCTCTGTAATTTGGTTTAACCTCTTGATGAGATTTAAGTGGAGAATTGAATAATGGTTGGTTGGGGAGCGGTGCTGACGCTTTTAGTAAGAATCATTTCATCTGATGATTACAAAGAAGCTGTAATGAGGGAAAAAAAAGTTCAAAGGAGGATGAACATCCCACGAATTAGAAATAGAGTTGATAGTTATCTGAACTTTAAAGTATAATCTGATTTATATCAATTTCTATACTCATGTCTGAATTGTTTATCATCTTACTTTGGAGAATGAAAATAAAGCATCAAAATGTGTATGAAATTTTAGCATAAATTATCATCATGGGCCACATTCTAAAGAAAGCAAAGCATTCTACTAAATGTGTTTGAAATTGACATGGCATGCCTTATAGATGACACTATGATATAAACCAAAAGTAACTTTGCATACTGGTCCCCATGATCTAGTTAGAATAAAAATTTACTTTTGTTTATTTCTCCTTCATGACCAGAACATTTGTGATAATAGTAACCAGAATTCTATTCTTCTCTGACTGCATCTTTGGAAGAGAAAGTACAGAACTAAGAGAAAAGATCCTTGCTTCATGTGACAAGGGTAGGCCATGAGATGAGGCCAGGAACCAGGCCGCCCTGCTTAGGAGGAGCAAGGCCTGTGATACTTGATCTCATACAACCATGGACCAAGATTATGAGTTGGCCACTCCAGCATCAGAGCTGGATTGTTCTGCACAGAGACTCAGCACTACTCTTCCATATCTTGCATGCCGGAATGGGAGGCGCTGCCCCTTCTAGACAGAAGAAAGCTAATTCTTGAGAGTATCCTCCTTGTGACCTTGGTTGGTGTGGTAGTTTGACTATGCTTGACCCACGGAAAGTGGCACTATTAGGAGGTATGGCCTTATTGGAGGAGGTGTGGCCTTGTTAGAGGAAGTGTGTCACTGTGGAAGCAGGGCTTTGAGGTCTTATGCAGATGCTTAAGCCTGGCCACAGTGATCCAGAGTCTTCTCCTGGTAACTTTCAGAAGTAGAATCCTCATTGCCTCCAGCACCATGTCTGCCTGAAAGCTGTCATGCTCCTACCTTGGTTATAATGGACAGACCTCTGAACTTGTAAGCCAGGCCCAATTAAATGTTGTCCTTTATAAGAGTTGCCTTGGTCATGGTGTCTGTTCACAACAATGGAAACTCTAACTGAGAAGATGGAAAAAAAAAATGAGAAGCAGGTCTCTGGTTTTTTGTTTTTTGTTTTTTCTTTTTCATTTGTAAAGGCTTTTCACAAAGACTGTTCTGACAGGCAGAAGTGTATCGGTAAGAATCAATAATCCAGACAGCTCAATGTGAAAGAAATCTTAAATGGGCAGACCAGGAGACAGCAAGCAGACCCTCTGAAGACTATTCCTAGCAAAAGGTTGCGTATACAACAATCTGCAATAGAAGCTTAATATGATAAAGAATACTTGGCTATAGTCTATGTATATATGCTGTACACACAAACCTGCTATGTAAGTAGCTGGACATTGAAAGGAAAAAGTTAAATGATAGACATTGTTGTCACATTTGTGTATGATCACCTACCCAAAGCTACACAGCGTACATTATATAATGCTAAGAGCTACAATTCATAAATAAATATATCAACTATAGATAAAATATTTTCAGAGACAAAATCATGTCCTCTAATGATTTTCTTTGTAAGTATAAATGATTAGAAACCACAATAAATTAAACTCACAAATGAAAACGACCAACTCAGGTAAGACAAGACAAGCTTTAGGAAAAACATATTTAAGATAGAGATGAACTTTTTTCTCCTTATTAGCCAAATTCTTTCCCTTTGAAATAGTTCCAAATAGCTGCCTTAGGAACCATCTATCTGCAACATTTGAGTAAGAATCTCCCAATTACCAGTTACACTGTTTCCAGATTCCATTAGTATCTTCTTTCTAATATGTGGTCTCCTTTGGCAAGTGGTTTCTGTCAGTGGCATCCCTAGTGTCTAATTCAGCACAAGCTACTCAAGAACTTGTCATTAAGTGAACATTTGAATTAAATAAGTTTTGAGGCTGAGGCAAGAGGATTGCCATGAATTCAAGGTCAGCATAGATTATGTAGTGAGACCCCATTTTAAAAGCATAAGAAGAATAGGTCAGATATTGCCAGTCTCTGTAGAGGTCTGGAATGTTCTGCCACCCCTAACAAATCTGTTTACTGACTCCCACCCCTGCACCCCTCAATGACCTTCACATCCCAAAGCCTTAATGTCAGCCTTTCACTTCATGGCAGCATGGTAGCTAACACAGGTCTGGTGGCGTGGATCTGTTTGTATGTTTGTATGTCTTGGAAGCAGGACAAAGATGGAATCAGAAGAAAGTGACAGCAGTTAAAATTACTGTCCTTTCAGATTTGTTATGAGAATAAAAACCCAGAACTGTATTTTTTTTAAAAAAGTTAAAAAGTTCTAATGCATTATATAGATAGCAAATGGTGGATAGATTGATAAAGATCTTGGAAAAAATGTATGTATGTATGTATTCTTGAACTCTTTTGTCAAACATACCAAATTTTATCCCAAGACCTCTTTTCATTCTTAACTTTTCAGTATAGAGAATTCTCAAAGTCTGAAAGACAAACACAAATCATAACTTAATAGCAATTACATTAAAATTTTCCTTACATCTAACGTTGACTAATTCTCACATGGATTTCAGAAATATGAATAATGTCTTCATGCAATTCAGGCAGGCACAGAAAATAGGTGTCATTATTTCTGTTTTAATGACAGATTTTGAGGTTAGGGTGACTCATGAACAGCTGAGCAGCCAGTCAGTAGAGAAAACCAAAATAGCACGGAAACGCCTCCATTCCCACCCCACGCTCAAACCTCGGCTCAAACCTCGAGTGCACCCTCCACGGGGAGATGAGAGAAGTGTGATGCCTCCGAGCTGGAAGTGCTTCCTGCAAACTAATGAGCTGGAGCTATCCCTGGTGGCTGTCCCTGAGTGCAGCGCACTCACAGGCAATCTGGCAAGAAGAGGGGGGAAAGAGAGGCAAGAAAAGCAAGCCCCTTCCGAGCTGAGCTCATCTGACTTTTAGGAAGGATGCTCCGTTTATCTTGAGCTGACTCATTTTCAGAAATCCGAGCTAATCAGGGTTAATGTGCCCGGCTAGTGTGACCTTGAAATGAAATCTGTTGGGTTCACTTCAGCCTGTTTGACTCTGTGAAGGGAAAACCAACCAAACAAACAAAAACTTTACTGGAGAGGGTTCTTTATGCACAAGGAAAGAGTAGTGAAGAATACTAGAAAAATCTGTATCTGTATCTATTTTTTTTTTAAATAATTAAAGTGGAATATATCAGATAGAAGTCTTTGATGGTGCAAAGGGGTTAATTGGAGGACTTCTTCTGGAACTTCATAGAATTCTTAGAATAGTTACAGGACTTAATGGGAAATTAATCTGTTTTAAAAATATCTGTTTTCTTATAATATAGACGTAATGGCCTTAAGTAGAGGAATCAATATTGAACATCTGTAAGGTGTTTCAGGAGGTTCAGATGCGCTTGTCCCTCCACTGTCCAATCCAAATACTAATGGTGCTCTCTGCAAACACCAGTTTCCAGTAACCATAGTCATCCCCCTTCGTAAGGAACTGGAGCTGGAGGCAGGCTAGTCTACCTTACTGACCGAGGAGGCTTTTCTGATTCTAACGGGCTAGATTCTAAGGGTCTGTTAACAACTGTTTTTCTCTCCACTGAGCCCTTTTCCTTGGGGCTGCTATAGGCAGCAGCCCACACTCACAAACACAAGAAAATGGTAGGCAGAGATACTCTGCTTCCTTTACTGTTCCTTTCCACCCCGTCTTCCCATAACTTGCAACTGGTTCCTCCATCTGCACACCGCTGACCCAACTCAGGTCTGTCTGTCATGTTATCAGTAGCTGGCATTTTCTTTATTGCCACTAATCCTACTGCTCCCTGAGATTAACCCTCTACACACTGTCCTGAAGGTTCCAACAGATATCCTCTACCTCCAGTAAAACAAAACAAAACAAAACAAAACAAACAAACAAACAAAAAACAAATCCACATCAAACCATTCAAGCCACTGGATGTGAGGAGAGAAACCTGGGAATAGAAGAGATACTTCAACGATACAATGTAACCCTATTTAAACTTGCATGTCCCTGTACATGTCCCTGAGTCTGATATAAAGACTTCAGCTAAAACAGAAAGACTGCTGACAGGCAAGACTGGAGAAATCTTTTTACTCCTCCTGTGTGTGGGCACCTGAATTCCCACAGTTCTGCAGATTCAGAAGGTTCTCGATAAAGATGATTAGAGTTTTAGTTGCATTGGCTGCAGACCTTGTACATGACAGGTTTCTCAGGGCATGATGATTTCGATTCCTTGGGTAAACTCGGGTAAAATATGTCTAAGGTAAATTTTTCATAGGAGCATTTGAAAAGTGTGCCTCTATTTCAGGGCAATGCGTCATGTTGGTTTGGATGGTGTCCAGGACCCCCACAGGCTGTGTATTTGATGAGCACAAGAGGAACTGGCCTAGTACATTCCCTTATCCTGTGGACGGAGACAACAGAAAAATTTCCAATTGGCGCACTGGTCTATTTTAAAGCCCTGTATTCACAGGGTTTGACAATAATTTATTTCTGTCTGGAAACTATAGGCAATTGTGAATTTTGAACAATTTAAATAATTTTCTTTTAAATGTGACTAAGTTAAGCTCTGACAATGTGAGTGCACAATGTACATGGCCCAAACCTACTAAACCTACCACAGCATTTTCTTCATCTTACCTTTCCCCTTTGTTTTTCTCCCTATCCCCATTTCATTCAAGACATATTTATTTGCCAAGTACCATTTTAAGTGCTGGAGAAAAGGGAGGTGCAAAGAAAAGATTTGTTTTTTTTTTTTTTTTTTTTTTTTCAGAAAACCACAGCTCTGGTAAAGAGCAGTGGGCAAAAAAAGGGAAAACAAATAACCAAACACAATACGTTCAGGTAGCGGCACAGCATTGACTAATGGGGTGGAAAATAGCTAGAAGCTTCTTTGCATCAGATGGCATCTCTGACTCTGATGGTACTGCTTGAGTTAACACTGGAAAAAGAACCCTGTCTGACTTTGAGCAGGCTCATAGTAGCTCATGCCAAGCAACACAAACATCAAGTTTCTTCTTGAGAAGAAAATGTGGAAAATATAGGAACAGAAAAACGACAAATGTCTCAAACATGATAGATGACAGGAGGGATCTCAAATGACAGAGAAATATCAAGCGTGGATATCTTAGACTATCGTTGGCTTTGACACAGTGGGAACTATTTTGGTTAGCTGCTATAACAAACACAGTTGTCTAGGTGCGTTAAACAATAGAAATAATTCATTATATTTATGGAGACTGAGAAATTCAAGATCAAGGTGGCTAGGGAGAGATCCCTAAAATGCCTGATAGACTAGAGACTATGTCCCTAGAGCAAAGCATGAAATGTGATAGTAAATGGCAGCCCACTTGTAAGGCCTTTAGTGTGGGCAATAAGACATAATGGAGACCGAGCCTTCTGCCCAGAAATAACTTGCATATGTGAAAAAGAAACTGAAACAAGAAAAAAATCATTTTGGTGTTCCCTGCTGCACTGACTTTGGCTTGAGGTGAAATGGAGGTACCGAGTTCAGCTTGCCATTTCTCACAATTATCAGGACAGATATCAAAACAGCACAAATCAGACGTGCACTAAAGATCCTTCTTGGGATCCAGAAACTTAGAATGTAGAAGAATCCGACAGTGAGGAGAGAGAATGCAAGGTGAGAGTAATGGAAGTTATACCTTGGGACCAACCGTTAATACAAAACAGAAGCTGAACTAGCAAGTGGGGGAAAAAAATGGCACTGACTGTTCTTTCCACTTTCTAGTTGTTTTTGTCTCTTTAGTACGCAAAAAAAATAAAAAAAAAAAAAAAAAAAAAAAAAAAAAAAAAAAAAAAAGACAAAGGTGAGAGGAAGGAGAGGAGATGAGAGGAGAAAGTTGGAAGAAAATAGGAGACAGAGATGGGGAAGATTTGAGAAGGAAACAGGAGCTAGAGGAGGGGGAGCCATATCCAGAACTGCTATTTCCAGTTTTTGTAAAGAAGAAGTAGCATTTCCTAAGGCACATTTTAAATTAAACTTGCAAGAACAAGAAGGCTTAATTGAATATGCTTGTGTGCTCTCCTTATAATCATTCCAGGAGAGGGCGTGGCTTACAGGGAAGAGCATCACGTCGAGGTCGAGTCGGAAGAAGCAAATAAGAATGGGAAAGCTATTCTTCATCTAAACTCTGCAGATCAACGTCTGTCACCCATTCCCTCTCACTAAAGATGCTACCACATGAATGATTCATGGCTAACCAGCAGCTCCACACACTCACTCCAGGAGAACACCAAGGGTTTGCTTACACATAATTACTCAGAACCGAGTAGGAGGAAATCCCTGTCTCGGATCATGGGAGATAATGGAATTCTAACTAAGGATGCCTTGGCAAAGTACAAGTACTTTCCCTTGGACCTTTGAAATCCTTAATGAGTTGAATCATGTCAAGTAACAAAATAAACACGGATGAGAAACATTGGTTGGGTTTGGTCCAAAGTCTAGTTTGCTTTAAGACCGGGCTTCCTCTCACCATTGCTTAAACATTATACAGTTTTCTATCAGCCAAGCCTGTGGTTTTATTTCATTTTTTTCCCCTTAAATCAGATTTCAAAAGCAGGCCCTAGCTGATGGTGATTAGTAGGCACTGGCTGTCGTTCATTCTTACTGTTCTTCCCATGCGTGCATAATTTTAGTGAAGAGAAAAGAAAATCTAATTACCCCCAATCCAGCCAGTGAGCATCAGCTGCTCCCGTGTTAGATCTGTAGAAATCATTCTCAAGAATTGAAAAGAAGACATATGGTATTTGAGAACAGTATCTTGTAACCTTGTTTATAATATTAGGAAAAAAATAAAAACAGTCCGGTTCTGTGACCATACTATCCCAATCTACAGACGTCAAACTGAAGGAATGCCAACTCTAACACATGTGACACGGAGAACTGTTCATGTCACAAGGAGTTTATCAGTGATTTTACTTTCAAGATCTCACATGCAGTTTTATAAATTTAAAGTATACTATTAAAATGCTAAATTTGATATATTCTAGGATCTCATACCCTACACCAACTAAAACCTTCTGATGAGAAATTGAAGGACAGAGCGTTGAGAAGATCCCATGAAAAAGTTTCCAGAACATTGACTTCCTTACTATTTAACTTCCTTATTGAAATATTCACTAATTTCAGAAACGTCATTATCTTTGAGTTCTAGAAAATAATTTTTCAAATAATCGCAAAATATGTCTTGGCAATAAAATATTCCTTTCATTACTTGAATTAACAAAGGTCATATATTTTTTTCTGCAGTGTTTATTTTGAGAATAAACATGGTGCTAACGGTTGATTTCACTCTAACTGCTCCCTTTACTTGCAAGTCATGGGGTAGTTATTATAGAACAGTACACCTCAAATTCTCTCTCTCTCTCTCTCTCTCTCTCTCTCTCTCTCTCTCTCTCTCTCTCT